>VZQC01006044.1:3912757-4013749 GCA_009823505.1 Rhizomys pruinosus | reverse complement strand
GGGATCGAACCCGGGTCCTCTGCAAGAGCAGTTGGTGCTTTTAACCACGAGGCCATCTCTCCAGCCCCAAAACAAAAGTATCTTAAGGCCATGTGTGGTCCCCTTTAATCCCAGCACTCAGGAGAGGGATATAGTCGGATCTCTAGGAGTTTGAGGCCAGCACGGTCTACATAGTGAGTTCTAGGACAGCTAGAACTACAGGGAGACCCTGCCTTAAGTGTTCAACATCTTTAGCCATCAGGGAAATGATGCAAATTAAAACTTTTGAGATTCTATCTCACCCCAGGCAGAATGGCCAATATCATGAAACAGATAATAACAAATGCTGGGGGGGATGAAGGGAGAGAGGAGCTCTCACACACTGCTGGGGGGGATGAAGGGAGGGAGGGGCTCTCACATACTGCTGGGGGGGGTGAAGGGAGAGAGGGGCTCTCACACATTGCTGGGGGGGATGAAGGGAGGGAGGGGCTCTCACTGCTGCGGGGAGTGTGAACTTACAGCCACTGTGGAAATCACTATGGCAGTTCCTAAAAACCTAAAACTAGAACTGCATAGATGTAGCTGTACCAATCCTATGTGTACCCAAAAGGCTCCAAGTCAGCTTACCAAAGACACCTGCACCCTCATCTTTACTGTAACTCTATTTCCAATAGCCAGGAAAAGAAACCAGCCTAGAAGTCTACGAACAGATGAATGAAACTATGACCCCTGGGAGAAAATGGATTAAGTGAAATAAGCCAGGCGCACAAAGACAAATAATTCATATTCAGAATCTAGATTTAAATTTATAAGTAGGTGTGTGTGTGTGTGTGTGTGTGGTTGTGTAAGAGATGGTACCATAAAAGTACAAAAGGGGGATGGGGCTGGAGAGATGGCCTAGCAGTTAAGAGCGCCAACTGCTCTTGCAGAGGACTCAGGTTCTATCCCCAGCACCCACATGGCATTGGAAAACTGTCTGTAACTCCAATTCCAGGAGAACTCCAGTTCCAGGGGAATCCGACACCCTCTTCTGACCTCCGCGGCATTGCATGACAGGGGTGCACAAACCTACATGCAGACAGTACATTCATACACATAAATAAATAAAATAAAATAAAATAATTTTTTAAAAAAAGAAAGTACAAAAGGGGCTGTGATAGTTAATCTGCATTGTCAACTTGACTAGAGTTACCTAGGAAACAGACCTTTGAGTGTGTCTATGAGGCTTTTCTAGACAGGTTTAACGAACGACGAACGACAGAGACATACCCTGAACACAGTGGCATCGTCCCATGGGCCGAGGTTCTGGGCAGAATCAAGAGGAGAAAGCAAGCAGGACAGCAGCACTCCTGTCTGCCTCTGCGCGGATGCCCAGCTGGAGCTTACCACATGTCCACTTCTGCCCCACTGTCATGAACCGACCCTCCGACCATGAGGTCGAGTAAACCCTTCCCTTCTCAAGTTGCTTTTCTGGGCACAGCAACGAGGAGCCATGAGAGGGGAAGGAGATCTTCAGAGAAGGGGAGGGAGGAGAAAGGAGAGAACGCAGTCCATAGAGTGAGGGACTATTTTGGAAGGAGGGAGGGAAACAGAGAGATCAGGGTCCAGGGCAGACAGTGGAGGGAGGGTGGGGAATAAGAGCAATGTATTAATGACATGTATAAAAATGGAGGCAGAGGCAGGCGGATTTCTGTGAGTTCAAGGCCAGCCCGGTCTACAGAGCGAGCTCCAGGCCAGCTGGGACTAAAAGGGAAATCTTGTCTCAAAAATACAAAATAAATAAATAAATAAATAAATAAATAAATAAATAAATAGAATAAATGACCAATAAATTAGCATAATTCATTTAAAAAAAGTGCTGTAAGCCGGGTGTGGTGGCGCACGCCTTTAATCCTAGCACTTGGGAGGCAGAGGCAGACGGATCTTTGTGAGTTCAAGGCCAGCCTGGTCTACAGAGTGAGTTCCAGGACAGCTGGGGCTATAGGGAGACCCCTGTCTCGAAAAGACAAAAAAAAAAAAAAAAAAAAAAGAAGTGCTTGTAATAAAACCCATGCTCTGTGGAGCTGGAGAGGTGCTCAGTGGCTAAGAGCACTGGCTGCTCCTGCAGACGACCTGGTTCCATTCCCTAACAACCATCTATAACTCCAGTTCCAAGGGATCTTCTCTTTTGACCTCCATGGGCATTGCGTGACACAGGTACATGTACACACCTGCAGGCACTACATTCATACACATAAAATAAAAATGATAGTCGGGCGTGGTGGCACGTCTTTAATCCCAGAACTCCTGAGGCAGAAGCAGGCAGATCTCTGTGAGTTCAAGGCCAGCCTGGTCTAAATAGAGAGTTTCCAGGACAGCTGGGGCTAAAGGGAGATCCCCATCTCCAAAAGATAAAAAAAAAAAAAAACCACACTAAGCCTGGCGTGGTGGTGTACGCCTTTAATCACAGCACTCAGGAGGCAGAGGTAGGTGGATCTCTGTGGGTTCAAGGCCGGCCTGGTCTACAGAGCAAGCTCCAGGACACCTGGTACTGAAAGGGAGACCCTGTCTCAAAAATACCAAAAAAAGGGTAAAACTAAACAAAAAAAAAAAAAAAGAAAGAAAAAAAAACACACTAAAAGGGGCTGGAGAGATGGCCTAGCGGTTAAGAGCGCCGACCTCTCTTGCAGAGGACCCGGGTTCGATCCCCAGCACCCACATGGCGGCCAAGAACCATCCGAAACTCCAATTCCAGGAGAACTCCAGTTCCAGGGGAATCCGACACCCTCTTCTGACCTCCACGGCATTGCACATGGGTGTACAGACCTGCATGCAGACAGTACATTCATACACATACAGAAATAAATAAAATTAATAAAAAAAATTTTTAAAAAACACACTAAAAAAGAGCAAGAGTTACATAGCATGAACTTGGAATATACTAGGCTAAGTGAAAGGACAGACTCAAAATCCTGGGTTCAGTTCTAGTAAGGGCAGCGGTAGTGGGGAGGACATGTTCTGCACCAATTCTTTCTTTTTTTTTTTCTTTTGTTCTTTTCGAGACAGGGTCTCCCTGTAGCCCCAGATGTCCTGGAACTCACTCTGTAGACCAGGCTGGCCTTGAACACACAAAGATCCGCTGCCTCTGCCTCCCAAGTGCTAGGATTAAAGGCGTGCGCCACCACGCCTAACTACTACACCATTTATTTTTATTTTTTTTAAATTTATTTCTCTATGTGTATGAATGTACTGTCTGCATGCAGGTCTGTGCACCCGTGTCGTGCAATGCCGCGGAGGTCAGAAGAGGGCGTCGGATTCCCCTGGAACTGGAGTTCTCCTGGAATTGGAGTTTCGGACGGTTCTTGGCCGCCATGTGGGTGCTAGGGATCGAACCTGGGTCCTCTGTAAGAGCGGTCGGCGCTCTTAACCGCTAGGCCATCTCTCCAGCCCACCATTTCTTTAATCCAACCTGGAAAATGTAAATAACAGGAGATGGGCTGGTTCATCTCCAGTCACAGGAGCTCAGGATTATGAAGGGTTGGAAGAAAATCAAATGACAGGAAAGCTTTGCTCATGGTTTCCTGTTGTTGGGTTTCAAGGAACTGCATCTGACCCCAAGTCTCAAGTGGCTTCAGGGAGCAATGATGTCTTGTGTTTTATGGTGACACTGTTATAAAGGGAAGACTGGTAAGTCAGTAAGGCCTGTGGGGCCAGTAAAAGCCTAGAGACAGTCCTGCAGGCAGAGAGGCAGCAGGGAGCACTCCTGACAAAGATGATAAAGGCCAGGGAGGAGCACAGGGCAGGACAGTGCATGGCAGGCAAGGCAAGCTGGCAGTATGGCTGTCTCCAAAGAGGGGGCGGGAGAGGCTTTCAGAGGTCCAGCCTTTAGAATATGTGAAGAAGAAAGACTTTACTTTAAAAGCAAACAAAAAAACAAACACCCTGACACAGCCTCAGCCTGGCCTACATAATAAGTTCCAGGCCAGCCAGGCTAAATAGTGAAACCTTGCCTCAACCCAAAAAAAAAAAAAATTTAAAAATCACAAAACAGCAGGGCGTGGTGGTGCACACCTTTAATTCCAGCACTTGAGGGGCAGAGGCAGATGGATCTCTGTAAGTTCAAGGCCAGCCTGGTCTACATAGTGAGTTCCAGGCCAGCTGAGGCTACAGGGAGACCCTGTCTCAAAAAAGACCAATAAAAAAAAAACAAAACAAAACAAAGCAAAACAACCCATGTATTTGAAGGGCTGGAGAGATGGCTCAGTGGTTAAGAGCACTGGCTTCTCTTGCAGTGCCTACAAGGTGGCTAACAACCATCCGTAACTCCAGTTCTAGAGAAATCTGACACCCCCTTCTGACCTCCACAGGGACTATACAACACGGGTGCACTCACATGCATGCAGACAATACACTCATACGCATAAAAATAACAAAAAAATTTGTAAAGTATTTCCTTCCAGGAAGTCGGGTGCAAGTCCTCAGCCCAAGCACAGGCCTCTATCTGAGCAAGGCTGAAAGCTGGCAGGGCTGGGGGGCAGCGAGCAGCTGCAGTCACAGGCCTGCACCTGGCTCCCCCAGAGATTCACGGTGATTTACAAGTCTGGTTCAGGTAACCTCAGACACATACTTTCTTTCCTTTTATGGGAGAGAGTGTGTGTATGTGTAGGCCAGAGGTTGATGTTGGGTGTCTTTCTCTATAATTGGTCTCTCTCACTGAACCTGACACTCACCATTACAGCTGGATTGGCTGGTTATGAGCCCCTGGGATCTGCCTGTCCCTATCCCCCAGTGCTGGGGTACAAGACGCTGCACTCAGCTTTATGTGGGTGCTAGAGACCCAAATCAGGTCCTCATGTTTATATGGCAAGTACTTTACCACTGAGCCCTGTCTCTAGCCTACTCACTTTTTCTTGAAGACCAGGAACTTGTTGTTTTGCATGATGCACTCTCGGTTGTTGGTGATCTGCTGGAAGATGGTCTTGTTGGTCTTGCCCTGGAAGATGATGTTTTCCTGCACCAGGGCCTTGACACGTCCCCGAACTGCAATGCCATAGGCCCGGAACGAGTGGATCCGGTTCTTCAGCACCTGGGAGGAGCAGCCAGATCATTTCATACCTGAGAGACCCAAGGACTGGTGGGAGCCGGGTAAGCGAGTGACTGATGGAGAGCTGAGGGTCTGAGAGCGCTGGGGGGTTCAGCAGAGCCAGAAGTGCTCTGAGCAGGGCACTGAGGGTCGCTCGAGAGAGCTGCCTCTGCGGCCATCTACAGGAGGTGATGGGCAGGCTGGAAGAGTGGACCAGGTAGAGGGGGCTGCAGAGATTGCCAGCACCTACATGGCGGCCAACAAATATCTATAATTCCAGTTCCAGGGGATCCAACACCCACTTCTGACCTCTATGGGAACTGTGCAGCATGGATGCACTTACACACATGGTTGTAATATACTTATACATGGGGCTGGAGAGATGGCCTAGTGGTTAAGAGTGCTGACTGCTCTTGCAGAAGACCCAGGTTCGATCCCCAGCACCCACATGGTGGCTGAGAACCATCTTTAACTCCAGTTCCAGGGGAATCCGATGCCCTCTTCTGACCTCCGCGGCATTGCACGACATGGGTGCACAAACCTACATGCAGACAGTGCATTCATACACATAAAAATAAAAAAAATACTCCTACACATAACATAAAATGAAAATAATAAATGAATAAGAAAAAAGTTTATTAGGTGGAGAGCCAGGGAGAGCTATCCTGGGAAGGAGGAACAGTGTGTAACGGCCTAGCAGAGAAGGGTTCTATGCCGAAAGCCAGGCTTGCTGGCAGCCCACCTGAGCCAGCGGTGTGTCCTCTGCTTCTTGCTCCCACAGGGCCTAGAGGCAGTTAAGGAGTTCTCTGCTTCTTGAATAAGTCACTGATTTGTGAAGCTGAAGGGTTGATGAGTCTATTGGATAATGTCACAGGGACATGGGCCATATTTGGTTCTACACTGAAACTCTAGCACCCAGCGCAGTGCTTTGCATAAAAGGTGCTTGGAGTTCATGGTCATGTGAGAAGGCAGGTAAAGAAACAGGTGGGGGCTGGAAAGATGGCTCAGTGGTTAAGAGCACTGGCTGCTCTTGCTGAGGACCTAGGTTTGATTCCTACCAGCCATGTAGCAGCTAACAACTGTCTGTAACTCCCTTTCCAGGGGAATCAGATGCCCTCTTCTGACCTCCTCAGGCACTGCATAACAGGGGTGCACTTGCATACATGCAGGCAATACACTCATATACATAAAATCAAAATAGACGGCGTGGTGGCACATGCCTGTAGTCCTATGACTTGGAGGCAAAGGCAGGCGGATCTCTGTGAGTTCAAGGCCAGCCTGGTCTACATAGTGAGTTTCAGGACATTCAGGACAGCTGTGGCTACAGGGAGATTCTGTCTCAAAAAATAAACTAAAATAAAAAAAATAAAATATTTTTAAAAAGAAAGTGATAAGAAGCACTGTGGAAGTACTCTGTGACACATGCATGGGGAGAAGTGTCCAGAAGTCAGGACAAGTGGCACTTCAGACAGCCTGGGGGACCCAGGGGCCTTCCTAAAGAATGTGATAGGGGCTGGAGAGATGGCTCAGCAGTTAAGAGCGCCAACTGCTCTTGGAGAGGACCCTGGTTCAATTCCCAGCACCCACATGGCGGCTGAGAACTGTCTTTAACTCCAGTTCCAGGGGAATCCGACGCCCTCTTCTGACCTCCAGGGCATTTCACGACACAGGTGCACCAACCTACATGCAGACAGTACACTCAATACACATAAAAAATAATAAACGCCAGGTGTGATGGCGCACACCTTTAATCCTAGCACTTGGGAGACAGAGGCAGGCGGATCTTTGTGAGTTCAAGGCCAGCCTGGTCTACAGAATGAGTTCCAGGATAGCTGGGGCTACAGGGAGATGCTGTCTCGAAAAGACCAAAAATAAATAAATAAATAAACAAACAAACAAATAAATTGTGATAGTGCCAGATGTAGTGGCACACGCCTTTAATCCTAGCACTTGGGAGGCAGAGGCAGGCAGATCTTTGTGAGTTCAAGGCTAGCCTGGTCTACACAGAGAGTTCCAGGACAGCTGGGGTTGCAGGGAGACCCTGTGTCGAAAAGACACCCCCACCAAAAACAAAGACAAGCCTGCGACGGTGAGCTGTGTGAATAAGGCGTGGGCAGCAGGTCGTGCCAATCCTGGAGCAGGACCTCTGTCCTCATTTAGTACCGAGGTCTATGCAGCTTATTTTGTCACTGAAAGAGCTAAACTAGCTGTGACTTTGGCCTAGAGAGGCCTAGAGACCAAGAAGAAACTCAGGAGGCCCGTGACATTGCAATCTAGGTAGAGTTGACACCTCCTCTCCTGGCTTCCTCCTTCCTGGTCTCTCCAGGGAATCCTTTGGGAACTAGCTTGCATGTGCCCCGTGTGGATGGTTTGGGAACTAGCTTGTACGTGCCCTCTGTGTGGATCCTTTGGGAACTAGCTTGCACATTGCCCCCTGTGTGGACCCTTTGGGAAGGAGCTTGCTGTGCCGCTGTGTGGATCCTACTCAAGCTGCCCAGACTGGCAGGGGAGCGGATAGCTCTGCTTCTCAGCAGAGGTTGGCAGCCAGGCCTGGCCTGTGTGCTGGCAGCAGGCATCACACACATGTGCATGTACTCACCCTAGTGTCAGACTTGGGCAACAACTGAAGCCCACTGCCCCGGTTGCCAATGATGTCATTTTCCACCACTGCGGTACTGTCCCCCTTGGTAATGATGCCGTGGCCTCTGTTGTCATAGATGCCATTGCCCCGGAGCTCCACCTTGCACCGGGCTTCGACTTTGACCCCACTCTGGCGGTTGCAGGAGATGCTGTTGTTGGCTACCCGGGTCAGCTGGCTGCTCTGAGCAATGGTGATGCCTCTGTCCCCATTGGCATGGATCACATTGGTGATGACTTGCAGTGCCTCGCTGCTCTGGACAAAGAGTCCTGATGCTACAGAGGGGTGGAAGTGGGAGAGCACAAGTGGTCCCAGAGTCAGCCGAGACAATGCCAGGTAAGAGGAACAGCTCCCCGGAAGTGTGCGCTCCAAAAGAGTGGGGAAGAGGCAGGGTGGTCTTGGGTTTCATCTTCTAAGGTGGTGACAGACGGCACTGGGTCCCTGCCAAAGGTGGCCAGGGACACAGACTGTAAGAAAACTCCTTAGGTTCAATAGTGCTCTGGCCCAAGCTCCCATTCAAGGTTGGCGTGCCTCCTATGGTCTAATCCTACTGGAGGCAGAAAACAGCGGTAGGAACCAAAGCACTGGGGCAGCTGGGAGGGGGCAGCGTGCAGGACAAGAGCCGGGCTGCGACAAGAGGAATGTGAGCAACCGCCCCCCTTGACTATCAGCCTACACAGCTTTGCGGGGCCTACCGGGCAGGAAGGCCACATGAAGGAAAAGCTTCCCTGGGGTACGTGTGGCAGAATGTATTTCCCTGGGGCTGCTGCCCTATGCCATCTGGAAAGAGCTTTTCAGGGCTCACAGCACCCTGCGAGTCTTGTCCCAGAAAACATGTCACTGGATATGGGGCGGGGTTCACATCAAAGGAGTAAAGGGTGACAGAGGCATGTTTACGGTAGCTTAGGAAGTCCTAGGTGGCATGGGATGTATGGAAAGAAAGAGAATTTAAGCAAGATAAACCCATTAGTGAAGCTGGTGGGGCAGTAGGTTAGAAAGAATGGATTCAAATTTAGGAGAAAGGTCCAAGGAAGGGGCCAAAAAAAACGATCTGAGGCTGAAGGGCAGACTGCAACCAGTGCAGGGATCCCTAGGACAGTAGGAAGCCACGGAAGGGGTGGAGTTGGGGTGGGGGGGTGTGCTCACCTCCATTGTGATTAATGCTGTTGGACTCCACGAGTGCTATGGCGATGGGCCGGCGCAGAGGGTCATCCTCTTTCTCCAGCTCTGTCTCCCACAGTATAGCATCCCCGTCCTCACTGAAGTTCTCCTGAGCCCCATGGCCTCCTGGGAACTCTCCAGAGCCATCTTTCTGGTTGAACACTGCTACTCCGTACAGGCCATTGTAGCTCACATGGTTGCTGGTGACGTGGGGTAGGCTGGATGACATCATCCACACACCACAGCCCTTGTTAGCTGGGACAGTGAAAGGAACCTGTCACTGGCAACCAATAGGAGGCGAAGTAGCTTGCAGTGTCACCCCAGCAGAAGCAGAGGCACTGAGACAGGCACTTCACAGACCTGGCTGTGGGCTTCTTCACAGTGACAGACAGTGACCAAGTCAATCTCACAAGCCAGGACCACTCCCCAGAGTGTGAAATGCTCTGAGTTATTGAACCTGAGGGCCTCGGTTTCCACATCTTTAAATTGGGGTTAACTGTATCTTCAGAAGGCAGTGGTGAGGATTAAATGTGACAATGTAGATAGACAGGCCTGAATAAATACTGCGGTTATTAGAGATACAGTTCAGAAATGTTAAGGTTTTGCCCAAAGTCATATATTTAAAAATAGTGTTTTGTATCCTGTATTCTTGTTAAATATTCCATTATCAGGCTGGAGGATGCTGGTGCACACCTTTAATCCCAGCACTTGGGAGGCAGAAGGAGGCAGATCTCTGTAATTTCAAGGGCAGCTTGGTCTACAAGTGAGTTCCAGGCCACCCAAGGCTACACAGTAAGATGCTATCACTACAACAACAACTCTACTGTCTGCTTTAAAAGAAAGTCTGGGGGCTGGAGAGATGGCCTAGCGGTTAAGAGTGCCGACCGCTCTTGCAGAGGACCCGGGTTCGATCCCCAGCACCCACATGGCGGCTGAGAGCCGTCTGAAACTCCAATTCCAGGAGAACTCCAGCTCCAGGGGAATCCAACACCCACTTCTGACCTCCGTGGCATTGCACGACACGGGTGCACAGACTTGCATGCAGACAGTACATTCGTACACATACAGAAATAAATAAAAAAAATTAAAAAAAAAAAAAGAAAGTCTGGGAGGAGTAGAGGACTGAGTGTCAGGGCTCACTGGTCTCTGAACACCCTGCCTCTTATTATCTTAATAGAGCCAACGCACTGCTGACCTCTGGGCTCAGGATGGGCGAGGAGGTGAGTTATGAAACGAGGTCTTCCTTCTGAGAGACCTGAGAGCGCTGTTCTACATGTGAGGTCTGAAGGCCTGGAGAATTTGGCCACCTCAAGATCCACAAGCTGGAGCTGAAACCTGTCTTCCTGCCTCCCAGGAGGACCAGACCCCAGACCACTGTCCTAGGAACACACTGCTTACCATAGATGGTGTTTCCTTCTATCAGTCCTTTGCCTTCATCACCCACGACCACACCATCTGAGTAGCCAAAGCAGATGAGGTTGCTCCTGAGGACTGGAACCCCTCCACGGCGGATGTCCACACCTCCCCACTGATTCTCACGGATGACATTTTCTATGGAGAGAGGTGGGAAGGTCAGTAATCAAGGGGCATCTCTAGTGCTGACCATGAGGTGGACAGCTAAGAAAGAGCACCATACACACACACACACACAGACGCACACATATGCACACATCCTCTGAGCAGGATACCCATAGCTTCTGCTGTGCACAGTCAGTGCCCAGAGGCTCACCTGCTGACTGTTTCAGGGACTCTTCTCCCAAAGCCAAAGCCAGTGCCTGTCTTTGTACTCCTATGTCGCCATACCCACTCTACCCAGTAGCCTTGAGATTGATGAGGAAGAACAAAGGGGATTTAGAGTGCCAGGCAAAGTCCTTTCACCCCTCCCTATAAGCCTGGGAAGGCACTGGCTTGTCCTCAGCCTCAGCCCTCACTCTGACTTCACCATCCTGCCCTCTCCCTGGGAGCCTCCTTCCCTAGGACTGAACTACAGTCCCAAGTCAGAAGGACTTGAATATGGCTGCATTAGACCTGTGGAAGGCAGCCTTGACCCCTGGGACTGGGGTACAATGGGTCACAAGACTCTGTGTAGCAGACCCCTTCCTGCCTGTGTGCCCCACCTTACACCCTTTACCCCCTGCTCATCATACGCCAGTCCTTCAAGCATCCTTGCTTAGTTATGCAAGTCTGTTCCCACAGGTGGTCCTGGATGGAAAGTTATTTTGCCAGACTCCTCCTATAGCTCAGGTTCTGAGAAAAGTGTGCTAGGACCACACAATGGCAATTCCCATACAGTCTATTGCCTTATGCAGATGACCTTATCAGCTCAGTTAGGCATTTCTGTTTGTAGATACATGTTCTTATTTACTTGCTTTCTGTTCTAAACTGTCAGCTTCTGAGGGTGGGGATGGTGTCTGTTTCTTTTACTGCTGCATCTCCAGCTCCTGGAACACTGGCTGCACATAGTTGGTGTTCAATACATTTTTTTTTTTTTTTTTGGAGATCTCTATAGTCCCAGTGGCCTGGAGCTACTCTGTTAGACAGGTGGCTTTGAACTACAAGATCCGCCTGCCCCTGCCTCCCAAGTGCTAGGATTAAAGGCGTGCGCCACCACGCCGGCGTGTTTTTTGTTTTTTTTTTTTTTTTTAATGCTAGGAATTGAACTCAGGTCACACTTGCTAGGCAAGTGCTCTACCTCTCCCCCATGGCCCCCAGTAGGTGTTTGATAAGTGATGGTTGGATGCATTTGGGATGGCTCTGTGCTTTAGGCTCCATTATATGTACCAGGTAGACTTGATCCTTGTACCAGAGGAGACTGACAGAGTCCTAAGAAATTAAGTCAAATGTTCTACAGAGGAGGTGACTTTGGCACAGTGGGCATATCTGTGCATAAGGGGAGGAGGCTGGGCCAGGCTTCTCTCAGAGGGTGACACAAGTTGAGATAAAAGATAAGATGCAAGAATTGGGCAGACAGATGCTGGGCATGGTGGTGCATGCCTTTAGTCCCAGGAGGCAGAGGCAGGTAGATCTGTGAGTTCAAGGCCAGCCTGGTCTACATAGAAGTTCAGGACAGTTGGGGGCTGCAGGGGACCTTGTCTCCAAAAGACAAAAAAAAAAAAAAAAAAAAAAAAAAAAAAGAAATTGGGCAGACAGAGCTGCAGAGCAGGCAGAAGCCTGCACAAAAGTACAGAGGAAGGACTCAGACTCCTGTCTGTAACTGGTGCAACTGGAAGTGTGAAATGCCAGGCCGGAAGCTGGCACTCTGCTATGCTGGGCCCTCATGACCAGCATAGAGCTGGCACCCCTGAATGCCTGCCTGTATTCACAGAAAGAGGTCTGCGGTCAGTAAAGACTTGTACAAGGTCCCAAAGCAGGTGGGGGTGAAGCCAGGGCATGGAGGCCTGGCTGGCACCTGCCTTGGCTGGCTGCACCTCCAAGTCGTGCCTTCCTTTACCTGTGATGAGTCCTTTGCCATTCTCGTTCACTGCTATGCCAGCTGCGCGGCCCTTGAAGATATGGTTTCCACTAAAATAGAAGAGGCAAGAGAAAGCAGTGAAGCCACAGCACCTGTGTCACACTTCAAGGTGCTTTCCTTTAAAATGTTTACTTATTGTGTATGTGTGATCTATGTGTGTGAGCACAGATGTACATATGCTACGGTGTGCGTAGAGGTCAGAGGACAACTTCTGGGAACTCGTTCTCTACTTCACTATGAGTTCCAGAGCTTGCACTCAGGTGTACTTCTACCCTAAGTCATCTAGCTAGGCCCCATTGCCTTCCTTAGTGGGCTTCCTGGTGGCTCGGGTTCAAGCACTTCCTGAAATCCTGTAAGGGAGGCGCTGGGAAATCACTGTCTGTCCCTGGGATGGGTGGATCCCAAGCTGAACCCACAACCCTGAGACAGAAGTGCAATGATACTCAACACTCTGTGGCTTCTCTTTACTTCACCAGTCATTGCACACCATTTTGTACAGATGTCACCATGGTGCATGGGTCATAGGAAAAAGCCTTAGTAGCATGAATACTTACTGTGTCTATGTGTATGGGCACAGGTGCAACAGCACACAGGTAGATGTCAGAGGACAACTTGCAAGTGTATGTAGGTCCTGAGGACTGAACTGAGGTTGTCAGGCTTGGCAGAAAGTGGCCTTTTCTCACTGAGCCATCTCTCCAGCCCCTACGGCCAGAATCTTAACACAGCATCCCAGATGGCCACTAGCAACTGGTCAGACCTGGCACACAGGTGAAGACCTCTATGCCATCCTTGTCTTAGGGTTTTTCTGTGCGTTTAAGTCCTCCAGACTAGAGTAAGCTCCTGAGGAGCAGTTGGCTCTGGTTTGCCTTTGTTATCTCTGTTGCAAGTGTACAGTCTCCTTTACCAAACAGAATGCCTGCACCGTTAACTGGAAGGGGAGACAGAAGCCCCGGGGCAGCTGGGTTAATGGGGAGGTGGTTTTTGCTGGCAGAAGTACAGCTATAGTAAACAAACAGGTTTTCAAGTGGAAGATACAGAGTAGGGAACAGAAGAAGGGGAATCAGGGACCATGGATGAGCCAAATAGTCTGGGAACAGCGGCGCCTACCTCACGATTGGATTTCCGTGGTACAGGATATAAATGCCAGCCTCCTTGTTTGAAAATATTTGGTTGTTCCTGATGACACCTTTCCCATTGCCGAGGACAACAATGCCAGAGCGGAGGCCGTGGTGGATCTGGTTACACTGCAAGTGCAAATGAGATGTGGAAGACAGATCGAAGGCAGGACTGAGAAGCAGAGCACCTGAGCACTGCTCACAACTGCACACAGCACGGGAAGAATCCCATCCGAAGATCCTGTGCTGCCCTCCTTGCATGGTTGCGTGCATGGAAACAGTACAGCAGGCTGTGTGGATGAGTCCTCCCCGCAGCCTCGTGGGATATGGTTATGCTGGCTCTCGCTGCCGGGGCTTTTGTGCTTTATCTGCAAAGCAAGCTATGCAACAGTTCTGAGCCTCTCCAGAGCCTTCCCAATACAAAGACATCCAGCCAGGCCACACCAGCCTGGATACAAGAGTCCACCTCTCCGAGAAAGGCAGGAACTTGTACAAGAGAATGTAGGCCAACAACAACCCCACAGGGCAACACTTAAGGGGGGGGACACCACTCGGCTCGGAGAGGCCTACAGAAGGATGCGGGGGTCGGGGGGGGGGCTCCCTGCTTGTCCTAGTTACTTTCTACTGCTGCAACAAAAACACTGACCAAACCAACTTGGAGAAGAAAGGGTGTATTTGGCTTATGCCTCCACATAACACTTCATTACTGAGAAGACTCAAGCAGGGCAGGAATCTGCAGGCAGGAGGTGAAGCAGAGAGCGTGGAGCAATGCTGCTTACTGGCTTGCTTCTCTGGCCTATGCTCAGTCTCCCCCCACCCCTCTCTGGCTTCTCTTTACCAGTCAACACACACCATTTTGTACAGACACCCCCCCCCTTCTAAGACAGGGTCTCCCTATAGCCCCAGCTGAACTTATATAGAACAGGCTGACCTGATCTCAAAGAGCTCCACCTGCCTCTGCCTCCTGAGTGCTAGGATCAAAGGTGTGCACTGCCATGCCCAGATCAGCTTGCTTTTTTCTTTCCTTCAGTTTACAGCAACTTTATTCATAAATGCC
Source organism: Rhizomys pruinosus (assembly GCA_009823505.1). Taxonomy (NCBI): domain Eukaryota; kingdom Metazoa; phylum Chordata; class Mammalia; order Rodentia; family Spalacidae; genus Rhizomys; species Rhizomys pruinosus. The sequence continues at coordinate 3,999,265 of VZQC01006044.1, read as the reverse complement.
CCAAAGTGAAAAGAACTGAAATGGTCTTCAACTTGAGACTCAATTATTAACATCCACACAATGGAATTTTAAATCAGAAATCAGAAGTACTAATGCACCCAATGACATGAATCTAAAGCCTGTTATTCACAGTCTTCTTCTATAATCCAGGACCACCTGCCCAGGAGTGACACCACCCACAGTGGGGCGGGTCCTCCCACATCACTGCACAATCAAGAAAACGCCTCACAGAGGCCATAGGCCAGTCTTAGGAGGAAATTCCCGGGTGTGCCGAAGCTCTCCAACACCTACCCCATGGGGGAAGGCCAAAGGAGCTCTATCAGACACAGGTGCTGAGGATACTCACTTCTGACCCATCTTTTTTTTGTTTTTTGTTTTGGACTTTTTGAGACAGGGTCACCCTTTAGTCCCAGCTGGCTTGGAGTTCACTATGTAAATCAGTCTGGCTTTGAACTTACAGAGATCTACCTGCCTCTGCCTCCCGAGTGCTGGGATTTTTGGCATGTGCCACCACACCTGGCTCTAAAGTTGTTTTTGTGTTAATAAAGCAGCAGGTTACAATGTTACAAGCTCTCCTAACTCTTGCTCTTTTTCCAGATTTCTGAAGGGGTCGGAGAACTCATCTGAACTCATCTGGCAGCCGCTGCATGAGAGAAATCCCTCAGAAGACTGAAAAGCTGAGAGGTGTGGGGGTGGGGGGGTGGTAACAGTGCTTTCATTCCTGACACTTTTCCTAAGCCGGGACTAAAATGGACTGCCTCCCCCCAACCTGACCCCCCCAAGTCAGCAAACTCCTCTCATCTCTCTGGCAGCAGCTCCAGGAACTTCACAAGATGAGGGACTACATCACTGCCAGCTGCACAGCAGAGGCCCAGGGAAGGGAACGATGGGCCGAAGGCTCTGGCTGAGTGTGTCTTTTTTTTTTTTCTTCATTCTTTTTGGCTTTTTTGAGTCAGGGTCTCCCTGTAGCCCCAGTTATCCTGGAACTCACTCTGTAGACCAGGCTGCCTTGAGCTCACAAAGATCCGCCTGGGTGTGTCTTTTTAAACATAGCTAAGAACATTCCCTTCTCTGTCCACAGCCAGGCTGGATAGAATGAGGTAAGCACATCAAGTCTGATTCAGACTGCCTGCACTCAAATCCCAGCTCTATGGACAGCAGGCCTGCACTCGAATCCCAGCTCTATGGACAGCGGGCCTGCACTCGAATCCCAGCTCTATGGACAGTGGGCCTGCACTCGAATCCCAGCTCTATGGACAGCGGGCCTGCACTCCAATCCCAGCTCTATGGACAGTGGGCCTGCACTCGAATCCCAGCTCTATGGACAGTGGGCCTGCACTCGAATCCCAGCTCTATGGACAGCGGGCCTGCACTCGAATCCCAGCTCTATGGACAGCGGGCCTGCACTCGAATACCAGCTCTATGGACAGCGGCCCTGCACTCGAATCCCAGCTCTATGGACAGTGGCCCTGCACTCGAATCCCAGCTCTATGGACAGTGGGCCTGCACTCGAATCCCAGCTCTATGGACAGTGGGCCTGCACTCCAATCCCAGCTCTATGGACAGTAGGCGAGGTCCATGGTCCCTTTGAGCCCCATGTCTTCTAGAAAAATCATTCTACTAGCCGGGCGTGGTGGCGCACACCTTTAATCCTAGCACCTGGGAGGCAGAGGCAGGCGGATCTTTGTAAGTTCGAGGCCAGCCTGGTCTACAAGAGTGAGTTCCAGGACAGCTGGGGCTACAGAGAGACCCTGTTTCGAAAAGACCAAAAAAAAAGAAAAATTCTACTTCACAGGGTTGTGTAAAGATGAAAGGACAACTGTGTAAATATCTACAGAGCACTTTAAAAGCATCGGCACAGCCGGGCGTGGTGGCACACACCTTTAATTCTAGCACTTGGGAGGCAGAGGCAGGTGGATCTTTGTGAGTTCAAGGCCAGCCTGGTCTACAGAGTGAGTTCCAGGACAGCTGGGGCTACAGGGAGACCCTGTCTCGAAAAGACCAAAAAAAAAGCATCGGCACATAAAGAGTACAATTAACAGTGGCTGGTACATGTCTAAGCCCATAATTTCCCAATTTCTAGAAATCTGTTTCAGGAAAAGTCAGCAGAAAGATAACTGTCATGTCATGCACTGGTCACATATCCAAGGACAGTGTATGTGGGGTATCTTCTCCAATCACTCTCCAACTTGGCTTTTTGTTTGTTTTTGCACCTTATCCTCTGAGACACAGTCTTTCACTGTAACCCAGGACTTACTGACTGTGCTGGACTGGCTAGCCAGGGAGCCCCAAGGATCTTCCTGTCTCAGTCACCTTGGCACTGGGATAACAGGTGTGCACCACCTGGCTTTTAACATGGGTGCTAGGGATCTAAACTTAGGTCTTCATGCTAAGGCGAGCATGTTACCACTTCAGCTATCTCTCCAGTTCCCATATTCAAGGATTTTAAGTGATTTTTCAGGCTGGTATAAAACCAAACTCCAAGCTAGGTTTGGTGGCACATGGTTCTGATTCTTAGCACTTGGGAGGTAGAAGCAGGAGAGTTTGAGATCAGGCTGAATCTGTTTCAATCCCTTCCCCCTATGACCCTCCCCAAAAAGAATAAAATAAAATTCCATATGTTCTCACAACAGCTATAACACAACCTTCAAGGTAGACTATCCCACATGGCTTCTTTCTAGAAAGAATGAATGGGGGCTAGAGAGATGGCTCAGGGGTTAAGAGCACTGGCTGCTCTTGCAGAGGACCCGGGTTCGATTTCCAGCACCCACATGGCAGCTAAGCACTCGTACACATACAATAAAATAAAAATAATAAATTAAAAAAAGGAAAGAACGGATGGGCTAGATTGATTTTCTTTTGTTATGCTTTTAGATCCAAGTGTCTTTTAGTACAGACATCACCTTATTAGTATCAAACTCAGAGCTAGCCATGAGCGCGGAGAAAGATCTTGAGAAACTTCCATGTCCATCTTCTCCTCCTGCTGGTGAGGAGACTGCAGGAAGATGCATGTGTCCAGCGTCACTACTAACAGAGAGTCATGAAGACACACAGAAGAGGGCAAGAACTGATCTGCAATACTTAAATATCCTCAGAGTTTCCAAAAACTATAGCAGCATGAACAATAAATGAGGGCAGAGAAAATACCAGAATGAGTGGGTTGGATTTCTTCCGGATGTCTACACCAGCCTCTGCATTGTGGTAAATGTTGTTGCCAGCGATCAAGCCTCCGCCTTCCAAGCGAAGAAAGATCCCCGAGGCCCGGCAGCGGTAAATGTCATTCCTGAGCATGACGATCTATGTAGAGAGAGAAGACCATTGTGTTCTGCTCACAAAGACTGTTAAAGACTACCCAGGGGAACCAGTGATGGCTTAGTGGGTTAAGTTGTTTGCCGCCAAGCCCGAGGACTGGAGTTCAATCCCTGGGGATCCACATGGTAGGAGAGAACTCCCACAAGTTATCCTCTGATTTCCATAGCACACACAGACACAGACACACACAGATACATATTCAAAGACAGACATACTAAATACATACATGTAGAACAAAAACAGCCACCAGAGGAGCATGCAAATCTTTTTCTTCCCAATGGATGCCAGCAGTCCGCAGGTAGGTGGGACGGGCACCTCTCTGTGTGCCCCATCTTCCCACTTGGTGCTTCAGAGGAAACAGACTCCCTATCCAGTGTGGCACTGCCCCACAGGCTTTTTACCTTAGGCCAGGGCTTTACTAAAACCTAGAAGCTTGGTCCTCTGCTCAAGCTGCATAACTATAATGATGGGATGGAGATGGAAAGACCTTTCAGAGCTCCAGGTGTCCTGGGACTCACTATGCAGACCAGGCTGGCCTTGGACTCAGAGATCTGCCTGCCTCTGCCTCCTGAGTGCTGGGATTAAAGGTGTGCACCACCACACCCAGCATTTTTTTTTTTTTCTTTAAAGACACAGTCTTTGTAGCTTAGGCTGATCTTACTCTGTAGCCAATGAAGACACACATGTACACGTACAGACAGACAGACACACACACACAAATTAAAAAAAATAAACAGCTGGTGGTGAATGCCTTTAATCCTAACAGTCAGGAGGCAGAGGCAAGGAAGATTTCTGTGAGTTGGAGGCCAGCCTGGTCTACATAGTGAGTTCCAGGCCAGCCAAGGCTATATAGTATAAGAACAAAATCAAAATAAAATAACTGAAAATCAAAGTGGATGGCACCTGAAGAGCAGCTGAGGTTTGCCCCTGGTCTTCCCACACCTGCGTGTGCACCTGTCCCCAGCCACGCCCACCCACTCATGCCCACCCACAGAAAACTTAATTTGTTTAAAAATGCCCCCTTTTTTGTTTTGATTTTTTGAGACAAGGTCTCACTATGCAGCCCTGGCTGGCCTGGAACTCACCATGTAGCCAGCCTCAAGTTCACAGAAGCCTGCCTCTGCTTCCCAACTGCTGGGATTAAAGACATGTGCCACCACAGAGGGGTGGGGGTGGGGGGTGGGGAACCTGTTCTAATCTTGTTCACTGTGAATCCTCCTTGGTGTAGTACCTGGAGTGCAGAGATCATGATCCTCCAAATTGGGATGTTTTAGATATTTGGGGAAAAAAAAAGTCTTTTTAAAACAAGGTACCATAATCAGCTATATTAAAGGGGTGGATTTCTCATAATTTCTCTGTACTGTTAATAAATATAAACAAATCCAAACTATTTTAACTAACTGTATATTAATAAAGGGCATTATGATCAACTGTTCTGCTAATAAAACATTTTATTAGGATCAAATTCTGGGAGAGCATAATAGAAGTACAATTTCAAGGTTTCAGCTTCTGGTCGGGATGGAAACGAGAGAGGCTTTGCTCCTACACCTACACAAGAGGACAACACACAAATGGAGCTGAGGCTGCAGGATAATCAGGTAGCTTTAATTCCAGAGAAGAGGGAGACAGGCTCAGGCATACCTGCTCGCTCAACAGTGAGGTGCTGTGAGCATTCTGGTTTTTTTTTTTTTTTTTTTTTTTTTTTTTCGTGTTTTTGAGACAGGGTCTGGCCTAGAACTCACTCTGTAGACCAGGCTGGCCTTGAACTCTGCTGGATTTTTTGTCCATTTGTTGTTTTGCAATAGGGTTTCTCGCTGTATAACCCAAGCTGTTCTCTTGCCTCAGCCTCCCGAGCACTGGGATTACAGGCACCAACTACAATCCCCAGCTCTGCTTTTTTTTTTGTCTTTTTGAGACAGGGTCTCTCTGTAGCCCCAGCTGTCCTGTCCTGGAACTCACTATGTAACTATGTAGACGAGGCTGGCCTTGAACTCACAGAGAGATCCTCTGCCTCTGCCTCCCAAGTGCTGGGTGATCTGCTGATATTCTTTCTTAACAATGGTTAAAGGCTAGTGTGAGAGGCTCAGGGCACAGAAAGGCTAGTAGCTGGACCTATTCACTTCTCAGACCTCCATGGGTGCTCACCAAGGAGGACTGGGGCAGCGTCCCTCTCAGGCAAGCTGGGTGCAAACAGGGTAGAGACTGAGTAAGACGCCAGCCCCTCCCAGACTCATCTCTGCTTCCCACAGAACTAGCCTTCAACAGTGGGGCAAGAGCAGCAGACTCCAAGCCCCTCCCTGAGGGACGGAGGGAGGGAGGGAGGGAGGGAAGAGCACACTAAAACAGCTTACCCAGGGCGTGGCAACCAGCTGACAGAAAAACACTGCAAACCTTTCCCTTCCTGTGCTTCATACAACAAACATGTGCAAAAGTCCATACCTGCACATGGGAGAGGAGGTACTATGCACATTTTGGGTGTATGAGTGTATACCTGCATGTGTTTAAGTGCACCCGTGTTGTGCAATGCTCGTGGAGGTCAAAAGAAGGCATTCGATTCCCCTGGAACTGGAGTTACTGACAGTCATTAATTGCCATGTGGGTGCTGGGAATCGAACCCAGGTCCTCTGCAAGAGCGGTAAGTGCTCTTAACTGCTGAGCCATCTCTCCAGCCCCAGCGTTGTTTTTTTTTTTTTTCAGGGGGGGGCTGGGTCTCCTTGTAGCCCCAGCTGGCCTGGAACTCGGTATGTGGGACCAGGCTGGCCTTGAACTCAGAGAAATCCACCTGAATCCATGTGCCACCATGCCTGGCCAGCACTTGCTTTTTTTTTCCCAGTTCATAGCCAATATCCATCCTTGGGAGTGTTTTCCTTTTCTTAATAAACTGTCTCTACCTCTACTTCTTTTATGTCATGCAATGCCAGAGAAGATCAGAAGAGGGCATTGGATCCCCTGGAACTGGAGTTACAGACAGTTGTTAGCCACCATGTGGGTGCTGGGGATCGAATCTGGGACCTCTGCAAGAGCATTCAGTGCTCTTAACTGCTGAGCCATTTCTCCATCCCCCTTCCCCTCCCCTTCCCCTCCCCTCTCCTTCCCCTCTCCTTCCCCTCCCCTTCCCCTTCCCCTTCCCTTCCCTTCTCTCCCCACCCGCTCCACTCCCCTTCCCCTCCCCCTCCCCTCCCCTCCCATGCCCCTCCCACTTTCCCTTTCCTTCCTTTCATCCTTCCTTCCTGGTCTTTTGTTTTTTTTTTTGAGATAGGGTCTCCATGTAGCCCCAGCTGTCCAGCTGGCCTTGAACTCCCAGAGATGCCTCTGCCTCTGCCTCTGCCTCTCTGCCTCTGCCTCTGTGCTTCTCTGCCTCTGCCTCCTGAGTGCTGGGATTAAAGGCCTGCACCACCACAACCAGCATCTATCTCTATTTCTAACCATGTGTCCCTGGCTCAATTCATTGCCATGGGACACAAGAACCTAGATATTTCAAGAGGTGTCCTTGGGATACTCCAGCAGCACAGACTCAGGCTTACCTACAACATGGAAGAGGTGGGAGGAAACCCAGCTTGGTCCCAGATCATGAGGCATGCCCCCAGTGCTCGGGTATGGGTGGAATCACTGACAAGTTTTCTCCCAAAACCCAGGGACATAGCACCCACCCGGCTCAAGGTTGAAGAAACCCTGTCACCACACAGGCTCCTTTGTGCCAGGTAACAAATGCCAGACACCTACAGCAGGGGAAGGAAGGCTCTCTTGGAAGAGCAGGTGCAAAGAAAAGATCTAGATAGAGAAAAGCACAGAAGGTAGAGACAGAGGAAAATGAGGTCAATCACAACAATACCACCGTCCAAACTAGTTTAATTCCTGACAAGTTTAAGCCCCCAAAACCAAGTTAAATAGGTGTACCCATTTCTAAGCACAGATACTATTTCCCCCGGTCTTCAGTGTCCTGTACAAGATACCTGACTTCCAACTACAAATTACAGCCTACAGAAAACACCAGGCTTCCAGGAGCCCCAAGGAACCAGGTTCCTTCTGCCAGCTGCCACCCTGCTGGGGTATTTTAGGACCAGACAAGTGGCGGCCCTCTGACCCCAGTGGAATCTGCTCAGCAAGCCCCTCACTCCACTCCCAAGTGCCTACCTGTTTTCATGCCGCTAGCAAATAATTGTGCCTAATATATGTAATGGTGACTTGCATGTTATTATCATTTTTCTCTTTTTAGTCAAACTGATTCCCTGAAAATCAGTTGTCAAGGTTCTTTGCTATAGGCAAACAGGAATTTCTGGTCACATAACTTCTGCCAAATGTCCCTTGGGGCAAGTGTTCAAGAAGGCCACAAGAAGGCTGTGTTATTTTTCATCTGTCCATGGCCTACATGTTTCCAGCACATAGCACACACTTCTCAGTGAGATGGTATCCCTGGCAGATGTCCCCAGTGCTCCAGCCCAGCATCTTGCCCTTCACAGCATAACCTCCATGTTTCCACCACTGCCTCAGCCACTCAAGCCAGAAATCTAGGCCTTAAGTCTGAATATTCCCTTTCCCAGGCTGCCCTGTCTCCCTCTCTGGACTGTAATTACCTTTCTCCCTTCCATTCATTCTGTAGGAGGCTCAGAAAGTCAGCTTTGTGAAGGTGGATTTGGCCACAATCCTCCCTCTTTAAAACCTCTCAGTGGTTCCCAGAAGCCCTCTAGAATTCCAACTCAGCTAGGGAGCCCTCTGTAGCTTCATCTGACTCCTCCCTGGCCTCCTGCTCCGTGCACGCTGGGCGCCCTCCTGCCCTCTCGATCGCCTCCTGTACTGCACACCTGTACTCAGCAGTTCTTATTCCTCCGACACAGTTCCAGACAGGCACCATCATTTGAGGAGACCTTTCCTAGTTCCTCGAGGGTAGGCCCTCACTTCTGGGCTTCTGTGCCACATCCTGGCACATATATCAGAGACTTACATTGGACGCTCATCATCTTTCTTTGAGACAGGGTCTCCCTGTAGCCCCAGCTGGCCTGGAACTCACTCTGTAAACCAGGCTGGCCTTGAACTCAGAGATCCGCCTGCCTCTGCCCTCCGAGTGCCTTTAATCCTAGCACTTGGGAGGTAGAGGCAGGCGGATCTCTGTGAGTTCAAGGCCAGCCTGGTCTACAGAGTGAGTTCCAGGACAGCCGGAGCTACAGGGAGACCCTGTCTCAAAACCCAAAAAAAAAAAAAAAAAAAAAAAAAGTAATAAATAAATAAAATAAATAAAGAAATAAATAAAATAAAGGCATGGACTCTCATCATCTTTGAACATGATTTCTGAGCACCTGCTAGTATGCCAGTAAACTGATAAGCCTTCCTTCCCATGTCCTTCCTCCAACTCTTTCTGTTGTTGTTTTTTGAGGATGAGGGTCTTTGTTATATTGCTTAAACTGGTCATTGAATTTGTGGATGCCCCTGCTTTGGCCTCTTCAGTGCTGGGATTATACTCATGCATTCCAAAGCCTAATCTAGTAGTTTTACAATGTAACTTTGCTCACCATACCTGGAGAGAGGCAGGATCTTTAGACCAAGAAAGCTTTGGTGGTAGAGGCAGGATTTTACTCAACAGCCATATTCTTAATAACTGCAAAGGGAAAAGTCCTTTCTGAGGATCAAATAAGACCTTTCCTGCACGGTGGTGCCCATGAAACAAAGTACCCTTGTTTGAGAAAGGTTTATCATGAGTTCCATGCCCAGGGCTTCCTATTGCGGATATGCCTGCAGTCAGCCTCTCAAGTGCTGGGATTGCCAGCAGGCATTAGCTGCCAGGATGCCCTGTGTTTGATTATCTACTTTACACTTAGCTGCTCGTAGTCTTATGTGAAGTCTGGTTGAGTGCAGGTCCTGAGGGGGGGGTCCTAAAATCTTCCTGTGAGACGTGATGATGATGTGAGACATCTGTGTAATGTTCATTAGTTTATGGAGCATTTCTGTCAATGCTACTGCACTGGACCCCCAAATCCCAGTGAAAGAACTCAGGAGAGAATATTTTCTCTCCTCTCGCTCTCGCGCTCGCATCTCTCTCTCTCTCTCTCTCTCTCTCTCTTCCCTTTCTACTAATTAAAAGTGGAGATGATTCAGTGGCATGATGGAGAGCCACCACTCAATACCAGGTAGGGTAGGGCCCATACTTTATTCTGCACAGCCTGGGTGGCCCTTCAGAACCCTTTTGATCACCAACTATTTATAGATGTTTGTTCTACAGCATCTCACATGACTGCTCATGCAAAGCGCTGACTTCATCAGTGGCTGGTGGGCTGGGCTTCTCTTAGGGTGAGGTCCACTTTTCCAGATGCTGAGCAAGTGGCTTCTGCTTGCCTCTACAGCTTCATCTTTTTTGGGGGGGGCGGGGGGCTTTTTTGAGACAGGGTCTCCCTGTACAGCTTCAGCTGTCCTGAAACTCACTACATAGACCAGGCCAGCCTTGAACTCACAGAGATCTGCCTGCCTCTGCCCCCCAAGTTCTGGGATTAAAGGTGTGCACCACCACATCTGGCTCAGCTTCATCTTTTTTTTTTATTTTTTTATTTTTTTTATTTCTGTATGTGTATGAATGTACTGTCTACATGCAAGTCTGTGCACCCATGTCGTGCAATGCTGCGAGGTCAGAAGAGGGTCTCGGATTCCCCTGGAACTGGAGTTCTCCTGGAATTGGAGTTTCAGACGGTTCTCGGCCGCCATGTGGGTGCTGGGGATCAAACCCGGGTCCTCTGTAAGAGCGGTCGGTGCTCTTAACCGCTAGGCCATCTCTCCAGCCCTTAATTTTTTTTTTATGTGTATGAATGTACTGTCTGCATGTAGGTTGGTGCACCTGTGTTGTGCAATGCCTCGGAGGTTAGAAGAGGGTATCAGATTCCCCTGGAACTGGAGTCAAAGATGGTTCTCAGCCGCCATGTAGGTGCTGGGAATTGAACCCGGGTCCTCTGCAAGAGCAGTTGGCGCTCTTAACCGCTGAGCCATCTCTCCAGCCCCTCAGCTTTATCTTTTAACTTGTCCAAACTGCATGAGTGAATCTGCCTCAGGCTGTTCCTGCGGCTGGAGAACCTCACTCTGCACCCTGTTTTCAGGACACATGCCCCACTTTCCCTGGATCCTCTATTTCATCCTCCTCAGCACTGACACCTGCTACTTCAGGAAACCCTTTTCTTTTTTTGGTCTTTTCGAGACAGGGTCTCTATGTAGCCCCAGCTGTCCTGGAACTCACTCTGTAGACCAGGCTGGCCTTGAACTCACAAAGATCCGTCTGCCTCTGCCTCCCAAGTGCTAGGATTAAAGGCGTGCGCCACCACCCCGGCTACTCAGGAAACCCTCTTCAACTCTCCCACTGGAACTGGAAATGAGAACAGTGGTCATGTCTCCCTAAATCTTCCCTCAGCTGCGCTTAAAAACACCTGGGTTTTCCTACAGACACTTGGGTGACACGTTCGAGAAACAGTATGACAGTGAACGGGAGCATAAGATCCGAGTTCTGTTTCAAACTTGCTGAGTCCTAGTAAGACACCTTCCTTCTCTGGAGGTGTCTTCCTTCTGTTTCCTTCCTTAGAAAATGGGAAGAATAGTTTGTCTTATCCAAGTTAGATGACAGACACAAAGTGAAGTGTATGTATAATAAGCTTGAAAAATCACTTTAACAAACCAAAACAGACTGGGCATGGTAGTGCACGCCTTTAATCCCAGCACTCGGGAGGCAGAGGCAGGTAGATCTTCGTGAGTTCAAGGCCAGCCTGGTCTACATAGTGAGTTCCAGACCAGCTGGGGCTACAGGGAGACCCTGTCTCAAAAAGACAAAAAACAACAACAACAACAAAAANGGCTGGAAAAATGGTTCAGTGGTTAAGAGCACAGGCTGCTCTTGCAGAGGACCAGGTTTGGTTCCCAGCATCCACATGGTAGCTAACAACCATCTGTAAATGCCAGTTCCATGGGATCCCATGCCTTTTTCTGACCTATGCAGGCTTTGCATAACACAGGTACACTTACATATGCAGGCAGTACACTCATATATATAAAATAAAATAGCCATGACATCCTTCCTACACATGGCCACAGACAGGAGCCCTCCCAATGATCAGTCATGCACCTGGCGACCCACCAAGTCCTCGAGAGAGTACCTTGCTGTTGTGTATACACCGCACTGCGTAAGTCAGGTTCCGGAAGACGTTTCCTTCCATCTTGGCTCGGCCATAGGAACAGACGAAGACGCCGCCCTTCCCGTCTCGGAAGAGGCACTTCCGGATGAGGCAGCCCTGCACAGAGCTGGCCAGTGCCATGGCTTCCTTGTCCTTCTGCAGTTCCTGATGCAGTGAGTTCAGCACCAGACAGCTGGGAAGCTGAATGGACGCTCCTGGTAGTGGAGGGCCCAGAAAGGAGCCGCCCAGGACGGGACGTGGGCCCTGGACCTGGTAGGACAGTCTGTACGTGAGCTGCTCCTCATCCTCATCCTCACCGCTGGGGCTCAGGCCACCATCACTGCTGTCTGGGGTCTGAGCCACTCTTTCCCCATCACTGCCCACCTCTGCATCCTGGGAGCCAGCCTTGGAGCCTGGCTTCGGGGAGCTGGAGGCTGGGCTGGTAGGGCTCTGACTACCTTCGATGACAATGTCACATGTCCTTGGGCTCCAGGCCTGGTCCCGGCTCTCTAAGTCCAGGGACATTAAAAAGTCATGGTCCTCTGCAGGGAGCAAAATGGGAGAGGATTTGATAAGGCCCAGTAGGTACTTGTAGGCCCAGTTCTTATCCGCTGATGGGTGACCCTCAACAGTTACAGAGTTGTTTTCGCTGCCCACAAATTCACAGTTTTCCAGCATACATAAGGGCACATTATGCAGGAAGACATGGGTGTTTTTGAAGGTGCAAAATTTCACTTGGCAGGTACCTGGACCGTGGACCTGGATGTGTCCATTCTCAAAGTTGCAGTTGTCAAACTGGATGTGACCTGATGTGGTCTGAGGAACAAGACGATGACATGGTAAAAAACTTGTGCTTTATTTTGATGGTCAGCACCCAAGCTGCTCTTCAGGAGAGCAGGACAGGCCAGGACAGGGCAAAGCCCTTGGTTCCACTGTCTCTTCTTCTCCCAAAGGCCAAGGTGTTAGCTGATATGTTGTACCTCTGCACCACAGAGGGACGAGGCTGCCAATCCTTGCATCCTTCTAATTCCCAAGGAAGCAGGGGAAGAGGATGATGGCAGGGAAGTCTGTGCTTCACAGCCTGACTGTACAACCCTCCTGCATATCTTGTCTTCAAGTCTCCTAACACTCGTGACCTATTTAGTCAGAGAGTTTATTCTTCTCTCTGTCCTTTTTTAAAAAAATTATCTATCTAGCCGGGCATGGTGGTGCACGCCTTTAATCCTAGCACTTGGGAGGCAGAGGCAGGCGGATCTCTGTGAGTTCAAGACCAGCCTGGTCTACATAGTGAGCTCCAGGCCAGCTGGGACTAAAAAAAGGGAGACCCTGACTCAAAAATACCAAAGAAAATTATCTATCTATCTATCTATCTATCTATCTATCTATCTATCTATCTATCTATCTATCATCTATCTATCTTCATCTATCTATCTATCTATCTATCTATCTATCATCTATCGTGAAAATGGGCAGGAGGAAGGGCTGGGCACACAGCTCAGCAGTAAAGCAGGTGCCTAGCACACAGGAAGAGGGAAGAAGCTGCAGCAGAGAGGTGCTGGAGATGGAACTGATGCATTTATGCAGGAGCGAAGCAGGGGGAGGTCACTCTAAACTACAGAGATCCAACCAGTTGGGACTGCTTCAGGTTTTTTTATTTTATTTTATTTATTTTTGTATGTGTATGAATGTACTGTCTGCATGTAGGTCTGTGCACCCGTGTCATGCAATGCAGCGGAGGTCAGGTGGTCTTGGATTCCCCTGGAACTGGAGTTACAGACGGTTCTCAGCCGCCATGTGGGCGCTGGGGATCGAACCCGGGTCCTCTGCAAGAGCAATCGGTGCTCTTAACCACTAGGCCATCTCTCCAGCCCCTGCTTCAGGTTTTCAAAACAGGAATCAGCTGGGATCTAAGCTGGACTTTACCAAGACATTGGTAGGCAAGACAGCCCTTGCTTGGTGACTGGATTGTAGGATAAGCATGTTAAATAACATGCAGAAGTTTCTCCTGATCTCATCCTCTTCAAAACACTTTCCCTGCATCCACACATTCTTTTGGGCCTATGATGTATTCTCTACCTGAGCCTGCTGCCCTGCAGTAGACCACAAGACTGGGTGTCTGAACTCAGGATGGATTCACGCAGGGTCCTGATCGCTGGCATGACAGAAAACAGGCAAAAAGGGGCTCAGCAACTGCCCTGGCTGAACCAGCCACAGGTTTCCGGAGAGTCCGGTCTGTGCAGCTACTGGTGTGTGGCAGTGCACCACCAAAGACAGAAGGTCATACCTCTAAGAGAAGGGACAAGAGTCCTGCCGTCCTGTTAAACAGTGGTTAAGAGGACGAGCTCTGGTTGAGCTGGGGTGGTTGATCACAAACCCCAGCTCTGCCTCTTCCATGCATGTTTCTCAGAACAAAAAGCTTCACCTCTCTAAGTCTCAATTCCTTGTCTGCAGCATGGGGTTACCAGTTAATAAACCACAAAGCTGGGACTCAGTAAAATTTACATCAGATGTGTCTGAACCATAAAACAAGGGAGTATCCCATGAGCCTACTCAATAACCCCAACAGACCCTCTCTGCTTTAGGAATTTAAGGCACCCTGTCAGTGACCCCCCCCCCTTGATGACTTTCCAAGGAGTCTAACCCCAGAGCCCCTCTAGGCTCTTCCTTATATGCTAAGCTGCCTTTGTTCTTGGCGCCAATGAGGCCCATCTTCTCTTCCTTGGTCCTCTCAAAAGATAAAGGCCAGCTTCTTGGGGATGTTGTATCAATGCTAGAGTTCTCCTCACAAGTCACTGACAATGTCTGTGAAGTTCTCTAGGCCTGTTCATTTTCCAGACAAAGTCATCCCAGACTTCCGTGCCTTATTCAGATAAAAGGCAACCATGAACTCAGCATTCCCATATGTGATTTACCAAGCTAGATGGCAGGCTACAAAGAAGCCCAAGGCCAGGCCCCATCCCTGGAGGAGCCATAGCTGTGCTTCTGTGGGGCAGCAGAGACTGGACTTAACATAGTACTTGTAAGGCAAAAAGGGTCTGGAACATCATTTCTAGAAACAAACTTTCCTTTTAGGTCTATAGACCTGTGCTGACAGGGAAGCTCATTAGTCCTTCTGACATTCTAGAACTAAAAAGCAGGCTTTCAAGGAATCCAGCATGATATAATTTTATAAATGCTAGATCAGTTGGCCTGGATTTGAACTCTAACCTAATTATCCATTTGAAAAGTTTACTTAGCATCTATGACCTTCAGTACCCCTCATCTACCAAGGTGGGGGGCGCACCATATCTACTGACCGCCACAAATGCTTGTTTTGGGGATTAGGAGGGATAGTTATCTGGGTTATAAATATGGCTTTGGATTCAAGTTCTTTTTTTTAAATTTTAATTATTTCTGTATGTGTATGAATGTACTCTCTGCATGTAGGTTTGTGCACCCGTGTCGTGCAATGTTGCGGAGGTCAGAAGAGGGTGTCAGATTCCCCTGGAACTGGAGTTCTCCTGGAATTGGAGTTTCAGACGGTTCTCGGCTGCCATGTGGGTGCTGGGGATTGAATCTGGGTCCTCTGTAAGAGCGGTCGCGTTCTTAACTGCTAGGCCATCTCTGGATCCAAGTTCTCTCCTTAGGTCTAGGACCTTGGTCATGTCTCTGGTTATGGGACCTTTGTCTCACTATAAAACTAGATGCCACTACTCCTCTCTCAGGGCTGCAGGGAGTGTGTGTGTGGGGAGATAGCTGTTGTAAAGCATGTACCTGCAGCATACTGAACAAGTCATAGATATCCAGTGGTGTGCTGATCATCACAATGTGAGAGACAAAAACTTGTTACTGGTAGTAAGAACAATTAGCTTTTTTTTTTTTTGGTCTTTTCGAGACAGGGTCTCCCTGTAGCCCCAGCTGTCCTGGAACTCACTCTGTAGACCAGGCTGGCCTTGAACTCACACATGTTAATTATTTATTTATTTAGTTATCTTGAAGCAGCATCTCAGTATGGTAGCCCTGGTAGTGCTGAATATATATTCTATCTTATCTAGATCTGGCTGCCCAATGACTCATAGGTTACTCAGGCGTTCCGTTTCTCTTCTCCTGAGGTGCTGGGATTAAAGGATACACCACCACTCCTGGCCTTGTTTGTTTGCTTTTAAGATTGCTTTGATTGGGGGCTGGTGAGATTGCTCAATGGTTAAGGGGACTGGCTACTCTTGCAGAAGATCGGGTTCAATTCCCAACACCTCCATGGGCGTAACATACCTCTTGTAAACCCGTTCTAGGGGATCCGACCGCAAAAATGCCAGATCGTTTTTTTCCCTTTTTGAAACAACTCCCCGTGGCCAAGATGATGTTTGCAGCAACCACAGGTCACATTTATTAGTAATCATGCAGCAATATCCATCATACAGGACAATATGAAATAAAGACTATAACGTTTAGAGAGAATAGAAAGTATTATGTGCTGTTTTTATGCTTAAAACTTGAAGCAAGCTTCTTTCCATGTCAGATCTTAAATCTTATTTGACTTTTATGTATGTTTGACCCATCATAAGTCAGTGTTCCATTTATGGCCTTTTCTTTTTTAACATCAAATTAGAAGGGCTCGGATTAAAGTAATTTGTGTTTGATCCTCAGCACCCCCTTCCACAAAGAAAATGGAAAAATTGAATGAGCCATGTTCTAGAGAGATAGCGTCAGCAGTTAGGAGCAGTACTGTACTGCTCATCTAGCAGACCTGAGATATGTTCCCAGTACCACATCACATGGCTCTTAAGACTTGTGGCTCACAAGGCTTGTAACTACTGTTCTAGGAGGATCTGATACCTCTGGCCTCCATGAGAACTTTCATACACAGACATGCATGCACACAATACAAACACTCATAAACATAAAAAAAAAAATATTTATTTATTTTACTTATTTGATTGTGTATAAATGACTGTCTGCATGTATGTGTCTGTGCATTCCGTGTCCTGCATACTGCATACCACAGAGGTCAAAGAGGGGTCGGCTTCCCCTGGAGACTAAGTTCTCCTGCAATTGGCGTTTCAGATGGTTCTCGCCGGTGCCATGTGGGTGCTGAATCGAACCTGGGTCCTCAACAAGAACAGCCAATGCTCTAAACCACAGAGTCATCTCTCCAGCCCTCTGTTAGGAATTTTATTGCTATCTTTGAGCTGCTGCTGTTGGACACCAGCAGAGGGAGTCCTTATCATGTTCTCTAGACTTGTGGATTCTCAGTAAAAATTTTAAATCTCAATCTACACATTGTAGTTCATTGGTGTCTCTGGTGCAGGGCCAGTTTGATTTGGTGCTGGTTGCTTGAGAATGTTTTTAGTGATGCGTGGAAGTAAAATGTTTCTATGAGTGTGAAAATAAGCATATGTAATTGTGAATGAAATAAAGCTATGATCCTAGAAGTGGAAATATTTTTAGTGTACTGTTTCATTCTAAGATAATTTTAAAATTTTATTTATTCAAATGTGTGTTTTGTCTGTATGTATGTAAGTGCATCTGTGTTGTGCAGTGCCCTTGAAGGTCAGAAAGAGAGCATTGGATCCCCTCAAACTGGAGTTACAGACAGTTGCTAGCTGCCATGTGGGCACTGGGAATTGAACCTTTGTCTTCTTCAAGAGCAGCCAGTGCTCTTAACAGCTGAGCCATCTTTCTAATCCCCCGATTCTAACATAATTTTGACAGATAGAAGAGGATAGGAGTATTCTTCTACAATATTATTAATAAATTAGTAAACATTGCTTATTCCTGTGCTCGAGAATCAACATGGGCACATCAGATTACAGCTTGAGAGCACAGAATTAAAAATCTCATGCAGTCGGTATAGCATTTGGTTTAAATAGCCTCATAACCTTTGGGTGTCTGTGAATTCTGATGGTGAGAGAACATCATAGAAAATTATGCTTTTGTTCTAATCAGGAAGACAGCTACTTACGTCATGCCTAATGTTTTTATTTGAAAATAAGTAATTATTAGCACCTAAATAGCCCAGGCTGTCCTGGAACTCACTATGTAGACTAGCCTGACTTTGGAGACTCACACGGAGGTCTGCCTGTCCTGCTGCCTCCAAGTCTGGGAGTTAACAATAGTCGTGCACCATAGCTGGCTGTGGTCCGCAGCCTGATGCTGCCACTTGGACGCGCAAGGCAGGCTAAGATCCTTTGTGAGCTCAGCCCATCCCTCCCTGCCTGGTCACAGAGTGGGAGTTCCAGCCAGCTGGGCTACAGGAGACCCTGTTCGAAATCTACAAAAATAAAAAATAAAAAAAAGTGTGCACCACCATGCTGGCCACTAGATCATGATTTTAATTAGAAATGGAAGGATACTTATCAGAGGAAATAGAATATCGAGAAATATGAAAGTCTGATAGCCCTCTTTTCCGTTGTAGAAGGGTATCTGGCTTGGATAAAGAGGATCAAAGATGTATTAAATGTCAGCTGAGAAATTTTTGTTGTGAGTAGTCTTCACACATTGTTAGCGTCACAAGTGTCTGTTTGAATGAAGTTGAGAGGAATATTTTGGGTTTTTTTCCGCTCTCGAGAGCTGACTATTTAGTTTAGAATATCCTTTCGCCCTGAAGGTCGAGACTTCCTGAGACTACTTGTGTGTAATATGTGAGCTGGTTGCCAATCACTCAGCCAGACGCTCGCCGTGCGAGTCAACCATGCCTTAATCCCAGGACCTCAGAAAGCCAGACCTACAAGAGCAGGCGGACTATCCTCTGCGTAAATGAGTGCGACGCCATCTCATTCTATCATTAAAGTGTATCCCAGCCTCCAGCACATGGCAACAGGGTAGACCCTGTTTCAAAAATACCAAAAAAAAAAAAAGAACAGGTGACACATATAATGATGTGTGGCCTGTGAAGGCCCCATAGTGCTTCTTCTTACCCTGGAGTCAGAGGGCAGTAGGGCAGGTTGCAAGAAACCAAGGAAAATACCAAGAAGCAGCTCGTGAGACAAAGTTTGTTAATATTCACTGGCAGAGAACAAAGTAGTTAATAGGAAAAGCAGTAACTTATTAACAGAGAAAGTCCTGTGGCAATCCAATGATGGTCTGGAAGTTCTCTCCTCCACTTGCATTCACATTTCCACCACAAACACAGTAGAATGGGGATTACAGATGGCATCCTAGCCATGTCAGAAGTTTTGTTTTTCCTTTTTTTTTTTTTTTTTTTTAAGCAGGGGCGTGGGGGATTGAACGTGAGCTTTAGGTTTACACAGCCAGTGCCTTTAACCTGCTGAGCCAGTTTCTCCGTCTTGGAATTATTTTTTTCGAGAGAAAGTCCAGTCCCAGATCTGGCTCAGAATTTGCTGTGTGGCTGAAGATGTCTTTGAACTGATCCTTCTGCCTCTAACCCTCCAAGTCCTGGAAAGCAACCAGGTATCATAATATTGCCCAGCCTGTGTAAAGTACTTGCTCCTTACCGTGGTGCCTTGCTGTGTGAGAGTGGTTTAAAAAGTTTACTACATAACCAGTGACGATCATTAGCTGCGAGCTTGACTTGCTCTTTCTGTGACTAGCAGTGAGTGTACTGAGGAACGGGGAGCAGATCCCACTCTAGCCAATAAACTTGCTGTTCCCATTATGATGTGGGATTAGCTACCTTACCTGGACGTTTCATTGTTGGCCTGCAATAACCTATCTTCCATGCCTTGGAAGAAAAGGGGGATTTTAACGCACATGACTAGTTGATTGTGATGACCCCTCAGGAAGCAACTACCGGCAGGAGGGGATTAGAGTTAGAGTGGAAAATGACCTGGAAAATACATATGTTTAGAAATGCCAGTGATGTTAGCTGTGATTCAATGAAAGGAGCCAAAGTCTGCTTTTGCTAGAATTGGGTGGAATGACATGAGCAGGGGACTATGGGAGAGGAAAAATTGCTAACATGGCTGTGGCACAGACACACTTTCCCCAAACTCCAGGCCACAGTTTGCTGATGCCAAATTTAAGAGCAGGTTTAATTGAAAACTGCAAGTCTCAGCTGCTTCTGGTTAGGCCAGTCTTGCTTGGTATGAATGCCCTGTACCTCCTGCGCCATCCCAACCAGTCTCTGAACTCTCCGCATCTCCTGCCCCTGGCAGTTCTTTTCAGTTAGTATGCAGTTCGTACAGTCCCTAGCCTGAGGATTTGTCAGGTGCTTGAAAGTGCTCTCACCCCGTCTTCACTCTCCTGGCCCAGGGCCTCTCCTCACCTGTAATCTGTCTCCTCTTGCCTCTGCTCTTCTTATGTTTCAGTCCTTTAGACCTCCTCTCCCACCCACCCCCACCCCACCAGATACAGAACAGAAAGGTCAGGTCTTAGCATGATAATCTGTTCAGGATTGATAAAGATATATTAGCTTTGAGAGTGCCCGCAAAGGGAAGCGTATTCTATTGATTCGTTGGGGTTGGGGGCTTATGAGATTCTCTCGTTTTTTTTTTTTTTTTTTTCTTGTCTTTTTCAAGACCAGGTCTCCCTGATGCCCTAGCTTTTCCTGGAACTCGCCTTGTAGATCAGCTGGCCTTAACTCACAAAGATCTGCCTGTTCTATGCTCACAAGTGCTAGGATAAGGCATTTCCACCATGGCCCTGTTAATTGGATTTTTATTTTTAAACCATTTTGTTATATTTTTTGTATGTGTATGATGTACTGATCAATGCATGTAGGATTTGTGCACGCGCGTGTCGTGTGATGCTGTCCACGGAGGTCAGAAAGAGGGTGTCAGGTATTCCCCTGGAACGTGGTCACTAATGGAGTTCGGCGGTTCTTGGCTGCCATGTGGGGTGCTGGAATGATCGAACCATAGGTCCTCTCGAAGAGAGATCGGTGCTGCTTAACTGCTAAGGCCATCTCTCCAGCTCCCTAATTTAGCTTTTTAAAGTCTTACCTGCATTCTTGCCATGTAGGACTTTGTAAGCTTGTGCTCTTATGACTTTCATGTTTGAAGCTCAGAATCAAGCCCAGTGTTAAGTATTTGATAAAAGGAGGCATCTCTTTGTAGCCTATCAGTTGTGCTCCATTTATTTATCAGAATTGCTTCCGCTCACTTACAATTCTTTGATTTGTTCCTTGTAAAATTGAATCATTTCTGAATGAAAGTAGCTGAGTAAAAGAAATAGCACTTTGATCTGAGTATTCCTAATATACGCATACCTTGGCGATTAAAATTATTTAGAACAAAATCTTGATGCTGGTATTTAGGTGGTGAACATGCTAGCATTTATACTTTATTATTTTTTTTTTATTTTATTTTTATTTATTTATTTTGCTGTATTGTGTATGAATGTACTGTCTGCATGCAGGTTTGTGCACCCGTGTCATGCAATGCCGCGGAGGTCAGAAGAGGGTGTCGGATTCCCTGGAACTGGATTAAAGACAGTTAGCTCCAGCGTGTAGGAGCTGGGAAAGAACCCGGGTCCTCGCAAAGCCAATGTTGCTCTTAACCACTGGCTCATCTCTCCAGCCCCAAATGGCTTAGCTATTATTAAGCCTATGTATCCATCTCTTTAGGCCTTTGTGTAAAATTTTTTAAGTTTATATTTGAGTGTTTGTCTACATGTACATATTGTGCAATGCCCATGGAATCAGAAGAGGCATCAGATTTCCTTGCAAATTGGGAGTCACAGAAAGTTGTTAGTGCCATGTTGGGTGTTGAGAATCAGCTGGGTCCTCTGGCAAGAGCACGCTGTTGCTTCTTAACCACTGAGCCATCTCCTCCCACCCCTGGTGTCACTTTTTGTTAGTATTTAATTTATCTTTTTCATGTGTAGAATGTTTTGTGTGTTTTAGTCACGTGTTGAATGCAAGCACTCAGGTCAGAAGAAGGGCTTGGATCCCCTGAAACTGAGTTCATGGACAGTTGTTAGCTGCTGGGATTCAAACCTTGGTCGCCTCTGCCAGAGCAGCCATGCTCTACTGCTGAACCATCTTCCAGCCCAGGACTAGGTCAGCCTTATTAGACAGAGTCACAGTCCAGAATATGGAAGTATTCAGCATTAAGTTGAGTTCAAGGAAAGGAGCTGGGAGTAGATATTTCAGGAGTATCGGTGCCTTCCATGCCGGCCCTCTCAGTGTTCTTGCGTATCGCTATGTCCTGAATTCCTTGTAAGAAATGCAGTGCGGCTCTGGAGAGATAGCCTAGCGGTTAACCGACGCTCTTGCAGAGGACCCGGGTTCAATCCCACACCACATGGCGGCTAAGAAAGAAAAAAAAAAAAAAAAAAAAAAACTGCAGTTCCAGGAGATTCAAGACCCTCTCTGACCTCCCGCGCATGCACACCCGGGTGCACAATACCTACATCAGATCGAGACATCATACACATACAAATAATAAATAAATAAAATTAAAAAAAAAAGAAGGCAGTCCAGAGCCATGTAAGGTGCCAGCACCATGTTAAAGCTGGAGATGCTCCGTTTCCTCACACTGATGCACTTGTACCTACTGTAACCTCTCTGAAGGGCTCCAGCAATCCCTTTGGTGGTGAAATCCGATATCCGTGTCTGGCTTGGCAGCTCTCCCAGTTTATAATTAACCTCCATGTGTTTCTTCAGTGGTACCTGTGACACCATCTTGGAGTCCTGATATCAGCCCTTTTTGTTGTTTTTAAAGACAGGATGTAATGTAGACAGGATGCAATGTAACAAATGTTCTATGTAGCGAACCAGGGAAGACCTTGGACTTCTGATCTCCAGCTTCTTCTCCACACTAATATGAGTTATTAGCAGGTACCACATCCTGTTTAGATCACATTGGGGATCACACCAGGGCTTTGTGTGTGCTGGTCAACCAGGCCACCACCTAACTTCACCTCCAGCCCACCTCCCAATGCTGGATTACAGTTGTCTGCCACTGCATCTGGCTATGTATTAATGCTTTTAAAGTTGCTGAGAAATGGCCAATAGGACGTACTGAAGAGTTCATTACTATGTTAGAGAACAGTAATTTTGCTTTCTGAGTTCTAGATAGCCTAGGTCTAAAATGCTTCTTATCCTCTTCTCCTTTTTTTTTTTTTCTTTAGGTTTTCAAAATAAAAATAGAGTTGCAATCTTAGCAGAACTGGACAAAGAGAAAAGAAAATTACTTATGCAGAACCAATCTTCAACAAATCATCCTGGAGCTGGGTATTTACTGTTCTTTGGGGTGCTATTATAAGTTATATTTTTCCAAGAGAAAGATGTTGCTTAATGTGCTTTGGAGGCTTCCTGTTACTGTTAGAATTAAGTCTACTTAAATTTTTTTAATATTTTGTTTTTTATTTTACATTTGTATGAGTGTTTGCCTGTCGTGTCAGTGTACCCATGTCACACAGTGCTATGAGGCCAGAAGAGAGATCCCCCGGAACTGGAAATGTAGATGGTTGTAGCCTTGTGGTTGCTGGGGATTGAATCCTGGGTCCTCTGGAGAGCAGCAGTACTCTTTTTTTGTTTTTTTTTTTTTTTTATTTTGTTTTTTTTTTTTTTTTTTTTTTTTTTTTTTTTTTTTTTTGGGATCTTTTGAGACAGGGTCTCCCTGTAGCCCGCAGCTCCTGGAAGCTACTCTGTAACCAGGCTGCCTTGGAACTCCTACCAAGATCTCGCCTCGCCTCTAGCCTCCTAAGTGCTAGGAATTAAAGGCAGTTGTGCCGACTACGCCCGGCTCTAGCCAGGTACTCTTAACTGTCTGAGCCATCTCTACAGCCCCTAGGTCTACATTTTCACCTTCCCCTTATCAGTATCCTGGTTCTGTTCAGAATCTGTTCATTCCCATTGTTTGGTATATATTTCATCATAATTGCTATTGTCTGTGAGCTTTGTCCTCCTGTGTGTATGTCCCTAGTGCTTAACACAGAGCCAGGTATTTAGTAGCTGCTATAGAATAAGCGACTGCCAATTTGTTTTTTTATTCATAAGTTGTTTAAACCTGTATCAACATTAGATTTTAACTTATTATCACACAATAGAATGGTTTACTATTGAGAGCATCAGCTAGTTGTGTATGTTTTTTTTTTAGAAGATAATGTTATGTGAGATAAGTGATATAGAAGTATAATATAATTGTTTAAAAAGCAGAGGACAGTATAATTTATGAATTTCTCTCTTTATATCATTCTTTTTTTGTTTTATTTTTTTGGGTTGGTCTTTCTTGTAGACAGGGTCCCATGTAGCGTCGCTCAGCTGGCTCCAAGCCTTGGCCTTTGGAACTCAGAGGTATGATCTTGTCCTGCTCTACCTCTGACATTCCCTGATTCTGTTAAAAAGATAGATGCTTACTTGGGGCTGGAAGATATGGATGTGCTTCAGCACTGGACTGTTCGGTGAGAACCTGGGTTTGATCTCAGCTCCTAGGGACTTTACAATTGGCTACAACTGTCCCTAACTTCCAGTTCCCAGGGGACCAGCACCCTCTTCTGTCCTCTGTGGTACATTGGTATGAAATGGGTGCACTTAAACACACCGATTCTTTTGTTGTTTGTAATGATGACATCAAATATCAAAAATTGATTATCTTGCAATTATTTATTTTTTTAAAGTTTTATGGAATAGAATCTTGCTACACAGCCCAAGTTGGCCTGGAAACTCAAAGATCCTTCCTGTCTCAACCTCTTAAGTGCTGAGATTCGGTGTACACCACCATAGCCCATTTAGATTAGGTGTACACCACTCTATACCCTAAAAAAAATTTATGAGATGATTTTATCCCTCTAAGATCTGTAGTTCACTGAGATGGCTCAGTTGCGAAGAGCCTTTGCTCCAAGCCTGACACGCCTGAAGTTTGATCCCCAGTACTCCAACATGGTAGAAGGAAAAGTACTGACTCCTCCAACTTGTTTTCTGACCTCCATCCACATGCGTGTCTAGGCATGTGTGCTCATGCCAGTGTACAGACATGTGTACCCACACATACAAAATAAGGGTTTGTGGTTTTTTTGTCTGTTTTGTCCTTTTTGATATAGGGTCTTCCTGTAGCTCAGTGGGCCTGGAACTTGCTTTGTAGGCCAACCGCGTGGCCCTTATCTCACAGAGATTCTGCCTGCCTCTGCTGTCTGAGGGCCGGGATTAAAGGGGTGTATCATCACACCAACTTACACAAAACAAAATTTTTTTTAAATGTTAAAGAATCCATAATGAAAAATGTTATTGAAACATAAGGCCATGAAGGCTTTGGGGTTAACTCAGTGGCTCAGTGTGTGTTTAATGTGCATGAAGTCTATCATCTCCTCCCCCACTAAACAAAAACACTAGATGATAGTGCTTCAAATACTTCAAATTATAGTTGATGATGTGTACCTGGAATACTATATCTGGATGTTCTCATTATTAATAAAATTCAATATATTGGAGAGGGTATTTTAGAGTGGAGAGAGAAGGGGTAGAAATGAATGATACAAATAATACTCATGTATGAAATTCTCAAAATAAAAAAGTATAAAAATCAGTATACGAAGAGATGGAATAGTTATTGAGCTTGAATTTAGTTTTTTTCTTTTTATTTTATATGTAGTTTTGCCTTATGTATTTATATGGTATTTATGTGCACTCCATGCCATCCAACCATGGAGACAAGAAAAGTGTCCTGGTCCTCTGGGAGCTGGAGTTACTGATGGCTGTTAGTCACTCAATGTGTGTGCTGGGATTTGAACCCCAGGTACCCTCAAGAGCAGCCAGTGCTCCCCACCACTGAGCCACCCCAGCCTTGGTTTTGTTTTAATTGGGGGGTTATTGAAGACGGTCTCCCTATTAATCCTAGGTGCCTGGAACACACAATGTAGAGCCAGGCTGGCTTGATCTCACAGAGATCCACTGCCTCTGCCTCCCAAAGTGTTGGGATTAGGACGTTATACCACCCCATGCCTGCTCATTTGCCATCTTGCATGTGTTACACAAATACTTCAAAACAGTATGTTGTACATCATAAATATATACAAATTTTATGTCAGCTTTAAAAAAAGATAATTACTACTATAATAAATGTCCAATCTAAAAATACTGTATAATTAAACAAACAAATCAGACTGTTTTTTGCCTTCTGCAGCTGAGTGTCCACGATTTCCATTTTAGCATTGCCCTCTCCAGACCCTCTCTTAATAAGGACTCCGGGATCATGCTGAGCAGCAGCATATTGCAGCCCAACAAAAGGCGGCTTTGCAGGTGAGCAGATGTAACTGACACTCTTGTCCCGGTGGAGATTCCCAGGGCTCTAGGAGCCAGCACAGTAGTTGTTTTGTATTTCAATCTAACAATACCAATAAAAATGTCCCACACATAACTGCAGTGGTTTGCTGGTGTTCTGTTTTTTTTGTCTTTTTGAGACAGGGTCTCTTCTAATACCCCACTGGCCTGGAATTCACTCTCTAGATCAGGCTAGGCCTTAACTCATAAAGATCCCGCCTGCCTCGCCTCCCGAGCACTGGGATTAAAATCATGTGCTACCCATTCCAGCCTCTTTTAAAAATTTCTTATTATCGGCAAGGCAATGTGGCGCACGCCTTTATCTCAGCACTCGGGAAGCAAAGGCGGCGATCTTTGTGATTCAAGGCCAGCTTGTCCAGGACATCTGGGGCTAACAGGGAGACCTCTGTCCTCGAAAAGACCAATAAAAAAAAAAGGTTATAAAAATGTTTCTATTGATTTATTTTTGTGTGTCAGTGAGTGTTTTGGCTGTATTGTAATTGTGCCAAACACATGTACAGTTGCACAGAGGCCAGAAAGGGTGCAGATACTGGAACTGGTTACGCAGTTGTTTGCTGCATTGATGGGTGTTGGAAACAGACTTGGTTCTCCTGCAAGAGCAGCCTGTCCTTAACTGCTGAGCACCTCTTCAGCCTATCCTCCCTTGTTTTTTAATAAGTGGGAATTTTACTGGGGGTTCCCTAGTACATCAGTATTCTCCATGAATAGCTGTGATTTTAATCCCTCAGTTATCAGTCCTGTTCTCCTGTCCCTCCTCAAACTGCTAGCTCTTTTCTCAAAGTTTTTGTTTTGTTGACAATGAGAATACTGGGATTTTTGCTGCTGGTTTTCCTTATCCAAAGGACAAAGCAATTTATGTTTTCAGCTTATCTGTTGACTGAAGAGAATCACACTGGAGATGAAGGCTGATAGAACGTGTTGATTTGAACTGTAAAAGTTAGCATAAGAACTGTTGCGATTTTTTAAAGATTTATTTACTTTTAAATTGTATGTGGATGTGTATCAGTTGCCCCACAAGGCAAAGAAGGGCGTTCAGTATCCTCTGGAGCTGGAGCTGTACTTAGCTGTAAGATACCTGACATGGTGCTG
Source organism: Rhizomys pruinosus (assembly GCA_009823505.1). Lineage (NCBI taxonomy): Eukaryota > Metazoa > Chordata > Mammalia > Rodentia > Spalacidae > Rhizomys > Rhizomys pruinosus. Next base: position 3,972,565 of record VZQC01006044.1, on the reverse strand, counting down.
GGAATTGAACTTGGGTCCTCTGCAAGAGCATGATTGCTCCTAACTGCTGATCCATTGCTGCAAGTCCTGTAAAATAATTAAGATCTTAAGCATACAGGAAAGGCCTAAACAATTTAATGACTTGGTTAAACATTTGACTGCCAGTGCATGGTGGCACACCTTTTAATCTTAGCACTTGGAGGTCCAGAGGAGGCGGAGTTTTGTGAGTTTCAAGGACAACCTGGTCTAACAGAGTGAGTTCCGGGCAGCTGGGTGGCTAACAGGAGACATTGTCTCGAAAAGACCAAAAAAAAAAAACCGTGTCCTTTATTAGTAATTCTTTTTTCTTTTTTTTTTTTTTTTTTTAATCTTTCTCAGCATGCTCATGCACATTCATCTGGATACTTCATAACTCAACACTCTGCATTTGGGAATCTTATTCTTCCCTGTTTTACCTCGCCTTGACCCAGAATGAAGAATGTATCCTGTGATAAAAGGGACTTTGTAATATCAAAAGTCAAAGCTCATCATTCAGCTTTATACAAACTCTTGGCTTTCAAAATTTTGGTGAACTTAATTTTTATTTCTTCAAAGAAAGAATGATGTAAATGAAAAAGAAGAGGAGCTACGATGGTGAAACTGTGGAAGCTCTGTCATCTGAGGACCTGACGATGCTGGCCACGACTGTAACTTTTTGTACTGCCATTTGATTTTTCACTCAGATTCAGACTCAGAATTGGTTAATCACACGTATCAACACCCGCCTTCAGCAAGTTGGACTGAATGTCATATCCACTAGACATTTAAGACCGCATGCATGTAAGCCTTGGGTTTGGATCTCCAAGCACGATGCAAACCAGCCATGGCGGCTCCTTCCTGTAATCTTAGGCACTGAGAAAGTAGAGGCAGGAAGAATCAGAAGTTCAGGGCCATCCTTGGCTATGAGTTCAGGACTGGTCTGGGTACAAGAACATTTATAGTCCTATCTCTAAAGTAAATAGGATTGATTCTTTTTTCTTTTTATTTTGTATTTATTTATTTTTTTCATCTTTTTGAGAACAAGGGGTCTTCCACTAGCCCAACTGGCCTGGACTCAACTCTTGAGACCCAGCTGGCCTTTGAACTCACAAAGATCCGCTGCCTCGCTCTTCCCAAGTGCTAGGATAAAAGGCGTGCGCCCCCACACCCGGTTTGTATTTTTTTTAATGTGAGCAATACACTTAAATTTTATACATATTGTGTTTTATAGGATTGATGTCTGTAACTTGAGTTTAGAGGCATCTTATCTGATTTGTTGAGTTCAAAACTAGTTCTACCCTGAATTTTAAAAGAAAACCCCAAGTAACACCAATTTACCAACAAATCTTCAATATGTTTTCAAATAAATGCTATCATAAATGATGTGACTAAATCTGTTATGAAAAATAGCTTAGTAATACTGGTGGCTTTAAATGTTATGCATATGGGGACTGGAGGATGGCCATGTTAAGAGTGTCGACTGCTCTTGGCAGAGGACCTGGGTTCCGATCCCCAGCTATCTACTGGTGGCTAAGAACCGTCGTTAAGCTTGAGTTCAGCGGGAATTACACACCTCCTTCTGACCTCTGCGCATTGTGACCTGGCAGTGCACAAAACCTACATGCGATGAGTAAATTCATATACATACAAATAAAAATAAATAAATTTATTGCATATTCTCACTTAGTATTGATACTAAATTGTGCTTGAGTGGTTCTATTGTCAGTTTTTTATCTGTAAAACGTAAATTATGAAAATTAAAAGGCCGTTATAAAAGTTATTTAAAGATAAAATTAAGGTTATAAGTTGTTCAAATGACACATAACTTTTAGATAAGAATCGAGGTGGAGGCTGAATTAAATATGAAACCCCACATAGACACAGTGTTTATCTTATGGCATTAAAAATGTGTTATTCAAAGATAAAGTCTGAAAACCATATGTTAGCGAGTTCTATAACATTTCTTGCACAAAATTTTCTATGATTAAAATTATATTTTAATACCGTGTCACAATAAGGCTGTTTTGGGAGTGATTCTGTCGTGTTTCGTGTTCCTGAAGAACCTGAATCCCTGGTCTTGCTATGGCAAGTGTTCTTTAGTTTGTTTTACCTGAGTGCCATGCCTCTAGTCCCTATTATAACCTCTTATAATTGACTCTTTCCCTGGGCTGCCGATTCCCCTCCTCGTCTCTCGCTAGGAAGTGCAGATTTAATTTTAACAGTCTAACCTTGGGCCCCTGTTTAGTCAACAGTTCTATTCCCTTTTCGTAGTTTCCTGTACGGCAGAGCTTATAGGAAAAGCAAAGCAATAGTTAGCACTTCTACGAAAACGCCATGCCGGCTGGAGAGATGGGCCTACGGGTTAAGAGCTGCCAACCACTCTTACAGAGACCCGGGGTTTGATCGCCCAGCACCACAGGGCGGCATGAGAACCGTCTTAACTCCAATTCCAGACCTCCAGTTCCAGGGGAATCTGAGACCCCTTCTGCCTCCGCGGCATTGCACGACACGGGTGCCAATCTGCTGCAGATAGTACATTCATAACAGACACGAAATAAAAAAAAAAGAAAAAGCCATGCCTCCTCAGAATTTGAATTGAGCTGCTAACAGAGTGGGTGCTGTGATGAGCAGCCAGAGCTTTGTGAATTGGGAGACTAGCTACAGGGCTAAACATAGAATTGGTATTGACTTCTGCATGTGATAAGTGTGAACTATCGCATTGTAAAATGGTCACCATCACAGAGATGGTACCCTTACTCTTGCTGAGGAGCCCCAAGCCTTCTTGGCTTAAGTCCATCTTGGGCTTCCTTCTGATAGCCTCACTTTCTTGAGTTAGTTTCACTGAGTTTCTGTTCTGTGTGATCTGTGACATACTGATACGGTTCTAAATCTGATGTTACGAAGATAAAACATTTGTATAGTTTTTACACTGTTGAAGCCTTTACCTACCATGTGACTTTGGTATCCAGGTGTCTCATTTCTTGTCGTTTATAAAATACCCTGATATAAAATAACTTAAGAAGAAGTGTTTATTTGACTCACAGTTCAAGGTACATTCATCCATGAGTGGGAAGTCAAGGCAGCAGGCACTGGAAACAGCTGGTCATCCCAGCTACAGTCAAGAGACAGGAATAGGCTGGGCGTGGCGGCGCACAACTTTAATATCCCTGCTATCGGGAGGCAGAACAGTGGCAGATCTCTGAGTTCAAGCCAGCCTGTCTACATAGTGAGTTCCAGGACAGCTGGGGCGACAGGGAGATACCTGTCCTCAAAAAGACCAAAAAAAATAAAAAATAAAAAAGCTGCTGCTGCCCGGCTCCCTTTCTCCATGTTTTCGGATGGACCAGGAGTGTAGCCGGGGAATGGTGTTACCCACACTGGGCGGGTCTCCTCATTTCTATTAGTATATATAATCAAGATACTAATATTATTTCTAGTGTCTTAGCCTTTTATTTATTTTTTTATTTTATTTATTTTTTGGTCTTTTTGAGACAGGGTCTCCCTGTAGCCCCAGCTGTCCTGGAACTCACTCTGTAGACCAGGCTGGCCTTGAACTCACAAAGATCCACCTGCCTCTGCCTTCCCAGTGCTAGGATTAAAGGTGTACATGCGCGCGACACCACGCCCGGCTTTTATTAAATAGGTATATAACCTAAGTATTGCAAACTCTAGGAATGTTTAAGCTGTAGACTGTTCTGCTGGGAGCTACTAACACCATGATTCACCCTTTGTTCTGAACATGACTGCTCTGTGTTCATGATACTGTGTGGGGCTGGAGAAATGGCTCATAGGTTAAAGAGCACCGACTGCTCTTGCAGAGGACCCGGGTTCGATTCCCAGCACCCACATGGAAGCTAAGGACTCCAGTTCCAGGGGAATCCAACACCCTCTTCTGACCTCCGAGGCATTGCACGACATGGTGCACCAACCTACATGCAGACAATACACTCATACACTTAACAAATAATAATAATAAAAGAAACTACTGTGCTGGACTAACATTTTCTGACTTTCTCTTTAATTACCTTTAAAAGTAGCTAATTTGAAAAAAGTTTGATGTTCCTCGACCTGCACAAGGTGGTGGTTCGTGTGCTGATGGCTGCTGCCTCTGCACAGCCTCTCTCTCTCTGGACATGGTGCTGTGAGCAGCCTATGTGTTCTTGTCACCATATTGCATGCCTTCCTACCTCGCTGCTTCACTGGGGGCTCCAGCTGATCTAGCTGGGAAAAAAAGAGGCATAAAGATTTTGGCCCCAAGCTCACCTCTCATTTTCTAACGCAGTTTTAAGAGGAATAAAGCACAAGGCAAAACTCTGAACTCTACTGACCCTGTGCACTCAACTAGTTCAGGTCTCAGGGGAAGGTGTGCACAGCAACAGCTACCAAACTCTCAATTCTCAAAGGCCACAGTTGTGAGGTCTGATGCACTGACCTTATACATGATAGGTGAGAACCAAGCTGGCATGAAGACGAGGTTGCACACTCGCGTGGTTGAGCAGTGCTGGTCGATGCTGGCTAGGAGGGCGACTTCGCCCAACTTGCCATGGCCCACAATCTCCACGGGCACTTTCAAGATGATTTCACCTTGTTCCTCATACACACCTGGAAACAGCACGATTCGGTCATAGAGGCTAGCCATGGCCAAGGCACTGCCCAGGCTGTCAAACTCATGGCCTGGCCCGACACTGAGGGTCCGTCGTTCCTTCCTCCGTCGGAACAGAGAAAAGCAGACAGAGGACTCCAAGTCCAGGGCGTTCTTGGCCCAGGTCTTAGAGGCAAGGTAGTGCTGCTTGAAGGCCTCCCTCCAAGACTCGGGCTCCACGTCAGGCTGGTTGGGCCAGTTGGGGTGTCGGCACTCAGTGCAGCCCAGACACAGCTGTCGCCAGCGGGTACTGTCAAGACTGAGGATCAGTTCATACCAGGCCCTACATACTAGGCTGCAGCGGCCCAGGTCAGGCAGGTGTAGATAGGCTAAGATCATGCGCCACAGCTCCAGGGGGAGGCCACCCGCCTCCATGGTCACCTGGGGAAAAGACACAAAAGAGGATTTTTGTCTATCCCCCCTTACTCCTCTCCCTTTTAAAACCTCTGCCAACTCCTGATCCCAGAAATGAGCAAGTGAACAGGCCCAGCCAATCAGAGGACTCCAACTCAGTCAGCGGCTGTGGTAGTTAATTTTTTTTTTTATTAATTTTATTTATTTCTGTATGTGTATGAATGTACTGTCTGCATGCAAGTCTGTGCACCCGTGTCGTGCAACGCCGCGGAGGTCAGAAGAGGGCGTCAGATTCCCCTGGAGCTGGAGTTCTCCTGGAATTGGAGTTTCAGACGGTTCTCAGCCGCCATGTGGGTGCTGGGGATCGAACCCGGGTCCTCTGCAAGAGCGGTCGGCGCTCTAAACCGCTAGGCCATCTCTCCAGCCCTGTGGTAGTTAATTTTGACTGGTAACCTGATAGGATTAACACTCAGCATCTGAGTGAAGCAGCACGTGTCTGCGTGAGTCTGATTAGTAGGTTGTGAAGACTCTGACCTAATCAGTGGATTAATCTCTTAATAGATTCATAGTACAATGGCGTTATCAGGAGGTGGGAAAGGTACCCTAGTTGCAGGAAGGAGGTCACTGGAAACATGTCCCCAGTCTGTCATCTGACCCTAGTCTAGTCCTGTAGTGTCCTTTTCTCCTCTTCCAACTCTCATGAGGTAAAGAACCTGTTTCACCACATATTCCGTCTGCCTCGATGTTTTGCCCAACTACATCCAGCTAAGCAACAGTGGCTGAATCCTTTGAAATCTGAGCGAAAATAAGTAATACTTCCCTTAGGTTGTTTCTATCAAGTATTTGATCAGAGTGACAAGAAAAGCCACTAATACAGAATCCTTGGGGATGTTCATCTAATACCTGGCATTAATAGTTAAATCTCGGGGCTGGAGAGATAGCCTAGCGGTTAAGAGCACCGACGCTCTTGCAGAGGACCCGGGTTCGATCCCCAGCAGCCACATGGCGGCTAAGAACCGTCTATAACTCCAATTCCAGGAGAACTCCAGTTCCAGGGGAATCCGAGACCCTCTTCTGACCTCCGCGGCACTGCACGACACGGGTGCACAGACCTGCATGCAGACAATACATTCATACACATAAAAAAAAAAAAAATAGTTAAATCTCTGTTCTCTCTGGTCAGATAATCTAAGGATACGACCTCAGAACTCGCTGCAGCCATGTTCCCCACCATGTGGTATAGCAACCAGGTAGAAAGGAGATCAAACACGAAGATGAGAAAGAAAGATGAGCACTCGTGCACGTGTCCTAGGAGTACTGAGTCCAGACTCTCGAGATGCCCCTGGAATCTACCTAAGAGGGTTTGGATTCAGGCAGAGGGAAGCCATTTTTGGCAGCTATGGTCTAGATGCTCAAATCTTCTAGAGGAGAGGTCATGAGCTACTGTTAGCTTGGCTTCTTGAGTGACTAGGACATACCGAGACCTATGCCAAGCCAAATGGACTCATTTCTTGTGTGAATAAACCTTTGTTTTGAATTGAGACATCAGAACTTGGGGATAGTTTGTTACTATAAGAAAGCCCCAAGGGGCTGGAGAGATGGCCTAGCAGTTAAGAGCGCTGACTGCTCTTACAGAGGACCCGGGTTCAATCCCCAGCACCCACATGGTGGCTAAGAACCGTCTGTAGCTCCAGTTCCAGGAGAACTCCAGTTCCAGGGGAATCCGACACCCTCTTCTGACCTCCGGCGGCATTGCATGACACGGGTGCACAGACCTGCATGCAGACAGTACATTCATACACATACAGAAATAAATAAAATAAAATAAATGTATTTAAAAAAGCCCCAAGCTGGGCATAGTGCCGCAGGCCTTTAATTCTAGCACTGGGGAGGCAGAGGCAGGCGGATCTTTGTGAGTTCAAGGCCAGCCTGGTCTACAGAGTGAGTTCCAGGACACTGGGACTACAGGGAGACCCTGTCTCGAAAAGACCAAAAAGAAAAAGAAGAAAGCCCTGTCATAGTCAGAGCACATGAACCTCTAAAGAGCACTTTTTAAAAATTTTTATTTATTTCTGTATGTGTATGAATGTACTATATGCATGTAGGCTTGTGCACCCGTGTCGTGCAATGCCACGGAGGTCAGAAGAGGGTGTCGGATTCCCCTGGAACTGGAGTTCTCCTGGAATTGGAGTTTCAGACGGTTCTTGGCTGCCATGTGGGTGCTGGAGATCGAACCCAGGTCCTCTGTAAGAGCAGTCGGTGCTCTTAACTGCTAGGCCATCTCTCCAGCCCCTAAAGAGCACTCTCACGAAGCCTCTGGACACCTTGAAGTTGCCCATTCTGTGGATATTCCATGGGGACTGCAGTACTCTTCCCCAAACTGAGCTGCTGTCTAGTTCTTAATTACTTTCCCACCTGGTCTGTTTGTCTCCCTGGATCCAGTGAAGTTCTACAGTCTTACACATTCCACACTGATAAAGAACAACAAAGTCCAGTAACTAGAATACTATCCTAAGTTTCACGGGAGGTGGAGTGTGCCGACCGGTGTTATATTTTAAGGAGATCCATCCAGGAAAGGTATGTTAGGTGGAGCAGGGAAGTCAGAAACACAATTAAAAAAAAAAAAAAAAAATATNAAGGCATGCGCCACCACTGCCAGGCTTTTTTGTTTTTGTTTGTTTGTTTGTTTTTGGTCTATTTTTATTTTTTTTGAGACAGGGTCTCCCTATGGCCTCAGCTGGCCTGGAACTCATAGAGATTCGCCTGCCTCTGCCTCCCCAGTGCTAGGATTAAAGGCATGCGCTACCACGTTCAGCTTAAAGACAGTTCTTAGCCGCCAAGTGGGTGCTGGGAATCAAACCCGGGTCCTCTGGTAGAGCAGTTGGTGTTCTTAACCACTGAGCCATCTCTCCAGCCCCCAGAAACACAATTTTGCAAATATAAATTGATGTATTTCCCTCAGAATGTGGGGGTATCTGGGAAATTTGGGGCAAAGGCATCTGCAATGATTGGTGTCTCCCATAATCTATGTGTTAGAGGGGGCTGGAGAGATAGCCTAGCGGTTAAGAGCACCGACTGCTCTTGCAGAGGACCCGGGTTCGATCCCCAGCACCCACATGGCAGCTGAGAACCGTCTGTAACTCCAATTCCAGGAGAACTCCAGTTCCAGGGGAATCCAACGCCCTCTTCTGACCTCTGAGGCATTGCATGACACGGGTGCACAAACCTGCATGCAGACAGTACATTCATACACATACAAAAATAAATAAAATTAAAAATAAAAGAAAAAAAATCTATGTGTTAGAAACCGCCCCAAATCCCTTCATTAATGGCATCTGAAGGTGGGGCCTTTGGGAGGTAATTACAATTAGATGAGGTCACAAGAGTAGGGTGCCTCCAATGGCATTGGTGGCAGCACGACAGGGGCTCACCATAGCACAACAGGGGCTCACCACACCACGCACGTCCTCTGCCACATTATCACATACCTAGAGGCCTCTATGCCAAGCAGAGGCCAACACCATGCTCTCTTTATTGTATTTGAGACAGGGTCTTGCTGTTACCCACACTGGCCTTTGGGTCAACTGACCCTCCTGTCTCAGCTTCTCAAGTAGCTAGGACTATAGGAGCATCCCACCATCTGCCACGCTCCTGGAGAAGAGCTAAATAAACCTATATTCTTTATAAGTTATCTGTGCTCAAACATTTTGTTATGGCAATAGAAAACAAAGGCCACACCCGACACAGAGGCCACTGGGGTTTAGAAATTTGTATTTTAGATTTAGATTTTGGGGTTCCAAGAAGCACACCTGCAACAGGAGCCAGTGGCCCAGCAGCCCTCGGGGAGGGCAGCTAGCTCTCCCCCCTCCATTCTTCCTGTTTCTTCACCTCCAGGGTCTGAATAGAAAGCAAGGCCACTGATCCCTCTCTCAGGATCCTCTCAGAGCTCTGGTGAGGGCTTCCTTTTAGTCCAATGTCACCTTCCCTGTTGTTCTGTTTGGCTCTATTTTCCTGATTGTCACATTACTCCATGGGGAGCCATGTAGCAACAGGGATTTCCATATCTAGGTAACACTTGGAAAACGTGTTCAAGTTTTGCCTTCCTTTTTTGCCGCTTGGGGATTCTAAGCACAGAATTAAAAGTAACGACTTTCCCCAGGGCCCACAAACCTGTAGTGTGAGGTCTGTAAAGAACTGGGAAAAGAATGTGTAGGAAGCGAGTGTTGAGGGAGGCTCTCCCCCAAAATCCTCCATCATTGATATGTTCCCTAGAGAGTGAGCAGAGCTTCTGTGTGGCCCTCATGCCATGACGCCGGGCCATTTGGTAACCCAGCCTCAGCCAGAGAGGTAAAAGCCCTCTCTTGGGAGGTAGGTGTTCCCCTCAAGACTTCACTTTCAGTAGGTACTCGTTCCTGTTTCCCAGTCCTGTGGCTTGAGGAGGGTCCTGAACTTTGCTGAGCCAACTCCCTCACCTCTGAACCAAGGGTAATGATGGCTTTCCTGTACAGCACATACATTTTCACAATTTCTAAAAAAAAAGTCATTTATTCAACAAATAATGATCACTTATTATGAGCCAGACAATATTCTGAAAAGCAATGAATGAGAAAAGTCCTTGTATTCACTATTTTCTGCTGCTGTGATAAAACAACACAACCAAAAGTGCCTTCGTGAGAGCTGGACAGTCAGCAAGTGGTTAGGAGCACTGGACAGACGGCTAGCGGTTAGGAGCACTGGACAGTCGGCTAGTGGTTAGGAGCACTGGACAGACGGCCAGCGGTTAGGAGCACTGCTCGCTCTGGCAGAAGACCTGGGTTCAGTTCTCAGCACTCACCTGGGGGCTCGTAACCATCTATAACACTGGTTCCAGAGGATCTGACGGCCTCTTCTGGACTCCATGGGTACCACACACATGGCATACACACATGCAAGCAGGCAAAACACTCATACACATAAAATCAAATATTTTAAAAATTCATTTCTTTTTATTTTTTATGTGTATGAGTGTATTACCTGCACATGTGTAAGTGCACCTGTGTTGTGCACTGACTGCAGAGGTCAGGAGAAGGCATCAGATCCCCCTGGAACTGGAGTTATAGATGGTTGTTAGCCACCATATAGGTGCTAGGATTTGAACCTGGGTCCTATGCAAGAGCAGGCAGTGCTCTTAACCGCTGAGCCATCTCTCCATCTTTCTAGCCCCAATAAATCTTTTTTTAAAGTGACTTATGGAGAAAGTTTATTCGGGCTTACAGTTCTAGAAGGAGAGTCTATAATGGGGGGGGGGCTGGCAGCAGGCAGCTGGAGCAGAGAGCTAAAAGCACATCTGGAACCACACACAGAAAGAGTGAACTGGAAGTGGAATGAGGCTAGAAACTCTCAAAGCACATTCCCCCAGTGACATATTTCCTCCCAATAGTTCTATAACCTCCTCAAACAGCACCATTAATTGGGGAGCAAGTGTTCAAATGAGAGTCTATAGGGGATGTTTCTCATTCAAACCAACATAGTCTGTCTTCAGAAAAAGACAATAAATTGAGCAAATGTTAATATAACTGTGAAGTTGTAGCCTACCTAAGTCAGGGATTTCAGGAGACCAACTGAGGCAGAAGTTCCAAGAAATAATTATCCTGGACTACATTTCTGCAACCTGAGAAAAGTTGCCACAACATCCTGCAATCACACCTCACCAGAGACCAGAACCAGTCCTCAGTCTCTCTCAAGATGCTCCTACTGATACCAGCTGCAGACCCACCTACGCCCATTCCCCCATCTCCTCATCCCAACTTCCTGTAAACTCATTTCCTTGTGTGCCAGGGTATAAAACTACCATTTCGGGGACATTCTAACGCTGGTCATCCTAATCCTGATTTAGGCAGGCCAGTCCCCGCCCAACAAACCTGATTTCCTCTTCATCGGAGTCCGACTCTTTTTCTTCCCTGTGCCAGGTCTCCCCTCCAGCTGAACCTAACACCTGGTACCATGAACTCAGGGAGGGTCAAGACGCTGAACCTAACAATAACCACTACAGAAAAATAAAACAGGTGAAGGAATGCGTGCGTATAGACCCATGTTGGGGGCTATTTAGACAGGCTGTCAAGGAAGGCTTCTAGGGAAGTGACATTTGAATACAGACCTTAAGGTTAGTTCCACTTACGGCATGAGATGAGATCACTAGCAAAAGAGTGAAGACAAAGAAAACCCTCTGCAGATTCTAAATCATCTCTGGATGGTTTATAATGCCTGGCACATATACACAGTTCTTATACTACAGTATTTGTTTTGTTTTGCTGTTGTTTGAGTCGGGTTGTCTGTTGTCCAGGTTGGCCTCAAACTTAGGACTGCCTAAATCTCCCAAGGGCTGGAATTATAGGCATGAGACACCACTTCCAGCAATGAATGATGTATTGCTGAAGGAATAAACAATAAGAAAAAAGGTATCTATGCCTTCAGTACAGATACTATTAAATTTTAATATGGTTAAGGGGGTAGCAAGATAGCTCAGTGGGTAAAAAGGCAATTGCCCTCAACCCTTACAACCTGAGTTTCATGACCAGGACCCATGTAATAGAAAGAGAGAACCAGGGCTGGAGAGAGATGGCTCAGTGGTTAAGAGGACTGACTGTTCTTATAGAGGACCTGGGTTTGATTCCCAGCACCCACATGGTAGCTAAGAACTGTCTTTAACTCCAGTTTCAGGGGAATCTGATGCCCTCTTCTGACCTCCGCGGCACTGTATGACACAAGTGCACCAACCTACATGTAGACAGTACACTCATACACATAAAATTAATAATAAATTAAAAAAATCAAAAAAAGAGAATCAACTCTCTAAATTTGTCCTCTGACACCCACATGGCATGGCATGGCACACACACACACACACACACGCACACGCACACACATACATGTATACATGTACAGACACTAAATAAATATATATAATAAAAATACATCAAAATATGAAGATGTAAAACATTTTCTATTAAAACACAAGCACTTTTTAGATCACTTAAATAACTTGCCAAAGGCTTCTTATCAGGTAAGTAGAAAATCCATCGTTCATCCTCAAACATTCTTTATAGAGAGGACTGTCAGTTGTCAATCCAGTGAGGTAGATCCAAAAGGGCCTGCTGGCTTTTCTGTTTGAACCATACAACCTTCGGATCTGTCCAGCTAACCCGCTCAATTCCTTCAGAGAAATAAGGACGACTCAGGAGGAAGCAAGCCACCTCACTCTAAATTCAGTTCTATAACACTAGCCCTGCCTGCCACTCCAGAAAACACCAGGAGAAGGATGGCTCCTTTCATGCAGGAAAGTGTATAGAGTGTTGTAGTATCACATCACGCAGACCACGGTCAGGGCCATGACACTAGCCCAGAAACAGGAGTTTGTACAAAAACTGAGAATTCTCCTGCTGCTGTGTATATTTAGTGATAAAAGAAAAGGCGACTTAGTTTTATCTCAAATTTTACCATGTGATGTTCAGTATTTAAAATAAGAGGTCAGATTACCAACATTTTTTGAGGGGGATCTTTTTGAGATAGGGCTGGGAACTCGCTCTACAGACCAGGCTGGCCTTGAACTCACAGAGATCCACCTACCTCTGCCTCCTGAGTGCTGGGATTAAAAGTGTGCACCACCCCCCCCAACAGATTATGTTAAGTATATTTAGCACCTCCACTCTAATTTTACAAATGCCACAATGTTAGAAGTTTGAACTTCCCGATTCTAGAAGATTGTTTCATAATTTAGTTTGATATGTCCTACACTAAACAAAAGGCTTGGGGGTGGGGCTGGAGAGATGGCTCAGCAGTTACCAACAATGGCTGTTCCTGCAGAAGAGCTGGGTTCAAATCTCAGCTCCCACATGGTGGGCTAACACCATCATAACTCCAGTTTCAGGAGACTTGACACCCTCTTGTGTTCTCCACGGGCACTGCATGACACAGGTGTACTTACATACATGTAGGCATACCATAAAAAATTAAAAGGCTGCCGGGCATGGTGGTGCATGACTTTAATCACAGCACTTGGGAGGCAGAGGCAGGCTGATCTCTGTTGAGTTCAAGGCCAGCCTGGTCTACGTAGTGAGCTCCAGTACAGCTCAGACTAAAGGGAAACCCTGTCTCAAAAAAGACAAAAAAAAAAAAAAAAGGCTTTGTATTTAATATGATATTTCAATTAATATAAACAGAGAAGTCCTTGATCACTTTTTTTTTTTTTTGGCCTTTTTGAGACAGGGTCTCCCTGTAGCCCTAGCCAGCCTGGAACTCACTATGTAGACCGACTTCTGAGAAACGAGGGTTCTCTGGGCTGCTGAGGTTGGTGAACATCGACCTCAGTGGGCAAGCTGAGGCCAAGAATTGACAAATTCCTAGAGATTCTGCTGCTGGGGCTGAAGAGATGGCTCAGCTACCAAGCCTGAAGACCTGAGTTTGATCCCCAGAAGGGGGCTGACTCCTGAAAGCTGTCCTCTGACCATCACACATGTCTCATGGCATGTGAGTGCACACACGCTCTCTATCTCTCAGAATAAAATAAAAACAAAAAAGATTCAGTGGCAGTGGCTGGGAGCTGTGTGAAAGGGGTCAACAAGGGAACTCTTGGTATTAACTGTGCTCAAAGGGAGATTTTGGAAAGACTTTTCAAGTTGTTGCTGTAGGGTGGAACGCCGCTCATGAATGCTTTGGTGAGTGGATTTGCAGGGTAGGTAAAGGAAAGATGAGGAAATACGGAGTTGAACTGTTAGGACAAACAACGTGAACAGGGCGATGCGCGCAGACCCTCAGTGGCCAGCTGTTGTCTCAACGCCTCCTACAAAGAAAGAGTTAAACAGAATTCAACTCATTCTCAGTCTCCAGGGAGCTTATAACCTTCTTCTTCCTTTTTTTGGGGGGGGGTCCTTTCCCTTTTTGGGGGGGGGTCTGTAGCTCCTATGTAAAATGTAAGCTCCTTAAAGATAAGAACTTTGTGGGCTGGAGAGATGACTCAGTGGTTAAGAGCACTGGCTGCCCTTGTAGAAAACCCAGAGTCAGTTCCCTGCATCTACATGGCAGCTACCAGCTGTCTGTAACTCCAGTTCAGAAGATCTGATGCCTTCTTTTGACCTCCATGGGCACTGTACAACACAGGTACACTTACATACATGTAGGCAATACATTCATACACATAAAATTAAAGAAACAAAAGATAGGAACTTTGTACTATTGCTTTGTAATCTACCTAGAATTATTCCTGGCCCAGGGTGGGTGCTCAATATTGAATGTAAATTATCGCCCTGATCACTAACTATACTATTAAGGACACTGTCACTGCTGACACTTCAATCAAAATCAGCTACAGACTCCCTACTGCCACACAGATCCCTGTGGAACAATAAACTAAAATTTAAGTGTGTATTCAACACTTCCTGTGTCTAGACCACATAATAAGCATCACGATTCAGTGGGGAATCAGATGAAAGTTCCCCACTTGGGTCTGGCAAGAGGCAAAGATACATCTACCAAAAAAGAACAATACCCCCAATAAAACAACCCCCCCCAGTAACAAATCTAAAATGGAACACAGTATAAACAGAAAAGCACTTAGTGCCGTTAAGAGAACTCTCTTTTAAAGAATAAAAATGGGCTGAAGAGATGGCTCAGCAGTTAAGAGCATTGGCTGTTCTTGCAAAGGACCTGACTTCAATTCCTAGCACTTTCATGGTGGACAAGTATCCGTAAATTCTAGTTCCAGGGGATATGACACCCTTCTCCAACCTCCATGGGCATTGCATGAAATGGGTGCACTTACATACATGCAGGCAATACACTCACATATAAAATAATTTTTAAAAAATTAATTCTTTGGATTTTTTATGTGTCTGAATGTTAAACTTGCATGTATGTATGTAACTGCGCCCGTGTCATTCAGTGCCTGTGGAGGGCAGAAGAGGGTTTTGGACCCCATGGAACTGGAGTTATGGATGGTTATCAGGTACCATGTGGGTGCTGGGATTTGAATCCAGGACTTTTACAAGAACAGCCAATGCTCTTAACTGCTGAGTCATCTTTTTAAAAAAAAGAATAAAAAACTGTTGGGATGGTGAGATACTCCTGTAATCCCAATGAGAGAAGATGGAGGAAGATCATGGTTCTAGGCCAACCCAGGCTATATCCAGCTAATACTCTAAAAAAAAAAAAAAAAAGTATGGTGCTTACTAATTGATGTCACATTATGGTGATGTTTAAATAAAGACAACCTGACTCTTTTGTTTGAGACAGTCTCCCTCTAGCCCTGGCTGGCCTGGAACTCACTATGCAGACTAGGCTGGTTTCTATGTACCTGCCTTTGTCTTCCAAACGCTGGGCTTAAAGGTGTGTGCCACCATGCCTGGCCATGACTCTTATTTATTTAATTTTAAAACTTTACAATATGAAGTTTTAAAAAATAAAGGGCCTAGGCCAGCATGGTGGTGCACACCTTTAATCTCTGTGAGATCCGCCTGCCTCTGCCTCCCAAGTGCTAGGATTAAAGGCGTGTGACACAGCACCCAGCTGTCAGATGCATTTTTTAAAAAAAGATTTATTTTCATTTTTATGAACGTGTGTTTGTGTGAGTGTATGTGTACAGGTGCCTGCGGAGGCCAGAGGGGAATCAGAGTCCCTGGAGCTAGAGATACGGGTAGTTGTGAGCTGCCCCATGTAGGCGCTGGGAATCAAACCCAGGTCCTCTGCAAGAGCAGCCAGTGCTCTTAACTGCTGAGCCATCTCTCCAGAGCCAGATACGATGTTTTAACAAGATCTCAGGGGAACCTGTGGGGACTCCAAGTCTAAGAAGCACTGATTTACTGTCTTAATTTTACAGATAGATGAAGGAACTCAGCCAGAGAGAACTTAAATGACAAGGGTCTCGCCTTAAGTCATCTAGAGAGAAGAGGAGCAGAGACACTGAAGCTGAGCCCAATCTCGAAAACCACTGTTTATTTATTTATTTTTTTTATTTTTTTATTTTTCCACTGACAAAAACCCGTGCTGTTCGCTTTTTATTTCCATTTCCTTCCCTGAGGAGAGCACAACAGTGGAGAGCCCAGCGGCTTATGTCTCCCCTGACTGCATGGTGTCCCCTCCTGCTCCACTGAACTGGCACTGATGGGCAGAAGTGCAGTGTGTACTGATGTGTCAGTCATTCACAAGAACCCACTGTGCTCAAAGACTGTTTTAATCACTAAGGCAAGCAAACTTCATGGGTGAGTATCTGAGATGTGAGTGGGACCAAGACCCCTAGGGCAGGGAGGGAGGGAGGGAGGAAGGGAAGGAGGGAGGGAGGGAAATATACTCAGAGGACATCAGCAGATGTCCCGAGGGGAAGCCTCCAGCCAAACTTTAACAGTTCTTAGATGTGCAGTTCCAGGAATCTGAACGGGTCAGCACCCAACTAGTTCACAGACACCCCTAGCCAAGGGTACAGATGTGCTAGTTAGTTTGGGGAGCTGCCTTGAGTCCCCTGCACAAAAGGCCGTATCACATGTCAGGGAGAAATGGCCCCTTACAAGAAGGCCCTGAGCTTCACAGTGTGCTTTCATGTTTGATGATCAGATAATGAAGAAACTGGCCCATGGTGGCACACACTTATATTCCCAGCATGTGAGAGGTGGGGGACAGGAGGACCCAGAGTTTGAGGCCAGCCTGGGCTCCAAAGAAGACCATGTTTCAAAAAACCAAAACAACAGGCCGGGCGCGGTGGCACACACCTTTAATCCTAGCACTCGGGAGGCAGAGGCAGGCGGATCTTTGTGAGTTCAAGGCCAGCCTGGTCTACAGAGTGAGTTCCAGGACAGCTGGGGCTACAGGGGGACCCTGTCTCCAAAAGACCAAAAAACAAAACAAAACAAAAAAAAACCCCAAAACAATAAAAACCACTTGCCTTCTACTTAGGGGAGGGCATCTTAGTAAAAGAGTGGTGGACAGGGGCTGGAGGGATGGCTCAGAGGTGAAGAGCACTAGCTGCTCTCGCAGAGGAGCCAGATTCGGTTCCCAGCACCCACATGGTGGCTAACAACTGTCTGTAATTCCAGTTCCAGGGAATCCAACCCCCTCTTCTGATCTTCATGGGCATTGCACAATACAGGTGCACTTACATACTTACAGGCAATATACTATACACATAAAAATAATAAAATATTAAAAGTGGTGGACAATTAGATTTAATTTAAAAAATCAGGAGGAGTCTAGGAATCTAGGGCAGCCCAAACTCTCTAGCAGCACCATAGGGGAAGCATCGTTTTCTGCCCACACCATGAGAGGTACAAGGTACCAGATAAATAAGGATGAATTAACTGTACCAGCCAAGTAAACTGCAGTTGGTCAATAATGTAAAATCTTCAAATCAAAGTCAATTTCTCTACTTTCATGGATTCTACTTTCTCTACTTTGAATCTGTTCTAAAGCAATAAACACTAAAATATGAGCCACAAAAACCCCTCTCTACACCACCCTGGACCCACACATTCACAGTCCTTAGAATGAGAGAAAACTTAAAACTCTGAATGTGACAAATGTCTTGGCTGGACTTGCTATCAATTTCTTCAAGTCTCAGTTCTCTTCAGCCTGAGACATTGTATTTTCAGCTTTGAAACTGGATGCACAAATCAGAACACTGTGTACTGACACAAGTCAGAGCTTTGAGGAGTTTTGCTGATAAGGACCTTTCCTCTCTTCTGTCAGCAAAGTGCTTGTTCACTGAAGGTCAACTAGGAGGGAGCATGTATCAGGGACTCCTTAGGAGTGGCCCTTAATCCTGATTCTCACAAGCTTAATGAGTGACCTGGAGGAGAGGGGAAGGGCATTTTGAGAGTTTACTATATTCAGGTGCTGTGTCCAAGTCAGCTCAATAAGCACTTACAACACAAACTGTACTTAGTTGCATCCCCGGTATCAGTAAACAGTTCCAAGCAGCCCAGCTGGGTTCCCACCCTGAGCTAAGGCCAAAGCCCCTGTAGTAACTGCCTCTCAGGTTCCTTAGAATGTTGGCCTTCAAAGCTAGTGATAGACGGTAGGGGACCTCCTTGCCTTGCCATCACAGATGTACACATAAGATCATAGAATATGAAAAGGATGAGTTGGTCCTGCAACTATTATGCATTAGAGTATTACAAAATACCTGAGCTGGACTGACAACAGCATTCCGCTAGGAAAACTGGCCCAAACACTCAGGACTTCAAGTCACAATCTTTGAAAATCCCGGGCCCTGGTCTCATCACAGGCTGTCTATTCTACACAGTGCACTATCTGATGAGTGTCCGTTTCCCATCACCTCCTGCTTCCCAACTAGCCACCAACTGCTCCAGCTGCTTCTTAATCACTCTCAACTTGAGATAACTGCACTTGAGTGACTGCTACTTTACTGGTGACATTATCCACTCAACAAAGTCAGATATCTCTGGCTATTCTTCCTTGTCTATAAAAATGGGGCTAATACTACCTTAGGGAGTTGTTAGGCTCATGAAAGGAGAGAGGATGGCTGGGAAGCGGTTAGCACTGAGCCTGACACAGGAAACACACAACAAACGGTGACAGGTCGCCCCACCCTCATTTTTCCTTTTCCTCAATCAAATCCTTTCACTTGTCTTCACTGCATTTTGAACCAGTTTTCTCTGCTTCTTAAGAACCACCACCATCTGTCTGAGGTGCAGAGCCTTCTGCCTACCTCCTTGGTCTACAGTCAGATGTTCGATAGGCAAGAGTTGGCAACAATTCTTTTTTAAATTTATTTATTTTTATTTTATGTGTACGAGTGTATCGGCTGCATGCATGTAAGTGTACCTGTGTTATGCAATGCCCACAGAAGATAGAAGAGAGTATCAGATCCCCTGGAACTGGAGTTATGGATGGTTGTTAGCCACCATGTGGGTGCTGGAAATCGAACCCAGGTCTTCTGTAAGAACAGCCAGTACTGCTGAGCCATCTCTCCAGCCCTTAAGAATTCTTCTAAAAAAATATTTTAATTATGTATCTGTGTGTGGGCATGTGCATCCGAGTATACATGCCCCCGGAGGTTAGAAGAGGGTGTCGACTGCCCTGGAGCTGCAGTTACAGGCAGTTGTAAGGTACCTTGCGTGGGTGCTGGGAACAGAACCCAGGGCTTCTGTAAAAGCAGCATGTTGTCTTAAATGCTGAGCTACCTCTCCAACTCCAAGAATTTTTTATTGTAAGGAGCAAGCAAGTTTGTGGTTTTTGACCATCAAATAGCAAAGAAAATAAGTTCTGCTAGTCAGAATGATTAGAACAACACTAGCAGTAACAGAAATCCATCAATGTAAGGGTGGCCCCCAAGTTCCAAATATCAAATTATGGGAGTCTTTGGTTTCAAGTACAAATAAAGGAGGGCTTATGATAATGATATATGTGGCCTGTTAAGAATGACAGGAGCTGGGGCTGGAGAGATGGCTCAGCGGTTAAGAGCACCGACTGCTCTTGCAGAGGACCTGGGTTAGATTCCCAGCACCCACATGGTGGCTAAGAACTGTCTTTAACTCTAGTTCTGGGGGAATCTGATGCCTTCTTCTGACCTCTGCGGCATTGCATGACATGGGTGCACCAACCTGCATGCAGACAGTACACTCATACACATTAAAAAAAAAAAAAAAGAACGACAGGAGCTAGGCATGATGGTGCAGAAATGTGGGTGGGGGTGGGGTGGCAGAGATAATCTCTGTGAGACTGATCCAGCCTGGCTAGTGAGTTCCAGGCTAGGAGGGGCTACAAGGAGAACCTGGCACAAAACAAAACAAAAACAAAACAAAACAAAACAAAATAAAAGCATTTAAGGAGCCAAAAGATGGATCGGTGCTTAAGAACACTGGTTGCGGTAGTGTGCTACATGAGTGGCAAGGTTTTCGCTAGCACTCGACTCTGGCTGTGAGTGGAGTCTGATGGAGCCTTTGCTACAAGTTAAAAAAAAAAAAAAAAAAGAACACTGGTTGCTCTTATAGAGGACCCAGGTTCAGTTCCCAGCACCTACATGGTGGCTAACAACCATCCCCAACTTCATCCCATGGTATCTGACACTACACAAGTATACTTACATACCTATGGGAAAACACTCATACACATAAAATGAAAAATTATTTTTAAAAAAAAGGGGAAAAAAAAAGAATTATAGGATCTTATGCCAGGACCTTCCAGAATCAAGGTGAAAGGCCAGGATTCAAAGCAGCCACCAGCTCTTAGTTACTCTGCATGGGCCTGCTCCTTTTTTGGGAGTGGGGGGAACAGGTGGTGTTGGGGATTGAAGCCAGGGTTTTATGCATATTAAACAAATGGTCTACCACTGAGCTATACTGCCAGGCTTCTCAAACTCCTGATTTTCCTACTCTGTCTCCTAAGTGCTAGGATTTACAGGTACACATAGTTTCTACCAGTAAATTCCCTCATCTCCCCCTCCCCCATACCAAGGATTAATTTTAGGGCCTTGTACATGGCAGGCTATATCCCCAATCCTCCTCTTCTTGAGACAAGGTCTCACTAGTTGCCTAGGCTGACCTTGAACTCACTCTGTACCCAGGTAAGCCTTGAACTCGTGATCCTCCTCTTCCCTCAGCCTCTCCAGCATCTGGGACTACAGGCCTGTGCCAGCAGCCCAATTCCTTCCTCCTCCTCCACCGGTCCATGTAGTAACAGTGGGCTGTCACTCACACTGCCTTTGCTCTCTATCATTTGGGACTCTTGACTCGAAGTCGACAGAAGATCCACACCCTTTGTCAGGAGTGGGAGACACCTGAGCCATCACTTGAGGAACTGAGGAACATAGGCAAATCTGAGATGGGAACTGAGGGAGACAACAGGAGATTCTCTTTCTTTTTACTTTTCTTTATTTGGGTGGAGGGCAGGGGACCTGTCACAGCACATGTGTGGAGAGAGGCCACAGGACGACTTTCAGAGGTTGCTTCTCTCCTCCCAGCATATACCTGGAAACAGAACTCAGATCACCAGGCTTTGTGACAGATACCTTTACCTGCTGGTCCATTTTGCTGGCTTGACATTTTTTCTTTTTTCTTTTAATATAATATTTTTATTAATTCTCTGAGAATTTCATATATAGACTTAAAACAGAAACCTGGGCTGGAGGTTAAGAGCACTGACTGTTCTTGCAGAGGACCCGGGTTCAATTCCCATCACCCACATGGCTGCTGAGAAAAACCTTTAACTCCAGTTCCAGGGGAATCTGATGCCCTCTTCTGACCTCCACAGCATTGCACGACATGGGTGCACCAACCTGCATGCAGACAGTACACTCATACACATTTAAAAAAAACAGAAGAAAAAAGAAACCTAACTCTTTTTCCCCCAGCAGCCATCAATTATCAGTAGCTTCTCAGCTAGGAGTGGGGCCCCTCCCCAGTCTATGCTGGGATACTGACTGCCTTGATCTTGTGCGGGCAACCACAGCTGCTCTGAGTTCCTGAGTGCAGTGGCTCTGTCACTGCCAGAAGATTGTTTCACCCTGATCCGCCTCTACCTGTGGCTGCTATAATTGTTCTGCCCCCTCTTCTGAGAAGTTCCCTGAGTTTTGGGAAAAATTTGATCTTTATCTGTCTTCTTGCACAAAAATCAATTCCAAATGGATCGGAGATCTCAAGTAAGGCTTGAAATTGAAACTTCTAGCGGAAAGAGGAAGGAGTACAATGCAAGACACAGACTCAGGTAAAGATCTTCTGAACAGGACCCTGATGGTACAGAAACAGGACCAACAATTAACAAGTAGAACTTTGTGAAACTAAAAAGCTTCTGGAATACTGCAAAGGAAATTGTTAACTGACTGAAGAGGCAGCCTGCAGAATGGGAGAAATCTGCTAACTAGACATGTGACAGGATTAGTGTCTAGAATATAAAAAGAAGTAAAAAAACTAAACATCAAGAAAACAACCCAAATAAAAATTAGACTATGGAACTGAACTAGTGACTTCTCAAAAGAAAAAATACATGGGCCATGGAGAAAGCTGGCACTTGCCATCAACCTGATGGCCAGAGTACGGTGCTCCCATGAACCCATGTGGTAGAAGGAGAAAACTCATTTCTGCAAACTGTCTTCTGATCTCCACATGTGTGTGGTGGCACAGGCATTCACACACACACACACACACAAAATAAGTGTAATTCTTAAAAAAGAAGAAATGTAAATGCCTAAGAAATATTTTTAAGGGTTCAACATCCTTAGCCAAGAGGGAAAAACAAATTAAAACTTGAGATTTTCATCTTACCCCCATCAGAATGGCTAAAATTAAGGAAACAAATGACAGTAAGTGCTGGCAAGGATGTGGGTAGAGAGGAATCTTCATCCCCTTCATTCTCTGCTGCTGGAAGTACAAACTAGTGGAGCCACCAAGGAAATCAGTGTGGCGGTTCCTCAAAAATGAGAAGTGGAGGTTGGGTATGGTGTCACATGCCTTTAATCCCAGCACTTGGGAGGCAGTGGCAGGCAGGTTTGTGAGATCCAGCCCAGCCTGGTCTACATAGTGAGTTCCAGGCCTTCTGGGGACTATAGGGAGACCCTGTCTCAGAAACAAAAACAAAACAAAACAAAACAAAAAACCTTAACAAAACTGGAAATAGATGTACCATATGACCCAGCTACACCACTCCTGGGCATATGCCCAAAGGGCTCCATGGCCTCCTACAGAGCTATTACCCAGGCGTGCTCATCGATGCTCTATTTACAACAGCTAGGAAATGAAAACAACCTTAGATGTCCATCAACTGATGAGTGCAAATGAAAATGTGGTAGCTATACACAACGGAATTTTATTCAGCTGTAGGATAAACAAATTTATGAAAGTTGAGAAGAAATGGATGGAATTGGAAAAAATTATTAACAAATGAGGAAGCCAAGACGGAGAAAGAAAAAGTCTCCTGCTTTCACTCACACGCAGAGGCTAGCATCAGGTCTTTAGATCAGTGTTTTTGAGCCGGGGGTACCTGTAGAATCCAGGACACTCCAGAGGCATGGAGGTGAGGGAACAGAGGGAAGATCTCAAGAGGTTTTCTTTCTAAAGCCAACAGATTTTTTCTTTTTTTCATTCATTAATTCATTTACTTTTGGTCTTTTTGAAACATACATTCATTTATTCATTTACTTTTGTCCTTTTTGAAACAGTGTCTCCCTGTAGCCTGAGCTGGCCTGGAACTCTATGCAGACCAGGAGGGCCTCAACCTCACAGATCCACCTGCCTCACCTCCTGGGTGTTGGGACTAAAGGTGTGTACTATCACACCTGCCTTTTTTTTTTTTTTTTTTTTTGGTCTTTTTGAGACAGGGTCTCCCTTTAGTCTTAGTCTCAGCTGTCCTGGAGCTCGCTATGTAGACCAGGTTGGCCTTGAATTCACAGAGATCCTGCCTCTGCCTCCAAGTGCTAGGATTAAAGGCATGCGTCACCATGCACGGCTTAAAGACAGTTCTTAGCCGCCATGTGGGTGCTGGGAATCAAACCTGGGTCCTCTGCAAGAGCAGTTGGGCCATCTCTCCAGCCCCTTATTTCTGTTTTATGTGTATGAGTGTTTTGCTTGGATATATGTAAGTGCACCCATGTCATGCAATACCCATGGAGACCAGAAGAGGGCATTAGATCCTCTGGAACTGGAGTCAAGGACCCTTGTTAGCTGCCATGTGGGTGCTGGGAACCAAATCCCATTTCTCTGGAAGAGCAGCCAGTGATCTTAACCATTAAGCCATCTTTCCAGCCCGATTTTCTTTTTTAAAATTCAGATAGTCTAGGCTGATCACATGCAATCAGAGTTCTGACAAACAGATTTTAAGTAAATTCTTTGCTCTCTCTTCTTTTTTACCCAGTAGCTTCCTAAGTGACTACAATTAACGACAGCACACTGCACTTAAAGCTGGGGGATAAATGGAGTTCAAGTCATCTAAGGTCTTTGTCCTTCCAAAAGAAGAGTAAGGGTATTTATCATTTCTAATTTTAATCTCTCAACTCCAGTGCGATGAAATTTCAGGAACAGCTGAGGACACAGCTCAATGGTAGAGCACTTGCCTAAATGTAAGGAGGCCCTGGGTTCAATTCCTAGGAGCATAAAAACATAAACATTCCCACAGTTACATAAATCATAGGAGGGCTCTCCTCAGAGCCCTTGTTTCTTATATCAAATAGTTTAAGAGAGCCCCAATGACTTAAGAGGACCCCAAACCTTTCCTGTTATATGGTAATGTCCCAACTCTGCTCAGAAGAGCTTCCTGTCCTACCTAATGACCCTAATAGTTAAATAGAAGCACCCCAAGAGACAAAGCCAGTCAGCAAATGGCAGTCACCAACAATGGTTCAAAAGAACCTGAAATTGCTCAGAAGAGCCCCCCAAAAGCAGGAGAGCAAAGCCTGAGGTACATCAACAGACTGATGACCTGGGTGTGATTCCCAGAACCTGCAGACAGAAGAAGAGAACCAACTCTGCAAGGTTGTCCTCTGACCTCCACACACACATCCTGTGGCACATGCATACACATACAACAACAACAACAACAATAATAATAATAATAAAGAATAAAGGGAGCTGCAGATAGCTAGAGATGGGAGCTCAGAAGTTGAAAGCTTGTTTTATATGTTCAAAGTGAGTTAAAAACACAAGCACTATCATAACAGAGAACAGAGAACGGTAAAAATTCAGAAATGACCAAGGTCTCCAAGGCCTGTAACCTAAAGTAGCTTGTTCACAAAGACAACAGTTTGTTTGAAAGCTGGTGAGATGGCTCAGCAGGAAAGCTGCTTGCCTGGCAAGCCAGGTGACCTGAGTTCAATCCCCAGGACCCCATATGGTAAAAATAGAGAACCAACTCCTGAAAGTTGTTCTCTAACCTGTTCATTGTTGCAGGAGCATGCCTCCCTCCCCAAAGAATGCAGTTAATATAATAAAAAGTAAGAAAAAAAGTATGTGCCTAAAGATTTTCCTGGCAGTTGGAAACGGAAAGCAACCCAATGTCCATTCATTAATGAATGAACAAACTTACTGTGACCTATTCACACCATCAAACACTGTTAGCAATGAACCTGAGGTTACCACATGGAGGGATGCAAATGACAGAGTGAGCAAAAGCAAAACAATAACATTGCTGGAACATGAGGGTCTACGGTTTTATATCTTTTTTTTTTAATACCCATCCCTGAGCAGAGCACCCCCAGATGGGGCAGAGCAGGGTATGGCAGGGCAGGGCTGGGCAGGTGGGCTCTGGAAGGGGCTGATAGCAGCAGATAGTGTTGCCTACTGCCTGCAGGTGGGGAGCACCCTGATTGAGGGGGCTGAGAAGGGCTGGTCATCAGGCCCGGACCCCCAGCTCCTTTGGTTATAGGCTGACATCAGAGTAGTGGCTCATGGAAGTGGTTAGCTGAAAGGGCTGAGGCCTGGCTCCTAAGGTCCGGGAATTACTGGGGTGCTGGGGGAAGGCACAGTACTATGAAGGCAGCAAAGGGCAGCAGTCTCAGGTTCCTGCCTCTCATCCCCTGGGATTTCCAAGCCAAAGCCTGCAACTTTTTTTTTTTTTTTGGTCTTTTCCAGACAAGGTTTCCTTGTAGCCCCAACTGGCCTGGAACTCAATCTGTACACCAGGCGGGCCTTGAACTCACAGAGATTCGCCTGCCCCTGCCTCCTAAGTGCTAGGATCAAAGGCATGCACCACCACGCCCGGCAAGCCTACAACTTTTTTTTTTTTTGGTCTTTTTCGAGACAGGGTCTCCCTGTAGTCCCAGCTGTCCTGGAACTCACTCTGTAGACCAGGCTGGCCTTGAACTTACAAAGATCCACCTGCCTCTGCCTCCCAAGTGCTAGGATTAAAGGCGTGTGCCACCACGCCCAGCTAAGCCTACAACTTTTTAAGTGATGAAGACATGCACTTGGGGGTAGGTGGGTGGGAATTCTCATTTGTTTAATGAGCATGATAAACTGTTATTGCTGGCACTGGCTGTACCCCAAGTGGCCAAGTGGCACTGTCTGACCCTCTACTCTGAGTCCTTGGTAGGCCCCCACCCTCCCCTATCCCCACCCTTTCCCTTTCTATTGACTTGGGACAGCCCTCGTCAACATGCTGGGTTTTCCATCTTAACCTGGGACACTGTTGCCCGGGGGTTATCCCTGAGTGATACTAAAAGACAGAATGGTATCAATTGTGGTAACATGGCTTCGGAAACTGAGGCTGCCTCCCCAGGACTTGCCAGTCTTTGGTGGTAGTGGCTGGGGCTGATAGGCAAGTCTTCTCTCACAGTCACTGGTCCAGTCCAGGAAGGCGGGGATTACTTCTGCAATGGCTACACGTACCTCTCTCAAGGATGAAGAACTGGTAAGTGACTCATGGACTTTTGTGAGTCCACCAGCTTCAGGACTGATCATTTCTGTAGCCATAGGAATCTAAGAATGCTGGGAGTGCATCATTGTCAGGAGAGCATATGGTCTTAGTTTTCTATATGGGGAGAAGCAAGGGTCTAGACTGAAGTGTGGGTGATCTCATAAGCATGAAGTTAAACTAGCTGCAATGAACTATTGTTTAGGGATGCATACATAGGCGCTAAAGTAGAAATCAAAGAGATGACTACTACACAGGTCAAGACAGTAGCTTCTTTGGGGAGGAGGTTAGGGACTGGAGGGAGGGTCATTACTTGAGGCACTGGTGCCTGTATGTGTATTCCCTTTATAATTATTTGTTAAACTATAGATTTGTGGGGTTCCCCATCTATCTATCTATACATATATATGTATTTTTTTAAGAATTTTACTTATTTATTTTTAATTTTATATGGATGTTTTGCCTGCATGTATGTAAGTACGTCTCAGCGTGCAATGAATGCCTGGCAGAGGACAAAAGAGGGCGTCAGATCCGCAGGATGGTGCTGGGAACCAAACCCAAGAATGGCCAGTGCTGAGCCATGTCTCCAGCTCTATGTTATCTTTCAGAGTAAAATTAAAATTCAAAACAAAGACAAAGAATATACTGATTCTTTTTTTTTTTTTTTTTTTTTTTTTTTGGTATGTTTGAGACAGGGTCTCCCCTTTAGGTCCCAAGGTGAGCCTTGATAGCCCACTCTGTAGACCATGGCGGCCTTGAACTCAACAGAAATCTGCCTGCCTCTCTGCCTCTCCATGGCTGGGATTAAAGGCAGTGCCACCATGCCCAGGCTCAGAAATAACTACTGATTCTTATTTAAAAAGAACAAAGGAGATCGAATCATAAAAAAAAAAATTCACTTAAAAAAAAACATCATAACCAGGTTTTTGTTTTTGAGATGGAGATATTACAACTACTTACGTACTGGACCAGCCTCAAACGCCTCCCTAGGGCCCATTCGATCCTGCCTGCCTCGATAGCCTCCTGAGTTAGGAAAAAAATGCTTCGTTTTAAATCAATATTTTTTTTTTTTTTTTTTTTTGGTCTTTTCGGCGGGTCCTCCCTGTCAGCCCGCTGTCCTGGAACCGTCCTCGCTGTAGGCCAGGCTCGCCTTGCCCCTCAAAAGGATCCCCCTGCCCTCTGGCCTCCCAGTCCTGCGATCTACGGTGTGCGCCTATCCATGCCCCGGCTCATCAGGGTATACTTATCATGTGCTCCTGCGGTCCCACTCTCCCCCTTTTTTTTTCTTTTTCTTGTTTTTTATTTTTTTTTTTGTATGTGTGTACTGTCTGTGTGATAGGATTTTTGGCTGGCAACAAGTCACAGTTGGTCCCGTTGCATGCCTGGAGGGTCAGAGAGGGTCCCTCAGATTCCCCGGAACGGGAGTTGTTCTCCTGGATTGGAGTTACAGATGGTTTTCTTAGCCACCATGTGGGGTTTTCCTGGGATAGACCCCGGGTCCTCTGCAGAGCAAAGAGGTTGACCTCTAAACCGCTAGGCCAATCTCTCCAGCCCTTTTTTTTTTTTTTTTTTTTCACATCCTTTCATTTTTTTATTTATAAACAAAAAATTGAAAACGCATCTGCTCTCCTAAATCCAAAACAGGGGTAGTTAGCCAAAGAAAAAAAAAAAAAATATATATGATATATATATATATATCTGTTGCTGTTTTCTATTTTTGAGACAGGGTCTCTCTGTAGCCCCTGCTGGCCTGGAACTTACTATGTAGACCAGGCTGGCCTTGAACTCCCAGAGATCCACATGCCTCTGCCTCCTAAATGCTAGGCTCTTTCTTTCTTTTCTTCTGGGGGGACAGGATCTCACTAGGTAGCTCTGGGTAGCCTGGAATTCATTATGTAGAGCAGGTTGGCCTTGAGCTCACAGTAATTCACCTGCTTCTGTCTCCCTGAATGGTAGGATTAAAAGTGTGCAATATCACACCCAGCCTCTTTTTTTTTTTTTTGAGACAGGTTCTCAAGCAATGTAGGTTTGCCTTAACTCCTGATCCTGTTGCCTATACCTCGAGATTTCGGGGACCACAAGCCTGTACCACGACACCTGGCTGGGGTAAGGAATGTTTTCAGTTGCCTAACCTCTTAGGACTGCAGGTAGACAGTCACCTGGGACAAATGCATGCTTTGCCAAGAACCTCCCACAGATCCTTTTTAACACAAGGCTGAATAGATACTCAAAGTCCCCATTCCTGAGAATCTTTGGTTAGCAAGACCCTAAGTGGAACCAACTCACCAAAGGGACTGGGGTTAAATTTAAGAGAAGGGAAAGGGGACTGAGCCCTTAAAGTCTGCTAAAAGGTTTGAAAATGGGAAAATCTCTGGTGGTCTAGGGTAACTCCAGAAGGCTAGGAAGCAGCCTCATTGCAGGCTCAATGCAGTGCTAGCATGCAGTGCTTTGGGGAACACGGCTAAGCACAGGAGCATGAACTAAAAAAGCTCTAACCTGGGAGTCCAAGCAGGGATCTTGCTGGCAGGGATCTGGTTCACAAGGGGTGCCGGGCAGCAGGGACTACACATCCTTGGGCCAGTGCAGGACAGCTCTTCAACAGGTGACACCGTGTAGCTGTGTCAGAGATGACAGTGTGGGCGCACTGCTCAGTGTCATCCCTCCTCTGGAGAGTGAGGGGAAGAAGTGCCCCTTGAGGCTATTTAAGCCTTCAGAGAGCTTGGAATTCTCACTAATGAGGACTTCTGAAGACAGGAGGCTACTTGAAAAGAAGAAATGTGTGCCTGTTTTAGAGCCCAACTGGTAAAATGAGACATACAGGTTAAACATCTAAACGGAAACAGAAGCGATCTTAAACACACGCCTCTCTGTTCTACCTTTATGTTTACGGTATGTCAGGAACTAATAAACTATCAAGCTACTAGAAAGAAGGTGATGAGGGAAATTAGCAGTTAGTGCATACGAAGCCCATGACAGGTGACTCAAGAGGCGAAAGCTCATACATCAAAGCAAAGTCAAGGAACAGAACGCTCCTGTGCTATTATCCCTCTGTGACCCAGGCCATTAATGCACCTTGTTTCTTTCACATTTCCTTTGAAAGGCACTGAACAGTTCTTGGTTGCCCAACACACTGCCCCTCCTGCCTCTGAGAGCTATTGCTGGCTCCCCATCTATATCTCATCAGAGTTCCACTGATGTGCCCCTTGCGCTTGGCAGTGCCCCACACACTGGAAAAAGCAGGGGCAGGGACTGGGCCAAGTCCAGGGTCTGTCTCTATTTTTACCTGTTCTACTTATTCCCACCACCCTTCACCTCAATACCCACTGATAGAAAAAATGAAAGAAGGAAGGAGAGAAAACGAAAAGGGACAGGTCTGCACTACTATTAAAAAACAAAACAAACCAGAAGGCAGACCATTACCATGGAGCAGAAACCTTTGGTGAATGGGTGACTGGCTGACCACGCGTTGCTTAATAGGTACTTGTGCTATCATGAAAATGTAATTCCCCTGATAACCATGGAAACCAAAATGAAGGCGCTATGGTGAGAGTTGCTCTTTTTAGATATCTAAAAACAATATGAGGCCAGAAACCAGACAAAGAAGTCCAAGTGTTCCAGGCCAGAAGGAAATCCTTTTCTAAAAGCTCCAACAAAGCACCATTCTCTGCAGTCTCTTAAATCTCACCAGGCTTCCACCAGGGCTGGAGAACTGAGAGGGATCATGGAACAATTCAGGTGTCTCCTGTGTGCTTGCGTCCCTTGGGGCCAGCTGCTATGAGGCAAGCTCCCTGGGAGCTGGAACTTATTATTATTATAAAACATACCGAGAACGAGCAGAGGGATGGGGAGACACACACACACACACACACACACACACACACACACACACACACAGAGGGAGGGGGAGAGAGAGAGAGAGAGAGAGAGAGAGAGAGACAGGAAAGGGATTTTATATAACCTCAAACTAACATGGAAACTGCTCCATGGGGGCAGACAGCATTGTCTGGTTCACAGCTCTATGTCTAGCTGCTTGTAGGTCCAAACATGCAGTAGATATTCTATAAATATGCTGAATAAATGAAGAATTAAGTTTGAACATAGGGACATGGCAAAGTGCATTATTTCTGCCACCCAGGGCCAACCCTGTTGAAACCTGAGCAAAATCAAAGTCCTGGCCTCACTGGGGGGCCAGGTTCTCCATTTGCAGGCTAGCGGGGTGACATGGGTTCCTAGGCATTTTGCAGTTGAGTGTCCATCACTGCCCTGTGCTTTTTTTGGTGGCAGCACATGTCTGGCAGTTTTCTTCCCCTCAGAGGGAATCTGATACCCATCTGCTCAAGTAAATTAATGTTCCCATCCTGCCTGACTCATCTGGTAGGAACAACAGGTTCACATGCCAATGTAAAACAGAAGGCAAAAGGGGCCTGGGAAAGGGGAGAGAGTCCTACAACCAAAATGGCACAGCGTTTAGGATCATACACACGGTGACTTAAGTGTGACTGTTCTGAGAAACACACCTCTCTCGGAGTCCTTCTCTAGCTTACTATTTTAATAATGCTTATTAAATGCACTCTCTCAGGAGCCCTCTGCCCTGCACTCTGCTAAACTGTATACTTACTCCTCACGGCAGCCTCTGAGCAAAGTATTATTATCCCTACTTTTAATAAAAGCAGAATCGACGTGGCTTGAGGTTGCATGGCTAGTAGGTGGTAGAACTAAAACTTGAACTCCGGAGTAATGGCTCTTCAAATGGCTTTCGATCAGTTCTTCAGTGGCTATCCCTCTTCCTTCAAAGACTGAGAAACCGAGTCTCCGCGACGTGCACGAAGCAAGACCCCAGTCCTACTGCCGGACCCCAGACTCACTCCAGCACCCTAGGCGAAGGCTCTCATCCCCTCAACGGGGGATAATTTCTCCCTCACTTCTCAGACTTGTAAAGCTCTGGGCTGGAGGCCCCCGCGGGGGCACACGAACACCCGGCCCGCGGCGGATGCAGGCGGGGAAACCAAGGCACAGCTCTTCCGAGCGCGGCCTGAGGCCCCTGCACGGCGCGCCAGGCCCCCGGTTCCCGCAGCCCGGCCGCACGCTCAGCCTGCTGCAGCGCCGCGGTTCCCGGGAGGCCGCCCGAGACGTCCCCCTCCGGGCCGCTGCTCCGGGGCACGCGGCGGAACCGGCGCCTCTTACCTCGCAGGGAGCCTGCCCTCCGGGCCGGGCCGCGGGGTTCTGGAAGCCGCAGCGCCGCCCAAGGACTGCAGCGCTCGGCCAGGCGGGCGGAGCGGCGCCCCGAGCCCAGTCCCGGACAGCTGCCAGCCGTTGGAGCGGGCCGCCGTCACGTGACGTGAGGGGCGGGGCTGCCGGAGCGGCGGGCTGCTGGACCGCGGCCCGGGATCCGCTGCTGCGGGCAGGAGGCCCGGAGGGGAGCGCCAGGGAGACCCGAGGGGAGGCGGAGCGAGCGGGGCTCCGGCAAGGGCTAGCTTGGCTCTCACGGCGTGGCCTCAGGAGAAGAATAAAACCAGTGGATGGAAATGCAGGGAGGCGTGCTAGTGGGGTCCAGACCGAGAGCCTTCCAAGCCCACTAGTCTAAGAGCATCGTGGGCTCCGTGGGGATAAGCAAATAGAAACTGGGCTCTTTCCTTGAACAAACGGGACCACTGGCTAGAAGCCAGAAAATATACTGCAGTCATGTATTTTGCATGTATGTAAGGCGCTTGGCGAAACAGTGCACGACATATAGTAGTATATGATGTATGTTGCTACAACCTCTAGTTATGGACCCAAGAGAACAGGCTGTGATGGTTCCTGTTCTGAAATTCTCTGGTGAAGAAGGTAACTGTGGAACCCTAAATCAGCATGTATTTCAAGTTAAGTGCATGAAAGGTGCCCTTAAAAACTAGGGGTTGAGGGAGAGTGGTCTGGGTTTACTTCTCAGGAAGTGCTGCTATATGCCAGCCCAGCATGGCACATGCTTTTAATCCCAGCACTTGGAAGGCAGAGGCAGGCAGAGATGGAGGCCAGCCTGGTCTACATATCGAGGTCCAGGCCATTTGGGGCTACAGGGAGACCCTGTCTCAAACCAAAAAGAAAAAAGGAGTAGCTGTATGGAACAGAGGCAGGAAAAACCTGTGTGAAGGTCTTGCTTGGGCCAGGGGAGAGGAGAAAAGATTGCTCCTTAGAGAAATGGAAAATGTCTGATTTAAATATATATATTAATTTTGTGTGTGTGTGTGTTTTGGCCTGGAACTCGCTCTGTAGACTAGGCTGGCCTTGAACTCACAGAGATCCACCTGTCTCTGTCTCCCAGTGCTGGGATTAAAGGTGTGTGCCACCATTAATTTTTATGTGTGTGTGTATGTGTGTGTGAGTTCATGTGCACCACATGCAGGAGCCGGTGGAGTCTAGAAGAGGGAGTTGCCCCACCCCACCCCCAGTTGCAGTTAACGTGGTTATGAGCCATGTGGGTGCTGGGAACCACAAGAATTGTAAGCACTGTCTTAACCACTGAACCATCTCTCCAGCTCCCCATCCCTTTATAAAATGATGTCTTAGGTCAAAGGGTAGTTAGAGCTCATCAATATTAAGATGTGATAAAAATTTTACAATTTTATGTAAAAGGCATTGAAGGGGGTGGAGGATGCCAGTGATCTGATGGAGATAAAGCAAGTGGAGGTAGAGATTGATGAGTAAGACTGGGACGGAAGTAATTCTAGTGGGGATGGGGAGATGGATTTTGAGACGTTTTTGAGGTAGAGTCAAATTTGGGTTGGAAAACTAGGTGGATTCCAGCCTTCTAGCATAACCTATCATGGCCCTAGAAAGTGCTGCTTGTTGAAGTGGAGCAGCTGTGATGGGGACGTATTCGGAGGCAGAACATTAGGAACTCAGTTCTGGACTTGTTAAATTTGTATCATCAGGAGCTGGAGAGATAGCCTAGTGGTTAAGAGCACCGACTGCTCTTGCAGAGGACCTGGGTTCAATCCCCAGCACCCACATGGCAGCTAAGAACCATCTGTAACTCCAATTCCAGGAGAACTCCAGTTCCAGGGGAATCCGAGACCCTCTTCTGACCTCCGAGGCATTGCATGACACGGGTGGACAAACCTACATGCAGACAGTACATTCATACACATACAAAAATAAATCAAAAAATTAAAAAAAATTTGTATCATCAGGGATGGAGAGATGGGCTGCTCTGGCAGAGGACCCAGGTTCAGTTCCCAAACCCACATGGCAGCTAATAACCATCTGTAACTCCAGTTCCAGGAGATCCAATGTGTTCTTCTGACCTCCATGGGCATTGCATGACATGGGTGCACTTATATAAGTGCAGGCAATCCACTCAGACACATAAAATAAAAAATAATAAATAAAATATTAAAAAATAAATTTGTATCAAGTTCATTGATTTTTTTTTTAACATGGCAATTTCCTCATGATAGTTCAGCAGAGGGAGCCAGTTGTCATCATGTACAACTTTAAAATTTTTATTTATTATTTCTTTATGTGTATGAGTATACTGTCTGCATGTAGGTTGGTGCACCCATGTCCTGCAATGCCGCAGAGGTCAGAAGAGGGCATTGGATTCCCCTGGAACTGGAGTTACAGACGGTTCTTAGCCGCCATGTGGGTGCTGGGAATCGATCCTGGGTCCTCTGCAAGAGCAGTCCGTGCTCTTAACTGCTGAGCCATCTCTCCAGCCCCCATTGACTATTTTTTTTTTTTTTTTGAGACAGCGTCTCCCTATAGCCCCAGCTGGCCTGGAACTCACTCTGTAGACCAGGCTGGACTTGAACTCACAGAGATCTGCCTGCCTCTACCTCCCAAGTGCTGGGATTAAAGGCATGCACCACCACACCTTGCTTAAAGATGGTTTTTAGATGCCTTGTGGGTGCTGAGAATCAAACCCCGGTCCTCTGCAAGAGCAGTCAGTGCTCTTACCACTGAACCATCTCTCTAGCCCCACTGATTTTTATTTATTTTATTTTATTATTATTTTATTTATTTATTTATTTATTTTTTTATTTTTTTGGTATTTTTGAGACAGGGTCTCCCTTAATCCCAGCCAGCTGGAACTTGCTCTGTAGACCAGGCTGGCCTTGAACTCGCAGAGATCTGCCTGCCTCTGCCTCCCCAGTGCTGGGATTAAAGGCATGTGCCACCAATTTTTTTTTTTTTTAAATTTAATTTTTATTGATGGTTTGTGCATTTTATACATCATTTTCCAATTCAGATCAGGCATATTTCCCTTTCCCTTCCCCCCCACCCCCACCCCATCCCAGATCATGTTTCTGCCTTCTGCCAATAACAACTGTCCCTGATTTCTTTCAGGTGTTTTTTTTGTTTTTTTTGTTTTTTTTTTTTTTTTTTTTTTTTTTCATTTTTTAGCTATAAGTGATAATCCATGAGTATAAGCATCCTTCGTGCAAAACCAAAAAATTTTTTTTTTTTTTAAACACGGTTCTTAACCACTAAGCCATCTCTCCAGCCCCAAGTTCAATGATTTTAAAAAAAAAAACAACAAAAAAATGCTAGGGCTGGAGAGATGGCCTAGCAGTTAAGAGCGCCAACTGCTCTTGCAGAGGACCCGGATTCAATCCCCAGCACCCACATGGCAGCTAAGAACCGTCTTTAACTCCAGTTCCAGGGGAATCCAACACCGTCTTCTGACCTCCAAGGCATTGCATGACAACACGGGTGCACAAACCTACATGCAGACAGTACACTCATACGCATACAAAATAAATAAAAATTAAAAAAATAGACTCAGATTTAAGAATTTTATACAGAAATCTCAGGTCCAGAAACCTAACTCACCAAGAAATGTTGTGAAAAGAAATTTTTATCCCAGACTAAAGTTTGAAACAGCCGTCCCTGTGGCTCCACTGGCCCATAGCTCCTGAAAATATTGTTCAAGTACATTTCCTCTATGACTCCAATATGATGAAATTGGTATGGCTGAGTGAGGCCCAGGTTATCCTGCAGCTGCTGGGCTGGTTTTTGGTTTTGTTTTATCCAGTGCTGGGAGCAAATGCAGGGCCTTGTGCATGCGGGGCTAGTGTCCTCTGACACTTACCTACACCCCAGCACTTAGTTATTCTCAAAAACAAAACACCTAAATTTAAAAACAACAGTTTTAAGATGGAAAGCTATATACCAAGTCCCCAGGTGGAGTAGGAAGTCCAAGCTTAGGTCAGGTCAGATCAGAACAGGATGAACTCACACAACAATAAACTTGATGATTTAGCTCACTATTGATGTATTGTCACTATTGATGACTGGTAAAACTATCACATGTTTAATCCTTTGAAAAATGCCCCATTGTATGAAACCAGCAGTCTGGATATGAATGTCAATAAGCAATTAAAATCCTGGATCTGTGCCCACCAACATTATTGTTTGTTTTGGCATTTCTGTAAAACAGTTAAGACTTCCAAAGGAGCACACAGCATGCTGTCTTCTTCATTAGTAGAACGAGTATCACATGCCACATGGGGACTTTATTTCTTTTGTATTTAAACACTAAGAACATCATTTGCAAGTAGTGGATTCCTCCCTTTCTGATGTCATCTGTCCCTTACAGGTCTCTCTCCATCCTACCATTTGCTGAGTGTTTTTTCTCTACTGTCTGTTGACTTTTCTTCCTTGTTAGAGGGTGGGCTTCCTCATCTTTGCATCCTGGCACATAATGAATGTGAATGGTAAATGAACAGGTGAACGTAGGCAGTTTCCAAAGCCATGTGAACTTTGCTTTACAGTGAAATTAGGCTCAGGCAGTGATTTGTCCCAAGTTAACGCAGTAGATACTGTCATCTTTTTTGTCTGCTTGGGACTCTGAACTTTCTTCCTACATTTTGAGAGTTCACTATGTCTGAGTTTGTTGGGAAGCAAACCGTGCCTTTCATTATGGAAGTGGAAACTCTGGATATTTTCTCTGCCTTTCCATGTAATTCCAGTATTACAAACACTTCCTGTACTAAATTGAGAGCCACAAGAGATATAACGAAGTCTCTGGAATAGCTGTCTCTGGCAAAGTGCAGCAAGTTGATTTAGAGCAGTACTGGGGGTTATGATAGCTGTGAGCTTGGGGCCGTCCAAGTCCGTAGTGGCCCTCAGTGCTCCGCAGTGTCTTCCCCACTGGGTAAGTCTGTGTAATAATGATTAGGTGACAAAGGGGATGGATGTACCTGTTACCTGGCCTCCCAGCCTGACTGTGTAGGCTTCCTGGTGATGCTGAAATTTCCATTATCCTTTTAATCCAAACTTTTTTCCTTAAAACTGACAAAATTGTATTTTGAGGTTTGCAACTAAAAAAAAAATCTGTGACTCACATAAATTTATTTTATTTTTTGGTCTTTTTTGACACAAGGTCTCCCTTTAGTCCCAGCTGGCTTGGAGCTAGTTATGTAGACCAGGCTGGCCTCCTTGAACTCACAGAGATCCGCCTGCCTCTGCCTCCCGAGTGCTGGAATTAAAGGCGTGTGCCACCATGCCTGGCCCGACTCATATAATTTATAATAAAAGCTAAAGCTGTAATCCAGGACTCTGAACTGCAAATTGTACTTATTTTTCCATAGAGAGATCTCCATGTTCCAACAATCCACAATGTTTACATTACATATTGATGTTCCTCTATCAGTTTAGCAGAATTTATATGTAAGCTGATGAATGAACATTTTGAGTAGCTGCATGAGGCAGCTGCCAGTAGAACAGTCTCAAATACAGAAATACCATTGTACATCTGCTATGTATTTTTCTTCTTTGTGTGGGTGTGTGGTATCTATGTATGTATATGTCTGTGTGTGTGTGTATGCTTGGGGGGGGCAGAAGTCAACACAGAGCATCCCCCTCTATGGCTCTCCACCTTTATGTTTTGAGACAGGGTGTCTTTGCTGATCCTGAAGCTCTTCGTTTGGGTTAGAATGGCCGGCCACTGAGCTGTGCACATTCTCCTGTCTCTGCTTCCGGTGCTGGGGTTGGAGGCTCTGAGCTGCCACACATTTGTATGTGGGTGGTGGAACTTGATCAGAACATTCTTGTACGGCATTGTATTTTAAATCTTCTATGTAATTTTTTAAAAAAATGTTTTATTTTCATGTTTGGCTTCAAAAGATGTAAGTGGAAAAAGGGAATTACTAATGGACTGAGAAAGACAAAAACTATGGAGCACCTCAAAATTGATCTTTAGCCTAGAATGATTGTTGGACTAAAAATGGCTGGGTTTTTGTTTTCGTTTTTTCTTTCTGTGGTGCTGAGGATCACAGCCAGAGCTAAAAGCAGGCTAGGCAAGCGCTCTACCCACTTTCTCAAACTGTGTTTTATTTCTCAAGAGAATGTTTCATAACCCTGAAAATATTTAATTAGATTAAAAAATGGGGTTAGAAAAATGGCTCAATAGGTAGTGTGCTTGCTGCATAAGAGTGAGGACCAGTTTGTAGCCATAGAAACTGAGGGTGGTCCGTATGATGGGAGGTGGGATAGGAATCTCCTCCACAAGCTAGACCAGCCTACACAGTGAGCTCCAGGGTGAGGGAGACACAACCTCAATACAGAAGGTAGACAGCAATGGAAGACACTCGATTGAAATAGGGTGTCCGATACACACACATGCATGAGCACATGCCCCCACACATGCAAAAAAACACATGTATAAGAGGAAAGTGTATGATTCTGTAATGTTTTCTGTTTCAGTATCAAGTCTATCCAGCTTTTGCACATGACTTCTATGTGTTGGTGAATTTACACTAATGTAGACAACTGGGACACATAGGCATATGTGTAATCCTGAGCACAGAGAGGTAGCACAGAAGTAACAACAATCACAATACAGACTAGAGGTAAGACTGTATTTTTATTTATTTTATTTTATGTATATGAGTGTTTTGCCTACATATATTAAGTGCACTATGTGCTTGCAGTGCCCAGGGAGGCCAGAAGGGGACGTTGGACCCCTTGGAACTGGAGTTATGGACAGTGGTTAGCTGTCTTGGTGGTGCTGAAAACTGAACCCAGGTCCTCTGGAAGAGCAGCCAGTGCTCTTAATTACTGAGCCATCTCTCCAACCCCTAAACTTAAAAAAAATTATTTTGTGTATATTGTATGTGTGTGGGAACACATGCTATGGCACAGGTGCAGAGGTCAGAAGAAACTAGCAGGAGAGTGCTCTCCTTTTACCATGTGGTCCTGGGAACTGAATTCAGATTATCAGCCTTGGTGGCAACCTCCTTAACCTGCTGAACTATCATACTGACCTGAAAGCCTGTTTTATTTCTAATTTATTATTTCAGCCTTAAAAAAAAAAAGTTACTGAAGATTCTTATATAGTGGAGTTTGGAACCCCAGTACCTATACTAACCAGCAGATGGCAGAATGGGATCTCTTCCTTGAGACTAAAGTATGAAAATACATAATTAGCAAATTTCTTTTTTTTTTAATTTTTTTTTTTTTTTTTGTCTTTTTGAGACAGGGTCTCCCTGTAGCCCCAGCTGTCCTGAAACTCACTCTGTAGACCAGGCTGGCCTTGAACTCACAAAGATCTGCCTGCCTCTGCCTCCCAAGTGCTAGGATTAAAAAGGCGTGCGCCAGCAATTTCTAAAAGGACTTCTTTTGTGAGTGTGTGTGTGTGTGTGTGTGTGTGTGTGTGTGTGTGTGTTTTGGTGTTTTTTTCTCTGAAGCAGGTCGTCTATGAATGGTTTAGCGCCAGGGTCTATAGGAACGTGCGTTCCGCGATGGGCGAGAAGGCGGGCCCCCTTTCCAGCCGCACCCCATGTTTTGGTGTTTTTGAGACAAGCTCTCCCTGTGGCCCCAGCTGGCCTAGACCTCCCTCTGTAGACCAGGCTGGCCTTGAACTTACAGAGATCTGCCTTCCTCTGCCTCCTGAGTGCTGGGATTAAAGGCGTGCACCACCAGCCTGGCCTGTTTCTCGCTCTTCTAAGCTTAACACATTTCCTTTCAGTCCCATTGCTTCCTGTCTTCCTCAAACATCTGTGCCCAAATTTTGCTGTCCTTTCTGAACAGAGCCTTCTCCAAGCCTTCCCCAACCAAAGAAGTTGCAACCATCTTTTCATAGCTACTTGCACTTGACTCTTTACATAATAAAGGAATCAGAAGTGAAATGAGGGCTGGAGAGATGGCTCAGTGGTTAAGAGCCCCGACTGCTCTTGCAGAGGACCCTGGTTTGATTCCCAGCACCCACATGGTGTCTAAGAACCATCTTTAGTGCTGGGCATGGTGGCACATGCCTTTAATACTAGTACTCAAGGCATGAGGATCTCTGTGAGTTCAAGACCAGCCTGGTATACAGAGTGAGTTCCTGGCCAGCTGGGGCTATAGGAAGACCCTGTCTCAAAAAAACAAAACCAAAAATAAACAAGTATAAGAAGTGAAATGATTAAAAAAAAAAAAAAAAGGATGTACTGCCTGCTAGACAGAGCCATGTGTTGGTGCACCCTCCCACCACTAGGGCTTGGCCCACCCCAGGCACTGAGATGGGTACTTAAGAATAAGGACTCCATCAGAAAGTAGACTTTCTGATGTGTGTTCAATAGGTTCCATCTGCAAAAATCAGGGTTTTGCCCCTTTAATTCAGCTGTCATTTATTCAGTTCCTTTGTAAATATGTAACAGACAGAAGAAAATGAGACACTGAAGTGTTTTTGGAAAGAGGGAAAAGATAAACGTTTGTTACTGCAACCTGGCAACCTGCTGATATGAACTTCTAGTGAAGACCCCTTCTGTAGCTCAGCTGGGCATGGTCACTAGTGTGGGTTCATGAAGGAATCTTGCCTCTTAGTTGTCCAAATGGCTATCCTACTCTGTGCTTTCTTTGAAATGACAGCCCTTTCCATCTGTAAAAACAACCAATGTGATGGTTCAGTGGGTAAATGTGCTTGCTGCCAATCCTGACAACCTGAGTTCAATCTCCAGGTGGTGGAAAAGAGTGGATACAAAGTTGTCCTCCTGACCTCCATGGACATGCACATGGATATACAGGATAAATAAATGTAACTAAAAACAAAGAAAACAAGCTGGAGAGATGGCTCAGTGGTTAAGAGTACTGGCTGATCTTACAGAGGAACTGGATTTGGTTCCCAGCACCCAGACGGCAGCTAACAACCATGTGTAACTTCAGTTCAAGGGAATCTGATGACACTCTCTTCTGACCTCCGAGGGCATTACACAACACGGATGCATTTACATACATGCAGACAACACACTCATACCACATCAAAAACAAAAGCAAAAAACCCAGCTCAGATGGCTGCCCAGGTCTCAGGTCTCTCAACACCTGTAACCCAGTTTCCAGACCCCTTCAGTACCAATTACCTAACTCATCCGCAGCAAAATGGCTAACCTTTTTTCCC
The DNA here is from genome assembly GCA_009823505.1 of Rhizomys pruinosus. Classification (NCBI taxonomy): domain Eukaryota; kingdom Metazoa; phylum Chordata; class Mammalia; order Rodentia; family Spalacidae; genus Rhizomys; species Rhizomys pruinosus. Next base: position 3,931,895 of record VZQC01006044.1, on the reverse strand, counting down.
TTTAAAAAAAAAAATTTAATACAGAAATACTTTTTTTTTTTAGAAGAGGGTCTCAGATTCCCCTGGAACTGGAGTTCTCCTGGAATTGGAGTTACAGACGGTTCTTAGCCGCCATGTGGGTGCTGGGGATCGAACCCGGATCCTCTGCAAGAGCGTCGGTGCTCTTAACCGCTAGGCTATCTCTCCAGCCCACAGAAACACTTTAATATCATTAAAATCTTAGTTGCATTTCCTTGCTGACATACAGGGCACTTCCAACCAGTGTTTTCCTTAGAACACAAGACAGCCTGGGCACTGGGGCCCTTTCTTGTCACACTGAGAAAGGAGGGGTTCAGCAGGGAGGCAGCCTCGCCTTGTCCACCCTGAAGGCGTAAGTCCTTTTATCACTGTTGGCCTGGGTGCAGCTTGGCTGCCCGCAGGCGCGCGCGCGTGTGTGTGTGTGTGTGTGTGTGTCTATATGTTTTGAGACAAGGTCTCCCTGTAACCCCAGCTGGTCTTGATCTCAGAGATCCACCTGCCTCTGTCCCCCAAGTTCTGGGATTAAAGGCATACGCCACCATACCCAATTAAAATGGCTTAAGGACCTTTTTGTTTTGACAAAAGGTCTTGCTATGTAGCTCAGGCTGGCCTCAAACATGGTGAGACTCTTCCTCTGCTTCCCAAGTGCTGGGATAGGCGTATGCTGCCACCTAAGGGAGACCTGGGGGCCTTAATGTTACCATCTTACTAATGAAACACAAAACTGCTTTCATTCTTAAGTTTTGCTTCTTTTTCCTAAAACAATCATGGAGTTTTAGAATTAGAAGAGAAATTAAGGCAAACTAAACTTACCAGTTATCCAGAGCAGATCTCAAGCCAATGAAATCACCCAAATGCTTATGAAAAATGGATTTCTGGATCTCATCCATACTGATTCTGATTCAATAGGTCTTTTGTTTAGAAGCTTCCCAGGAGTTTTAGTGTAGAATTTGTTTTGGAAGGCACCTCTGAACATGACCAGAATCTACCTTCTGTAACATGGTACAGGCGCTCTTTCCCCTATTCCATTTGAATGTTTCTTGTGTCAGGGCTTACCACCATGAGGTACCAGGATATGATAATCCTGGTCCCCACTGGTATGTATTCTTTAATTCTCGGGTACATGACACCTGACAGCCATTTACTACTAAAATAGTATGTGCTCAGAAAATCAGTTATCCAGGTCACACAAAGATACATTGGCCTTAAGAGTTCTTTTTCGGGGCTGGAGAAATGGCTCAGTGGTTAAGAGCACCGACTGCTCTTGCAGAGGACCCAGGTTCAATTCCCAGCACCCACACGGTGGCTAAGAACTGTCTTTAAGATGGGCATGGTGGCGCATGCCTTTAATCCCAGCACTCGGGAGGCAAAGGCAGGCGGATCTCTGAGTTCAAGGCCAGCCTGGTCTACAGAGTGAGTTCCAGGCCACCTGTGGCTATAGGGAGACTCTGTCTCAAAAAAAAAAAGAGTTCTTTTCCTACAAAGAAACAAATATTTAACATATGTTAGGGACTGAATGTTTAATCCCAGCACTGGGGAGGCAGAGCCAAAACTCTTTTTGAGAGTTTTGAGGCCAGCCTGGTTTACATAGTGAGTTCCAGGCCAGCTAGAGCTACATAATGAAACCCTGTCTCAAAACAGCAAAAACAAAACCTAAAACATACTGGGGCTGGGGTAGTAGCATAGTTTGCAGAGTGCTTGCTTAGAACGCATGAGGCTCGGGGGCTGGAGAGATGGCCTAGCGGTTAAGAGCGCCAACCACTCTTACAGAGGACCCGGGTTCGATCCCCAGCACCCACATGGCGGCCGAGAACCGTCTGAAACTCCAATTCCAGGAGAACTCCAGTTCCAGGGGAATCCGAGACCCTCTTCTGACCTCTGCGCCATTGCAAGACACGGCCAGGCCAACCTGCATGCAGACATACATTCATATCCACATACAGAAATAAATAAAAAAAAAAAAAAAAAAAAGAACGCATGAGGCTCTGGGTTCCGTCTCTAACACTGTATAAATAAGAGGAGATGGTATCCTAACCACAGCTCTCGAGAGGTGGAGAAAGGAGGACTGAAGTTCAAGGTCATCATCCTTGGTTACAGAGTGGGTTCAAACTAACCTGGGACTCATGACCCTGTCTCAGAAACTAAATATAAAACAAAAATGAAATAGGCTGTATGTTATTTATGCTTTGAACTGGGAAGAAGCCAATAAAAGGGATCATTGAATGTAAATTTATACAGTGCTAGTTCCTAGGGTCCTTCCAGCTCTTCCTGCTTATATAAATACTCCGTAAACTTAGAAAAGGTGATCTAAATCTGGTGTGACTAAAAAAGAAAAGTTGAGGGGCTGGAGAGATGGCCTAGCGGTTAAGAGCACCAAACGCTCTTACAGAGGACCCGGGTTCAATCCCCAGCACCCACATGGCGGCTGAGAACTGTCTGAAACTCCAATTCCAGGAGAACTCCAGTTCCAGGGGAATCCAACACCCTCTTCTGACCTCCACGGCATTGCACGACATGGGTGCACAGACCTACATGCAGACAGTACATTCACATAAATAAATAAATAAATAAATAAATAAATAAATAAATAAATAAAAAGTTGAGAGCCAAGTATGTCAGCACGCACCTTAATCCCAGCACTCAGGAGGCAGAGGCAGGTGGAGCTCTGTGAGTTCAAAGCTAGCCTGTTCTACATAGTGAGTTCCAGGACAGCTGGAGCTACAGGGAGACCCTGTCTCAAAAAACAAGCAAATAACAAAAATAAAAAAAGAAAACATTTTGAAAGAGAGAGAAAAGAAAGTTGGGCTTGTGGTTTAGTGGTAGAGGTGCCACCTAGCATGAGTGAAGTCTTCATTTTAGTGGTAGAGAGTGCCATGTAGCACGAGTGAAATCTTCAGTTTAGTGGTAGAGGGTGCCACCTTGCACGAATGAAGTCTTCAGTTTCAATCCTCAGTACTGGAAAATGAATGCTTTCTGTCAAGAATATGTACGCATACTGCTCCGATCCCCTCTCACTCCCTTAGGGAAGGTCAATCAAGCACTAGTGAATGCAAAACAACATCAATCAAAAACCAGCTTCAAAACTGGGTGCATAATGCTCCCTACAAGAGCCAGAGAAAACCTTGGTGCCAGATGGGAAACCTCCCTTTTGAGTTGTTTATAGATGTGGAGTGGGGCGGGGGGGGGGGTCCCTCAAAAACTCTTGGCTGCCTCCCAGAACTTGAAAGTAAGACCTTAGTGCTGAAGATACTTTACACTCCAGTCACAAGACTTGAAAGAATTGAGCTGGAACTGACCTGGAAGCCTCCTCTCTGAGGCGCTACGCAAGCTGCAACAGCAGAAAACCCATCAGTAGTCCTACACGAGTATCAAGTCTGTGAACCACAAATAACGACCAACCCACCAAGCTATCCCTAATGGAGTAATAGCACTTTTACCCCGGGGAACCAACAGCTATATAGTTAGACTTAAGGCCTACTCAATAGGAGGGAACTCATGCCTGGTCCTATAAAACCAGCTAACTACCTGTGTCTAGAGAGGTTGTAGACCCCAAAGGAAAACCTATTACTGCCATTTTTCTTTTTGATTTTTTTTTTAATTTAAAAATTTTTATCATATGTATGAGTGTACTGTCTGCATGTAGGTCTATGCACCCGTGTCGTGGAATGCCACGGAGGTCAGAAGAGGGCGTCGGATTCCTCTGGAACTGGAGTTAAAGACGGTTCTCCGCCGCCATGTGGGTGCTGGGGATTGAACCTGGGTCCTCTGCAAGAGCAGTCGGTGCTCTTAGCCACTAGGCCATCTCTCCAGCCCCTTACTGCCATTTTTCTAAGCCAATACTGACCATTCTAACTGTATTCTTTTTTTTTTTTTTTTTTTTTTTTTTGTCTTTTTGAGACAGGGTCTCCCTGTAGCCTGAGCTGTCCTGGAACTCACTCTGTAGACCAGGCTGGCCTTGAACTGACAGAGATCTGCCTGCCTCTGCCTCCTGAGTGCTAGGATTAAAGGAATGCGCCACCATGCCCAGCTCTAACTGTATTCTTAACATTTACATTCACTGGTTAAGTGCAGTTCTCACTCTTCATCTAAGAGGCTATCACAGGGGCTGGAGAGATGGCCTAGCGGTTAGGAGCGCCGACGCTCTTGCAGAGGACCCGGGTTCGATCCCCAGCACCCACATGGCGGCCGAGAACCGTCTGAAGCTCCAATTCCAGGAGAACTCCAGTTCCAGGGGAATCCGACACCCTCTTCTGACCTCCGCGGCATTGCACGACACGGGTGCACAGACCTGCATGCAGACAGTACATTCATACACATACAGAAATAAATAAAAATTAATTAAAAAAAAAAAAAAAAAAAAGAGGCTATCACAGAGATCCACAACTGGTAAAAATGCAGAGAATAACTGATTGTGATGTTCCTATTCCTGACTGGTACATCTACAAGGCAACCTCTGTACTTAAGGCTTGGGTAACATCATGGGAGAGGGGCACAAAGACCTGTTCCTTAGTATCTTTATCTTAAGTTATTCCATTTCCCATCAGTTCAAACAATCAGAGGCAATGCAATTTGAGTTTGGTAAGAAAAGCATTACAGAGAGCTGAGGGGTCAGCTCATGGATGAGTGCTTGCTCTTGCTCTGTAAGAGAATAAAGCTGGGCATGGCTGCACGTGGACAAACAGTGGGTGTCCAATTCCATGAGACCCTATCTGAAGGCAATAAAGCAGAGTGACAGAGGAAGACTAACATACACCAACATGCACACACACACACACACACACACAGAGGGAGCCCTCACAGAAACACTGCCACATCACATCCTTCAGCAGTGCCCACTGCTCTAGCGCTGCCCCCCTCACACACACACCCCCAGTGCCCAAATCAGGCTCTTGGTATCATAAACAGAACTGGTAGATGGTAGGCCAGCATGATCTGTTCTAAAGTGCCCCAGACACACTTTTTTTTTTTGTGAATCCAACAAATTCTAACATTTCACTTTTCTTGCTATCAGTCTGAAAGGCTATACGGATTTCTTTCCAAGAAACAAAGAGAATGAATGGGTCCTCTATGTTCATGATAGGAGCTTCTCTACTGAGAGTGAAGGAAAGATCAGGGATAAAGGTCTTCGTGGTTACTGCCCACTGCTCCCACTCCTGCAGCTGCGCTCAGCAGGACCGAGCCTGCCTGCCTGCCTCCCTCCCTCCCTTCCTCTCCCTCCTGCTCATCCTCACAGCTGGCAGTGTCCACTGAAGTCATCCACAACACAAAGTTCCAATGCTGGCTGAATTCAACTCCTCCTTCTCCAGCTTTGTCCCTAGGTAGCAAAGCAGTGCTAGAGGAAAACTCCACATCTAGGGACTGCAAATGCACACTCACAGATCTTAACCTGCATCCCTGGCATCCCATGACGATGCACGATCACAGACCTTAACCCGCATCCCATGGCAATGCACGCTCACGGCATCCCCAGTGTATTAGTCTCTTTTCTGTTGCTGTGATAAAACACCATGACCAAGGAACTTATAAAAGGAAGAGTTTATTTGAGCTTACGACTGACAGTTCCAGGGAATTAGAGTCCATTGTGGTGGGAGGCATGGCGGCTGGATCTGGAGCAGCAAGCCGAGGGTCACATCTCACAAAGAGCACAGGAAGCAGAGAGAGCAACTGTAGACCACAAGGCCAATTAAAACTCACTAAGCCTGCCCCCAACAACGCACTTCCTCCAGCACAGCCACACCTTCTAAGACCTCCAAAAACAGTGCCACCAACTGGAGACAAATGTCTGAATACTTACAGCCTATGGGGGACACTCATTCAAACCACATTCCACTCCCTGGCCCCCATAGGCTCCTGACCATATAAAATGCAAAATGCATTTAGTCCAACCTTAAAAGTCCCCACAGTCTTTACCAGTCTCAATGCCATTCAAAAGTCCACAGTCCAAAGTCTCCTCTGAGACTCAGGCCAACCTCCCAAACTGTAAGCTCCTGTAAAATCAAAAGACAAATTACATACTCCCAACATACAGTGGAACCAAATACACATTCCCATCCCAAAAGGGAGGAATAGAGGCATAGTGAGGAAATACTGGACCAAAACAAGACCGAAAACCAGCAGGGCAAAACCAAGTCCAGTGCTCAATGTGCGACTTCTGGGACTTGACTTCAAAAGGGCTTAGATGGCTCAGTCTTCCAGCTTTGCGGCAACAACATCTCTTTCTTAGGCTCGGTACCACTCCCTGTATTAGCTCTCCTTGGCAAATATTCTTACAGGTCTGGCATCTCGAAAGTCTTCTTGGGGTCTCCTGCCAACCAGATTCACATTCACAGCTTCATGCAATGGCCTATCAGGGCCCTTTTTATGCAGGGACACCCTGCTGCGCTCTGCCTGACCTCTTTGGCTCTCTGAAACATTGGAGGAAAAACTGATGACCCTCACTCTTGCAAACTTCATGCCTCTAAAGCCAGCACGTGAATGAAATTGCCAAATCTGGCTGCAGTGTCAGGATGGACCCTGGCCATTTCAACCAACATTTACAACTTTTCTCTGCCCTGGACTTGTGGAGGATAGCTGGGTGTGGTCTTGCCCTTAAGGTACTGTTTCTGTTTGTTTACTTGTAAATCTTGCCAGGCCGCTCTTAATCACTTTAGTCTCCTTATGAAAGGGAGCCTCTCCTAGTGCAGTTATCAATCCAAACTGTACATTCTGCTTTCCTTCTCCTTCTTTGCCCTGCTGCTCTTCTTCACTGTGAGATCTACAAGATTAAGTTTTTCATCCATAAAAACCACCAACATTTCTACGATTAGGCTTCTTGAAATATCCCCACCAAAGACATAGTTCCATTGCTTTTGAACTTACCGATCAGGCAAGATATTTGGCTGCGGGCAAACTGCTGCCAAGACTCTTTATCAAAATATCCCAGTTGCTCGCCAGTCTTTATTTTCCCCTGGAACACATCTTTTGCAGCCATGCGTTTCTTCAGGCCTCCAATAGAATGGCCCTGTTAAGCTCGCTCTACAGTAGTCAACAGCCTCGCTAGTCCAAAGTTCCAAAGTCTTCCACATTTCTCCAAACATCCACATGGTCAGGTTCTTCACAGCCAACAGCCCACTCTCTGGTACCAAATTACTGTATTAGTCACTTTTCTGTTGCTGTGATAAAACACCATGACCAAGGAACTTATAAAAGGAAGAGTTTATTTGAGCTTACGATTGACGGTTCCAGGGAATTAAGAGTCCCCTGTGGTGGGAGGCATGGCGGCTGGATCTGGAGCAGCAAACCGAGGGTCACATCTCGCAAAGAGCACAGGAAGCAGAGAGAGCAACTGTAGACCACGAGGCTTGTTAAAACTCACTAAGCCTGCCCCCAACAATGCACTTCCTCCAGCACGGCCACACCTTCTAAGACCTCCAAAAACAGCCACCAACTGGAGACAAATGTCTGAATACTTACAGCCTATGGGGGACACTCATTCAAACCACCACACCCAGCATCCCATGACAATGGCTCCTTTTACAGCCACCTACCTTACTTTCACACTCCCTCGCTCTCATTTGACAAAGTGTATGGCACGTATCAGGAAATCTAGATCCTGGGATATAGCAATAGACAGAATGCCTACCCTCACCAAGCATGTTTTTAGTGTGGGGAGATGTTAACAAGATAAGGTAAAATATATCCAACGCTGGTCACAGACATATAAAGCAGGGTTAGGGTGGAGTAAAGTAAAAGGCTGTAATTTTTTTTAACATGTATGAGTGACGCCTACAAGTATCTGAGTGTGTCTGTGTCACACAATGCCCTCAGATTCCAGAAGAGAACATCGGATCCCCTGGAACTGGAGTTACAAATGGTTCTGAGCTGCTATGTAAGTGCTGGGAACTGAACCTGGGTTCTCTGCAGAAGCAGCCAGTGCTCTTAACTGCTGAGCAATCTCTCCAGCCCCACAAGGCTATTTTTAAACGAATTAATTGTGATCTTGTTTTTGAGATGAGGTCTTCAGTAGTCTGGGCTGGCCTCAAACTTGCTACTAGCAGAGGCTAGCCTTGAACAATCTTGCTGGGATTATAACTGAGTGCCACCACACTTGCCTAGTTAGTGTTTAAAAACTGGAAGTCTGAATATATTATGATTAAGACAACTACCAAATCACATCTGGAAATATGAATGACTCTTACTTATGGAGAGGATATCAGCACAAATTACCTGATACCAAAGACAACCACCAACGATTACTTATGTTTATCAAGTGTCAAGCAACAGTGACAACTGTTCTACCTGTACTTTCTCACTTGACAAATGATTCTATCATCCTCATTTTATAGCTGAAAATGAATTTAGAGAGGTTTAGTTACTGAAAGTCACCAGGCTCCTAAGGGCTCCAGATAGGACTCAAAACCAAATCTAACTTCAGGGCCTGTATTCATGGCAGTAGGGATACAAACCACCTCCTTAACTAAGGATAGGATACCAATCACTAACATAAATTACTAACACAGAATCACAGGGTTAAAAACACACTGGAGCTGGGCATGGTAGCGCACGCCTTTAATCGGAGCACTTGGGAGGCAGAGGCAGGCGGATCTCTGTGAGTTCAAGGCCAGCCAGGTCTACAGAGTGAGCTCCAGGCCAGCTGAGACTAAAAGGGAGAACCTGTCTCAAAAAACACCAAACAAAAAACAAAACAAAACAAAACAAAAAAAAACCCCAAACACACTGGGTGAAGACGGTAGACCAAGCATATGTACGTTCATTGCTCCCTCCTGAAATTCCAAAGGTTTTTGCCCATTTTAAGGTTAAAACCTAAAAAACCTAAAAAAGACAACAGTAACAAAAAGTCAAAAGCTGGAAAGCAAACGGAGAAGTAATTCTTTATTCATTCATTTATTTATTTTTTGGTCTTTTTGAGACATGGTCTCTATGTAGCCCCACCTGGCCTGGAACTCACAGAGATCCACCTGCTTCTGCCTCCCAAGTCCTGGGATTAAAGGCATGCGCCACCACACTCAGGAAAGAAGCAATTCTATAGAACCAAGGGAAAAGAATGAACCAGCTGCAGGAAAAGAGAAAGAAAAAAGAAGAACCCCACAGCATATAATTCCCAAGTCTGAAGAACCGTCAGCCTCATCTCCTCTGCAGGGAGTAAAGAGGGAGACACTGAAGTAAGGATTACGAAATCGGGTGCTACCTGCAGACTCTTTTTCTCAACTCCCAGATTAAGTCTATTTTCTGAGAAGGCTAAAACAGAGAGTCTGGGGAGTTGTAGGATGCTGTGCAGTCAGAGCTAGAATACTGTACTTAAACTGCAGACTCCATGAGCCAACGCACAGCAGAAACTGAGCATGCCTTCCCTTCTGGGAGAAAGCCCTATCGCCTCTGCACTCTCACGCTCTCGCAAGGACTACCTCCCTCCCTGAGAGGGGAAGAGCGTTCTCTGAAGAGTGAATTGCTCCATATGAATTAGAAGATAAGGACACAAACGTTTTTCCAATTAAATGGTACAACAGATGTCCCTTAGGGTGAGCCCGACACCAACAAGCTGTACCCACTCAGAACCTCTAACCAGGTGAAGTGTCTAACATCACAGGAAAATGGATAAAACAAACGATGAAAGACAGAATACCAAAAAGTCTATTATTCTACGAAGAGGGAAACAGGGAAGGAAATCATTAATACAAAGACAACTTATGAGAACTAAAGGATGTAAGTTTCATGTTTAAACAGGTTCATCAAGTGCCTAGCGCAGTGAGTTGAATACATCACAGCAGTCATCAAGGAAGAGAAGACTACTAGGAAGACAAAGGACCCTTGTTTCTCAGGGAGAAAAATTAGGCCCCACAGAGAGATCAGGCCTCAGAATGGTTTCAGATTTCTTAACAGCAACATTGAGGCTGGAAGAGATGATGCAATGCTTTAAAATTCAACTGTAGTTAATTCAGTGGAAAAGTTCATAGAAAAACTAACGCTAGGGCTTGAAAAAATTATGTGGGAAAGCTGGGTGTGGTGGTGCATGCCTTTAATCCTAGCACTCTGGAGGCAGAGGCAGGCGGATCTTCGTGAGTTCAAGGCCAGCCTGGTCTACTGAGTGAGTTCCAGGACAGCTGGGGCTACAGGGAGACCCTGTCTCGAAAACACACACACACGCACAAATAAAAGGGGGGGGGGGGAAGAAAACCATGAACAATATTATTCCATTGGTCTATGCAGAATCACACTGGGTTAGAAGATGGAAGAGATGGCAAGAAATGCATGAGTGACAGACAGGGAAGAAAAGAAGCTGAAGCCCAGCAATGCACTGGGAAACTGGGGGGATATCTAAAACAGAGACACACGAACAGCAGAACAGTACCATCATGTTAATACACTCCAGGGCTGGAGAGGACCCAGGTTCAGTTCCCAGCAACCACATGGTGGCTAACCACCACCTGTAACTCCAGTTCCAGAGGATCCAATGCCTTCTTCTAGCCTCCCAGGTCACCAGGCACTCACATACAACACAAAAATAACCTTAAAAGAAAAACAAGGGGGCTGGAGAGATGGCTCAGCGGTTAAGAGCAGCAACTGCTCTTGCAGAGGACCCAGGTTTGATTCTCAGAACCCACATGGCGGCTAAGAACCATCTTTAAGCAGGACATGGTAGCGCATGCCTTTACAGGTGGATCTCTGTGAGTTCAAGGCCAGCCTGGTCTACAGAGTGAGTTCCAGGCCAGCCGGGGCTACAGGGAGACCCTGTCTCAAAAAAACAAAAACAAAAACAAAAAAGCACTGGCTACAGTGAGGTGATCACAGTTCCTTTGGGGACAGAGTCCCCACTCTGCCAACAAACTTAGAGAACTATTTGATTCAAAATAGAACATTTTTCTCCCTTTGATAGTGTTACATGTTCTCAGCATCAAGCAGCAGCGCTGCCATTCATATAAACTGCTTGGCAATGATACGTGCCATTTTATCAGGAGCAACAAATTCTCAAGTTCAAAACCATCACAATAGTTGAATAGTCTCAACGACAATTGTTGGTTTTCAGCAAAAAGTTGGATAAAAAAGAACCCAAGTTTTCTTTATCAGTTGTTTATTAAAAATATAGACTGATGGTTCTGGGCTTAAATGTCATTGTGGGTGTACACTGACTTCCATGAAACAGACTCTTCACAAATACACAACGGACAGAAGTAAAATGTAAACAGAAATGACTGCCGAGACAGTGCCATTTCAAACATGATCTCCTAGAGCTTTGAGGTTCTTTACAGTTCCATCAATACTGACACAGGCGGAGCATCACAGGCATAAGGGTACACTATGACCACAAGACATCTTTCTGTCCTTCCCAAATAGTTTTATATTTAATCTGTGAAGGTCAGTTACCACCAGTCCAACTTGTATTAACAATTAGAGTTTTTATGTCCATTCAGTCTTACACCTTTCTGGGCTAATTCATTTGCAGATAGGAGTAGAAAGTATAACCAGGGTCTTCACATCACAAATCACACCTGGCTCCCAATCTTCATATGCTGTCCAATTTCTTTAAAATATATGGAGCTGAAAGAAAAATAAACTGAATTAGTTTTTAGTCTCTTAGTCCAGACTATATTACAGAATTGTAAGACCAGGAAGAAAAAGACACCTACAGGTTTAATTTAATGTTTTGGGAAAAAAGTATGAAGGTCAAACCTCTATTTGTACCACACAGCAGAAGGATTCACTTTCCAAAGCAGCCCATCCTAGTGTTTCTCAGTTATGACTACTATAACGCATACTGTTACACTACTGTAAATCTTTTCTCAGGTAGCTCTCTCCATTAGAAGCATAGAGAGTAATTCTAACTGCCTTTCAAATGGCAGTGCTTTACTTTGGGAACTCGAGATTTTTATTTTGTAGTACTAGTAGCTGAACTCAAGGCCTTGAACATGCTAGACTAACACTTTACCACTAAGGTACATCTCTAGCCTTTGGATTTTGAGGCAGGGTCTCCCTGTAGCTCCAGCAGGCCTGGAACTCAGACATCTGCCTGCCTCTGCCTCCCAAGTGCTGGAATTACAGGCATGAGCCACCAGGCCCAGTGAAAACCAAATTCTAAGGAAACCAAATTGCTTCTCTTGCATAAGCAAGGCTCTAGGAACAATTAAATTCTCAATACTGGGGGGAAAAATGGAAGGTATAGGGTAAAGGAAAAAACGTAGGAAACCGAGCAGGACCTACTCTGTCTTCTCTAATTAGCTATTTATCATTTATGCCCTTCAGATCAGTTGTTAGATAGGACTGCTAAAATAGTACAACCAGAGCTGTCTGCAACACTAAGTGTTGTCATATGGATCTAGGACAATATTTGGCTGGAGAGATGGCTCAGCAGTTTAAAGCACTTTAATCACGAGGATGGGTTCCAGCACCCAGAGGCTCACAACCACTTGCAACTCCAGTTCCAGGGGCTAAGATGCCCCTTTCTGCCCTCCAAAGGCACCTGCAAGTACTTGGCACACATACAAGCAGGCAAACATACATATAAATAAAAATAAGTAGCTGGGTGTGGTGGCGCACGCTTTTAATCCTAGCATTTGGGAGGCAGAGGCAGGCAGGATCTTTGTGAGTTCAAGGCCAGCCTGGTCTACAGAGTGAGTTCCAGGATAGCTGGGGCTACAGGGAGACTCTCTTGAAAAGACAAAATAAATAAATAAGTAAATAAATAAATAAAAGTGCCAATAAAGCAATAGACATTAACTGCAAAGATTACTAAGCAAATGCTGTACTGACAAGTCAATATGAAAAGGCTAAGAGGGAGGAAGGAAGGGAGGGAGGGAGGAAGGAAGGGAGGGAGGGAGGGAGGGGGGGAGGGAGGGGGGGAGGGAGGGAGGGGAAAGAAAGAAAAAAAGACAAAAAAATAAGAATTGAAAAGGCTAAGAGGAAGGAAAAAGTAAAACAGCTCTAAAGATTGATTGATTGATTTAGAGACAGGGTTTCCCTATAGCCCCAGCTGGCCTTGAACTCACAGAGATCTGCCTGCCTCTGCTAAGATTAAAGGCGTGTGCCACCACACCCAGCTTAAAGTCGGCTCCTAGCCACCACGTGGGTGCTGGTAAATGAACCTAGGTCCTCTGCAAGAGCAGTCAGTGCTCTTAACCGCTGAGCCATCTCTCCAGCCCCAGTTCTAAAGTTCTAAGAGGCCACAGAATAAGCAGGAAGATTTGGAAGTGTTCCTCTAGAAGCTGTGTCCTGGGAAAGTGGAGCAAGACAATGAAGGGTACAGCAGAAGAGGCACCTGAAGGAGGCCTTAGCCTCAGTGAGTTCAGGCTAGGCCTAACTTCAGTCTTCTGAAACTAGTCTTTGGAATGCTCTACAATTGTATGAACCATCCCTGCCTCTCCAAACACACCAGACAAACACCTGCAATCACAGAACAATGAAAAAAAGCAGGCAGTCACCCCTGTTACATCACAATTGGAGTGCTATAAAGCTGCTTATAGTTCTTTAACCCCCACCCCCACACGCACAAGAAACCTTCACTGCTGATACATCTGACAGAGCATTAACTTCCAGAATATATAAACTACCCAAAAACAAAGAACTAAGAAAACAAATGACTCACTCAAAAGATGGAGTAAGCTCTGAACAGAGACTTCACAAGTGAGGAAATAGAGATGGCTGAGAAACATCTTAAAAAGTGTTCAGGGGCTCGGGGCTGGAGAGATGGCTCAGCGGTTAAGATGACTGCTCTTGCAGAGGACCGGAGTTTGATTCCTAGCACCCACATGGCCGCTAAGAACCGTCTTTGACTCCAGTTCCAGGGGAATCTGATGCCCTCTTCTGACCTCCACATTATTGCACGACGCGGGTGCACCAACTTACATGCAGACAGTACATTCATACACACACACAAAAAATGTACGTTTAAAAAAAAAAGTGTTCAGCCTTTAATCCTAGCACTTGGGAGGCAGAGGCAGGTGGATCTTTGTGAGTTCAAGGCCAGCCTGGTCTATGGAGCGAATTCCAGGACAGCTGGGGCTACATGGAGACCCTGTCTCAAAAAAAAAAGAAAAAAGTGTTCAAAATCATAGCCAGGTGTAGTGGCACACGCCTTTAATCCTAGCGCTTGGGAGGCAGAGGCAGGTGGATCTCTGTGAGTTCAAGGCCAGCCTGGTCTACAGAGTGAACTCCAGGCTAGCTGGGACTAAAGGGAGACCTTGTCTCAAAAAGACCACACACACACACACACACACACACAAGTTCAAAATTGCTAATAATTAAGGAAATGCAAATTAAAACTACTTTAAGATATCATCTCACTCAGCTAAGACTGGTTAGGATCAAGAAAACAAATGATACCAAATACTGGAGACGTTGTGGGGAAAGGAAAACACTCATCCACTGCTGGTGGGAATGTAAACTCGTACAACCATTATGGAAAGCAGTGTGGAGAACTCTTAAAAGACTCAAAATGAGCCTACCACCGCCTGACCCAGCCATACCACTCTTGGGTATATATATACCTACAAGACTCATCTTACCACAGAGATACATGCACAGCCATGTTTACTGCAGCTCTCTTCACAATAGCAAAGAGCTGGAACCAACCCAAATGCCCCTCAACCAACGAGTGGATAGAGAAAATGTGGTACATCTACACAATGGAGTTCTATGCAGCGGTAAAGAAAGATGACATCGGGGCTGGAGAGATGGCCTAGCGGTTAAGAGCGCCGACCGCTCTTACAGAGGACCTGGGATCGATCCCCAGCACCCACATGGCGGCTGAGAACCATCTGAAACTCCAATTCCAGGAGAACTCCAGTTCCAGAGGAATCCGACACCCTCTTCTGACCTCCGCTGCATTGCACGACACGGCTGCACACACCTGCATGTGGACAGTACATTCATACACATACCGAAATAAATAAAAAATTAAAAAAAATTAAAAAAAAAGAAAGATGACATCATGAACCTGTTTCAGGTAAATGGATGGAACCAGAAGATACTATGTTAAGTGAAGTAACACAGTCCCAGAAAAACAGAGGACGGGATGCTAGCGCCAATTACCTAATTGTAAGGCAAACTGAGCAATGTTCATGTTACAGTCCTCATTATCTGAAAGCAACTGTGCTTTTTTTTTAATTTTTAATTTTTTAAATTTATTTTCTATGTGTATGAATGTACTGTCTGCATGTAGGTTTGTGCACTTGTGTTGTGCAATGCACGGAGGTCAGAAGAGGGATTCCCCTGGAACTGGAGTTCTCCTGGAATTGGAGTTACAGATGGTTCTCAGCTGCCATGTGGGTGCTGGGGATCGAACCCGGGTCCTCTGCAAGAGTAGTCGGTGCTCTTAACCGCTAGGCTATCTCTCCAGCCTGCAACTGTGTTCTTATAAAATGACTCCCTTAACAAGTTCTAGAATTAACCTACCATTTATTTTCAGACTTTGGAATTTTGGTATATGGGTGGAGGGTATGTATGCATATTTCAGAATAATAAAAACTCAGCCAGGCGTGGTAGAGCCCGCCTTTAATCCTAGCACTTGGGAGGCAGAGGCAGGATGATCTTTGTGAGTTCAAGGCCAGCCTGGTCTACAGAGTTCCAGAACAGCTGGTATCTACAGGGAGACCCTGTCTTGAAAACACACACGCACACACACGCACAAACTCAAAAGGGAAAAATGTGAATCCTGAAATATGATTTGGAAATAACATAGTTTGTTTCCAGATGACATTTTAGTATAGGAGATTATATATATATATATATATATATATATATATATATATATATCTGGCATGCATATGTTGAAGCAATACAAGTTGGAGGGAACAACAAAAGAACTGGAACAAAAAACCGACTGAAACAGTGAAGTTCTCCCCAAAATAATCTTCTACTTTGAAAAAACTTTGGAAAGACTCAGAAAAAGATGCAAGACATGTATGGCAGAATGCATGAACTCAGGTGGGGTGGGGGTCTAAATTGGATTGAGAAATGATGTATGAAAAAGTTTAATAATATATACATATATAAGAATAAAAAAAAAACCCAATAAAATTATTTACTTACAAAAACAACAAAACCCTTTGAGGGAAGTGTGGTGGTGCATGCTTTAATCCCAGCACTTGGGAGGCAAAGGAAGGGAGATCTCTGGTCTACACAGCAAGTTCCAGGCCAGGTGGGGGCTACAGAGAGACAATCCCAAAGAACCGGGGTGGGAGGACGACCAATTTTATTAATTTATTTATCGTTTGTGGGTGCATGGTGTTCATGTATTTGGTCAGTACAACTTAGGAAGTTGGTGCCTTCCTTCCACCACATGGGTCCGGGAGATCAAATTCACATCACTGTGGTTGATGGCAAGGGCCTTCACCCACTGAGCCATCTCACCATCTGTGCTTTCTTTCTTTCCTTTTTAAAAAAGAAATGTTTTATTATTTTATCTGTATGAGTGTATTGCCTACAAGTAAAGTGCACCCGTGTTATGCAATGCCCTTGGAGGTCAGAAGAGGGCGTCAAATGCCCTGGAACTCCAGTTACGGATGGTTGTTTGCTACCATGTGGGTACTGAGAATCGAACTGGGTCCTCTGCAAGAGCAGCCAATGCTCTTAAACCACTAAGCCATCTCTTCATCCCAGACCCCCGCTTTCTTATGTCAGTGTCTTTAACCCTGAATCCTTGCATATGTGCCCTTAGAGCTCTCACTCGCAAAAGGGACATAGGTCAAGTAATGGAAGTAACTTTGTCAATGATGAAATAAAATGCTCCAGATAGCCTAATTAATCTTATAGATTCCTGCCTTTCCTTTTCATTTTTGAAAAATGGAAACACAGGCTGGAGAGATGGCCTAGCGGTTAAGAGCACCTACTGCTCTTTCAGAGGACCCGGGTTCGATCCCCAGCACCCACATGGCGGCTGAGAACCGTCTGTAAGTACAATTCCAGGGGAATCCGACACCCTCTTCTGACCTCCGCAGCACTGCAAGACACGGGTGCACAAACCTACATGCAGACAGTACATTCATACACATAAAAAAAAAAGAAAATGGAAAAACAGCTACTTACTTCACCCTCTTTAAAAACGAAAAGGAATTGGGGCTGGAGGGATGGCCTAGCGGTTAAGAGCGCCGACCGATCTTGCAGAGGACCCGGGTTCGATCCCCAGCACCCACATGGCGGCTGGAAAAAAAAAATAGGTCAAGTTCACAGTCCGACTCTTGAAATGACCTTGGGTCAGCCATTTCCCTACGCCGGACCCAAACGAGGGTGTGGCTCTGGGATTAACACCCGGACGCGCCTTAAACGCAAACGCTGTTTAGACTGGCCTATCAGGGGGCTTCGACTTTGGGCGCCGGGCCTCCACGTGCTCCTGGCGCAATGCAGGGACCCGCAGAGCCGGAGCGCACGAGGGCCGCTCGGGACGCGCACGCTCCTTCCTCCGCCGCAGTCCCGGCTGGGATCCGCAAGGCCTACGAGCGCGTGCCGGCTGGGGGAGGACGCGCGGTGTGGGCCGGGGTTGGGGGGAGTCCACGGTCACAGCCCGCGAGGACACTCACTGACTCGCAGCAGGGCAACGTAGATGAGGAAGTTCCGGATGGAGGAGAGCACGTCCTCGCGCATCTTTCGCTTCATCTCCTCCGGGTCCAGCTTCGGAGCGAGGCCCTCGATCCGGAACATCGCGGCTGTCTCACCTCTTGCAGCACCAGGACACAGCTCTGCCCACTACAGTGGCTGCACTGCACCCGGAACTGGGCCCGTCGCTACTTCCTGTCTCGCCTCCCACTTCCCTCCGGGACGGAAGCCTAAGAGAAACAATCCTCATCCCGACGGAGGGAGTCTGAAGGAGGCAGCCTGAAGGGGGCGCCTGCAGCCTTCTTCCCGAGCCTTGGGCGCTTTTGAACTGTTGCTTTAAAGTCCTGAAAATTAGGAATGCGACCCTGCGGAAGTTGTTTTAGCCTGCAGTGTAGGGGGCGGTGCTCTCAAGAACCACCGTGAGTAATATAATAGCCAGCATCTGTGGAATACTCAATGCAGTTCTCTGCGAATCACATAGAATAATCTTCATTTCCTAGATTAGAAAACTAAAACACAGCGGTCTTGGAGACAATTTAGGTGGGAATGTAGCTTAGTTGCTACAGCGTTTGTTTAGCATGCATGAAGCCCTGGGTTCAAGTACCAGAACCGCATAAGCCGCGCATGGTGACACAGGCTTGTAATCCCAGCCTCCTATTCAGAAGGCCGAGGCAAGAGAATCACTGCAGATTTGAAGCTAGCCTGGTCTACAAGAGTAATTTCCAAGACAACCTGAGCTACAGAGTGAGACCCTGTATCAACAAAACAAAACAACACAAAAAACACCATGTGGCTGGTGAGGTTGCTTAATGGTTAAGAGCACTGGCTGTTCTTGCAGAGGACCCAGGTTGGAATCCCAGTGCCCACATGGCAGCTAACAACCATCTGTAACTCCAGTTCCAGGGAATCCAACGACCCCGTCTGTCCCCTGCTGGCGCTGCAGGACACGAGTGTGTGTACACACATGTAGGCATAATGATCACAAATTAAAAACAAATAAATAAAACATAAATAAAATATTAAAAACAAATTAAAAAAAAATCACCAAAACAGAATTCACAGTCATCCTCAGCATGTTCTGGCCAACTTGGGTTACATGAGACCCTGGCCAAAAACAAAATGAAAACAAAACAAAACAAAACAAAACTTGCCCAAATGTGCTTTAAAGTATCTCAAACAGAGCTGAAGATTGTAGTAGCTCCATTGGCAGAGTGCTTGTTTAGTAGCTTGCAAGGTATAATCACCAATACAACACAGAGAGAGAGAGAGAGAGAGAGAGAGAGAGAGAGAGAGAGAGAGAGAGATGGATGCAGGCCATGATGGTTCATATCAGTAATCTCTGCAATATAAAGGTGAATAAATGAATATATAAACAAATATCTCAAGTAGGCATGGGATGAGAAAGAGAGGCAACCATTTTAGCAAAATAACATGTTAGCAAAATAATGAAAAGGCTGGGCATGGTGGCACATGCCTTTAGTCCTAGCACTTGGGAGGCAGAGGCAGGTGGATCTTTGTGAGTTCAAGGCCAGCCTGGTCTACAGAGTGAGTTCCAGGACAGCTGGGGCTACAGGGAGACCCTGTCTTTTTTTTTTTT
>VZQC01006044.1:3812675-3912642 GCA_009823505.1 Rhizomys pruinosus | reverse complement strand
AAAAAAAAAAAAAAAAAAAAAAAAAAAGAAAAAGATAAAGGCTAATGATTGGTATGCAGTGTAGAGAATCAAACCCAAGGCTTTATCCATGGAAGGCAAGTACTCCATCACTAAACCACATCTCCAGCCCAGTATATCATTTCAGTTCATTTTCGTAGTCTTTGTATCTTGAGTATATTTGAATTTCTGCTAGGTTAGGATAAGCAAGCAAACAGTGAAACTTGATCAAGATGACAAAACTAATAGATGCCTTGTGAGACTTGTGGACCTCCAGAGACCGAGCTTTTAACATTTCCCACATTATCTCTGTATCTTCATGTCTAGAGTTAATTGATCTTTACTTATTCCAATGTAGGCCTAGTAATACAGCATGTGCAAATTTTACCAACATTTTACAGATGAAAAATCAAGTTCAGTGTTACAGTTTTCAGACATGACTCAAACAACTGGATTGTTCATATAATTGAATACCAGAAGTATTTTTATTTTATGTGTATGAGTGTATTGCCTGCATGTGTGTTAAGTGCAGTTGTGCCATGTAATGCCCACAGAAGACAGAAGAGGGTGTTAGATCCCCTGGAATTGGAGTTACTATGGACAGTTGTTAGCTGCCATGTGGTGCTGGGAATCAAACCTGGGTCCTCTGGAAAATCAGCCATTGCTCTTAACTGCTGAGCTATCTGCCCAGCCCCCCAAAGGTCCTCTCTTGCTGGCACAGTGCACAGCAACAATGAATTTTGGATAAATTAGAACAACAATTTACTATGGTAGTAACTGATAATATAAGGATCATTATCCACCTTCTTGATTGACAGTGTGAGACACAAGGATGAAGAAAAATAAATCCCACCTCATCTGCTTACTCATCAAGCGTTAGCAACCTTTTGCTCTATAATTCATATGATGGAATTGTAGAGGCAGTTCTGGACTGGGAGTGCTGACTCCCAAGGAATAGCTCAAGCCAACCCTTCATTGGTGTTTGGAAAACCTACACTGATGCCTGGCGTGGCTGTGCATGCCTTTATTTATTATTATTGTTTTTATTTTTTTGTATTTTTTTGTCTTTTTGAGACAGGGTCTCCCTTGTAGCCCCAGCTTGCCTGGAACTCACTATGTAGACCAGGCTGGCCTTGAACTCACAGAGATTCCCCTGCCTCTGCCTCCCAAGTGCTGGAATTACAGGTGTGCGCCACCACACCCGGAGTTCAGCTCCCAGCACCTATTTTTGGGTAGCTCACAACTGCCTGTATCGCTAGTTCCAGGCAACTCTGATGCCCTCTTCTGGCCTCCTCAGGCACTGCACTAACATGCATGCATATACACATGTGCTGCACATGCAAACACATATAGAATTTTTTTATAATTGCCATTTTATTTTATTATTTTTTATTTATTTGTTTTTTAATATATATTTTGTACAAGATTATCAAATCTAGACCCATGCCCCCCCATCCCCCCACCCCAACAGAGCTCATGCATTCTGCCAAACATGCTTTTCATCTCTTTCTCAGTCTTTCTCGATATTCTCCATGTGGAAGTTGACCATTTTGAGCAGAAGTTCACTGTTTCAGTCAGTTCTTTGATGCAGTCCTTTCTGTTGTTGTTTCCAATATGCATCACTCCCAACTGGTTGGACAAAAGCTCAAGGGGCCGTGCACAAGAAATACAACTAGGGAATTGGCACTAGCATCCATAGATGAGGGATACCATTCGTCGTTTGTTTTTCTGGGACTGTGTTTCTTCACTCAGCATGATGTCTTCTAGCTCCAGCCATTTTCCTGCAAAGCTCATGATGTCATCTTTCTTTACTGCTGCATAGAACTCCATTGTGTAGATGTACCACAATTTCTCTATCCACTCGTCAGTGGAGGGGCACTTGGGTTGGTTCCAGCTCTTCGCTATTGTGAAGAGAGCTGAAATAAACATGGCCGTGCATGTATCTCTGCGGTGGGGTGAGTCTTGAGGGTACATGCCTAGGAGTGGTATGGCTGGGTCATGTGGCAAGTTCATTCCAAGTCTTCCCAGGGTTCTCCACATTGCCTTCCATAGTGGCTGTACGAGTTTACATTCCCACCAGCAGTGGATGAGTGATCCCCTTTCCCCACAACCTCTCCAGCACTTGGTGTCATTTGTTTTCTTGATCCTAGCCAATAAGATGATATCTTAAAGTGGTTTTGATTTGCATTTCCTTAATGATTAGTGATGTTGAACCCTTCTTAAGGTGTTTCTCAGCCATCTCTTAATTCCTCACTTGTGAAGTGTCTGTTCAGCTCTTTGTTCCATCTATTGAGTGAGTCATTTGTTTTCTTTCTTCTTTGTTTTTTGAGTAGTTTATATATTCTGGAAATCAATGCTTTGTCAGATGTTTTTGTGGTGAAGGTTTCCTCCCACTCTGTGGGATTTCTCTTCACTTCCTTGATTGTTTCTTTTGATGTACAGAAGCTTTTGAGTTTAATGAGGTCCCATTTGTCAATTGTCNGGATGGGTTCCAGCACCCAGAGGCTCACAACCACTTGCAACTCCAGTTCCAGGGGCTAAGATGCCCCTTTCTGCCCTCCAAAGGCACCTGCAAGTACTTGGCACACACAGACAAGCAGGCACACATACATAATAAATAAAAAATAAGTTAGCTGGTTGTTGGTGGCGCCACGCTTTTGAATTCGCTAGCAGTTGGGAGGCAGAGCAGACAGAACTTGTGAGTTCAAGGCCAGGCCTGTCTACAGAGCGAGCTTCCAGGATAGCTGGGCTACTGAGAGACTCCTCTTGAAAAGACAAAAAAAAAATAAGTAAATAAAATAAATAAACAGTGCCAATTAAAAGCAATAGACATTAACTGCAAAGATTACTAAGCAAATGCTGTACTGACAAGTCAATATGAAAAGGTAAGAGAGAAAGGAAGGGAGGAGGGAGGAAGGAAGGGAGGGAGGGAGGCGAGGGTGAGGGAGGGAGGGAGGGAGGGAAGGCGAGGGAAAGAAGAAAAAAGACAAAAAAATAAGAATTGAAAAGGCTAAGAGGAAGGAAAAAGTAAACAGCCCTCTAAAGAATTGATTGATTGATTTAGAGACAGGTTTCCTATAGCCCCAGACTGGCCTTGAACTCACCACAAAGAACCACCTGCCTCAGCCTCCAGAATACTGAGATTAAAGGCATGTACCACCACACCAGCTTAAAGTCCGGGCTCCTAGCCACCACGGGGTGCTTGGGATAGAACTCTGGTCCTCTGCAGAGCAGTCATTGCTCTTAACCGCTGAGCCATCTCTCCAGCCCCGAGTTCTAAGTTCTAGAGCCACAGAATAAGCAGGGTAAGATTTTGGAAGTGTTCCTCTAGGAAAGCTGTGTCCTGGGAAGAGTGGAGCAAACAAGAAGGGCTACAGCAGAAGAGGCTACCTGAAGGAGTGCCTAGCCATCAGTGAGTTCAGGCCTAGGCCTACGTTCAGTTCTTCAGAACTAGTTGGGAATTGCGTCTACAATTGTTATAACCATCCCTCCTCTCACAAACACACCAGACATAACAGCCTGCTCAAGTCAACAGAACAAATGAAACATAAAGCAGCAGTCACCCCCTGTTACATTCCACTAATTGGAGTGCTATTAAACTGCTTATGGTCTTAAGCCCACCCCCACTAAACGCACAAGAAATCTTTTACTAGCTGAACATCTGACAGAGCATAACTTCCAGAATATATAAACTACCCAAAACAAAAAGAAACTAAGAAATACAAATGGACTACTCAAAAGATGGTGTAAAGCTCTGAACAGAGGAACTTCACAAGTGAGGAAATTAGAGATGGCTGAGAAAAAAAAAAAAAAAAAAAAAAAAAAAAAATCGGGGCTGGAGAGATGCCTCAGCGTTAGCAGACTGCTCGTTGCAGCAGACCGGAGTTTTTGATCCTGCCTGATCCAACACCCCTGCACTCCGTCCGTGTCCTCGGCGGGTCGTATAGTGAATGACCGTCGCTCCGACCTATCGCCGGATGTCTGCCATGAAGTGATGAGAGAGGATCTGACTTGCATCCCGTACTTCGTTAATCGTAGGACAGACCGTGACACATATCACATTCCTCGATACTATCGTCTACGTCCATACTAGGTTGATTTATATGCTCTACGACCGCGACTCAGTGTAATATCCTGGATAATGCAGCTGAGCGCAATGTCAGCGAACACTGTCCAGGAAGAAAGTAGCATGTATCCACCTACTAATCCTAAGCTCACCCACAACAAAATAAAATAGATATACCAGTTATATACAAATCATCAGGATTACAATAAACAGATACAGATAAAGTCCCAGCCTCACTGTAATGATAGTCTGCATCAGATTCCTACAGCGTGTGGTGAAGGCGCAGAGGACAGCGGGTATGGATCTGGTAATTCGGAAGATCTAATCAACAACAGCCGATGTCAACTCGCTACTTGGATCGATAAGTTTGGAAAGCGAGTCACACGAAGACTTCCTATGCGAGACCAGACTCAATACAGGCGCTAACAAGGCACTATGGACCCCGGCTTGCTCTCTGGTAAAAAACAAAAAAGTAGAGTAAATAAAGCTGGTCTTACACTGTCATCTATATTACCTCTAGACGTAATAGCGCCACGCGTCGATGTCATCAAATGAGATAGTGGACTAGTCGCTACTGTACGCCTCAGATATAACTACTACATCTCGCTAGGCGTCGGCGTATGATGCACGACGGGCTAGCCCACTGCTGGTGGATCATCGCTGTGAGACTAGTAGTCAACCGGCCGAGTCGCATGGGTGCGGTCTGTTTCATACATGATCGTTAGAACTGTCCTCATGGTCTAGTTACGCACACTGAGGATAGCAAATGACAGTGAAGACCCCGTCAGTATGCGCACTCAGTCTGCACAAGAAGGAACATCACGGAACACACACACGACCAACCAATAAGCACAGTCGCAAAGCGCTCCCAAAGTAACGAGCTGCTCTTTACGAGATAATAAGGGAAATGCAAATAAAAAACTACCTTTAAGATATCATCTCACTCAGCTAAAGGCACTGCGGGTAAGGATCAAGGATGAACATAATGGATACCCAACCATACTGATCACGTCCGCTTGTGTGGCGAGAGAATCAGAAAGACTGACTGCACTCCACTGATGGGTGGGGTCGATATTGTCAAAGCGTTGGCCAGATGCGATCCTCAACTACTCTGATCGTGAAAGGTCCGAGGTGTGTTCTGGCTACGGAAAATCTCTTGCAATCTAAGTAACATTCGAATCCTACAAAATCAGACATGTGGAGTTCTGCAAGCCTGATCCGCTCTACTGATGTATACGCTCTGTATCGCACATCATGTCCACTAACGTCCACATGCACTCATGCGGCTCACTGAACCTCAGCCCGCATTACTCACTCCTTTTAGGTGACGCTCTGACACTGACCTTCTGATCATTCAGGACTATATCATAGTCTATGACGGATTAACGTTCGTCTACACCTGTACCTAATGATCTCTGTCACTTCAGGTACAGAATGCGGAATCCATACACTGTACACAGCGTTCTATTGGGCTCGGTTTTCGTGTACTGCCAGACTCGTCTCTTCAATAAGCTCATAATAGGCTATAGAGCTCACGTAGTTGTGTAACTGCATAGGTTCCTGTCGACTCCTGAAATACGTACTCTGCCTCTATCAAACTCACATGATACGAGCTGCAGAAGTATAAGAGAATTGATAGTGATAAATGGTAGTGTACATCACAGCATCACTCACACTCGGTATTCGCGCCGACTAGCCGACGGCATTCGAGTTCTGTGTATCTCTCCTAGTGCCACAGAGACGACGTAACTGGGTAAAGAAAAATGACATCGGGAGTGCTAACATCGTTCAGAAGACTGCGCGAATACGCCTAATATCAGCGGGACGCTTGATGCTCAGAACGAAGTGAAGCGCGTGAATCGTGACCTCCTCATCGTGTAAGTATCCCGCGATCGTCCCAAGCACCAGTGGCCATGACTGCGGGCAGATAGCAGCCCTAGTTATTAACAATACCGCATGCTGAAGAGATCCCCCAAACTTGCACCAGAAAAGATCGCAGCAAACTACGTTCCTGAGTTAGCTGCCGGATCATGAGACTAAGGACTGTACCGGAGAGAGTCACCCTCTTATCGTGAGCCCTAGCTACCGCCGCATTTCTGACATGCGAACAACGGTCAAAGGGCGTTTGATCACTGCGCGTGATCCACAACTGTGCGAATCCAATCTGTGGAATCAGTATCATCCATTATCAAACCGTAGTTTCAAAATATAAAAAATATAATGCATCATGTATTCGATACAAAAGATTAAAAAAAAAGAAAGATACATCATGAAACACTGTTTCAGTGCGCTACGATATGAGAATGAACCAGAACCGCAAGCTATAATCTATTCGTAAGTGAGTACTGTCAGTAGTGGACAGCTTAACAAACTAGTCTTCTTCCAGTATCGCTCTCAGAATAACAGATGGACGGAATACATGCGGATTGGCGCATGAGCGGTCCAGAATCTAAGCGCCTTAGATAATTCTGTTAAGCGCTTATCAAAATGCACCCATCATTGCTAGTATGTTCTATGTTTACCAGTTCGTCATAGCTTCCGGTGATTATTGAAAGCAACTGTTGGCTTTTTTTTTAATTTTTAATTTATTTATATACTTTCTTATCTGCAGTCTCTAATGTCAGGATAATGTTTATATAGTTGATACACCTATGGTCGACCATCGTTCTGCACGTTCGGATGGGTTTGGTTAGCAGCTTTTAACTAATCTCGCTGCAAATCGCACCGGACGTCATACGGCGTAGCGCGTCTTGAAGAAAGGTAAGGGATTTCCCCTCATGGAATGAGATGATATGTTGCTCTCTGGTAATTTCAAATTGATGCTTACAGAATGATATGTCTACAGCTAGCCATGTGCGTGAGCGACTGAGTCCGGCGTACGTCATCAGAACCCCGGGTTTCTCACGCTGCAAACTGTACTCCTTTGAGCATTCGACTCTTAACACACGCAGGCTATCGCTTCCTCATGCCTCTCTTGATCGCGAATCTGCTACTGCTCACTTCTTATAAAACTAAACAGATATTTGACCTCCCACAGTTCTACGAATTAAATCCTTTACCCATACTTTACATTCTGGGTCTACGCAGACTTGGGATGTTTCGAGTAACGGTTATATCAGGTGTAGACAGTGGGGATATTGAAGTGTCTAATTCATATATCTCAGAGTACATAAAAAACTCCAGCCCAGGCGTCGACTCATAGGAAGGAGCCCGGCCTCTTTTAATGCCTACACGTTGGGACTGTCAGAGGCTCAGCGACCAGTCTCGACGTCCTTCTAGTGTAATGCGTTCTACGCTATAAAGTGGCTCAGAGACTCGCTGGGTCTATGATACTCGTGCAGTTCCACTGACGAACAAGGTCTGTAATAGGTGCGTGAAAGTTCATCTACAGGAGACCCTGTCTTTTGAAAACACACACCGCAACACACACGCACAAACTCAAAAGGGAAAATTGAATCCTGAAATATGATTTTTGGAAATAAGCATAGTTTGTTCCAGATGACCATTTTATATATGGGGATTTATTATATATATATATATATATAATAGTATATTATATTATATATATCTGGCATGCATATGTTGAAGCAATACAAGTTGGAGGGAAACAACAAAAGAACTGGACAAAAAACCGCTGAAAACAGTGAAGTTCTGCCCAAAAGAATAACCTCTACTTTGAAAAAACTTGAAAGACTCAGAAAAAGATGCAAGACATGTAGGCAGAAATGCATGAACTCAGGTGTCTCACGTAGACGAGAATAGCTGGTGGGGGTCTAAATTGGATTGAGAAATGATGTGATGATGTATGAAAAAACACAAAATATCAATAAAAAAAAAAAAAAAAAAAAAAAAAACCCAATAAATTAACTTACAAAAACAACAAAACCCTTTGAGGGGAAGTTGTGGTGGTGCATGCTTGGAAATCCAGCACTTGGGAGGCAAAGAAGGGAGATCTCTGGTCTACACAGCAAGTTCAGGCCAGGTGGGGGCTACAGAGAGACAATCCCAAAGAACCGGGGTGGGAGGACGACCAATTTTATTAATTTATTTATCGTTTGTGGGTGCATGGTGCGCCCTGCTTTTCATGTATTTGGTCAGTTTTACAACTTAGGAACGTTGGTGCCTCCTTCCACCACATGGGTCCGGGAGATCAAATTCACATCACTGTGGTTGATGGCAAGGGCCTTCACCCACTGAGCCATCTCACCATCTTGCTTTCTTTCTTTCCTGGTTTTAAAAAAGAAATGGTTTTATTATTTTATCTGTATGAGTGTATTGCCTACAAGTAAGTGCACCGTGTAGCAATGCCCTTGGAGGTCAGAGAGGCGGTTCACATGCCCTGGAACTCCAGTTACGGATGGTTTTTGCTACCATGTGGGTACTGAGAAATGAACTGGGTCGTCTGCATAGAGCAGCCAATGTGCTCTTAAACCACTAAGCCATCTCTTCATCCCAGACCCCCGCTTTCTTATGTCAGTGTCTTTAACCCTGAATCCTTGCATATGTGCCCTTAGAGCTCTCACTCGCAAAAGGGACATAGGTCAAGTAATGGAAGTAACTTTGTCAATGATGAAATAAAATGCTCCAGATAGCCTAATTAATCTTATAGATTCCTGCCTTTCCTTTTCATTTTGAAAAATGGAAACATCAGGCTGGAGAGATTGGCCTTAGCGGACTTAAGAGCACCCTACTGCTCTTTCAGGGACCCGGGTTCGATCCGCAGCCACCCACATGGCGGCTGGAACCGTCTGTAAGTACAATCCAGGGGAATCCGACACCCTCTTCTGACTTCCGCAGCACTGCAAGAACGGCGCACAAACCTACATGCAGGACAGTACATCATACACATAAAAAAAAGAAAAATGGAAAAAAAACAGCTACTTACTTCACCCTCTTTAAAAACGAAAAGGAATTGGGCTGGAGGGATGGCCTAGCGGTTAAGAGCCGACGATCTTTGCAGAGGACCCGGGTTCGATCCCCAGCACCACATGGCGGCTGGAAAAAAAAAAATAGGTCAAGGTTCACCAGTCCGACTCTGAAATGACCTTGGGTCAGCCATTTCCCTACGCCGGACCCAAACGAGGGTGTGGCTCTGGGATTAACACCCGGACGCGCCTTAAACGCAAACGCTGTTTAGACTGGCCTATCAGGGGGCTTCGACTTTGGGCGCCGGGCCTCCACGTGCTCCTGGCGCAATGCAGGGACCCGCAGAGCCGGAGCGCACGAGGGCCGCTCGGGACGCGCACGCTCCTTCCTCCGCCGCAGTCCCGGCTGGGATCCGCAAGGCCTACGAGCGCGTGCCGGCTGGGGGAGGACGCGCGGTGTGGGCCGGGGTTGGGGGGAGTCCACGGTCACAGCCCGCGAGGACACTCACTGACTCGCAGCAGGGCAACGTAGATGAGGAAGTTCCGGATGGAGGAGAGCACGTCCTCGCGCATCTTTCGCTTCATCTCCTCCGGGTCCAGCTTCGGAGCGAGGCCCTCGATCCGGAACATCGCGGCTGTCTCACCTCTTGCAGCACCAGGACACAGCTCTGCCCACTACAGTGGCTGCACTGCACCCGGAACTGGGCCCGTCGCTACTTCCTGTCTCGCCTCCCACTTCCCTCCGGGACGGAAGCCTAAGAGAAACAATCCTCATCCCGACGGAGGGAGTCTGAAGGAGGCAGCCTGAAGGGGGCGCCTGCAGCCTTCTTCCCGAGCCTTGGGCGCTTTTGAACTGTTGCTTTAAAGTCCTGAAAATTAGGAATGCGACCCTGCGGAAGTTGTTTTAGCCTGCAGTGTAGGGGGCGGTGCTCTCAAGAACCACCGTGAGTAATATAATAGCCAGCATCTGTGGAATACTCAATGCAGTTCTCTGCGAATCACATAGAATAATCTTCATTTCCTAGATTAGAAAACTAAAACACAGCGGTCTTGGAGACAATTTAGGTGGGAATGTAGCTTAGTTGCTACAGCTTTGTTTGAGGCATTGCATGAAGCCCTGGTTCCAAGTACCAGAAACCGCATAAGCCGCGATGGTGACACAGGCTTGTAATCCCAGCTCCTAATTCAGAAGGCCGAGGCAAGAGAATCACTGCAAATTCAAGCGTAGCCTGGTTCTTACAAGAGTAATTTTCCAAGACAACCTGATCTTACAGAGTGAGGACCCGGTGTTATCAACAAAACAAAACAGACACAAAAAACACCTATGTGGCTTGGTGAGGTTGCTTAATTGGTTAAGGAGCACTTGGCGTGGTTCTTTGCAGAGACCCAGGTTGAATCCCAGTTGCCCACATGGCAGCTAACACATCTGTAACTCCAGTTCCAGGGAAAATCCAACACCCCGTCGTCCCCTGCTGGCGCGCAGGACACGAGTGTTTTTACACACATGTAGGCATAATGATCACAAATTAAAAACAAAATTAAATAAAACCATAAATAAAATATTAAAACAAATTAAAAAAAGAATCACCGAAACAGAATTCACAGTCACCTTCAGCATGTCTGGCCACTTGGTTACATTGAGACCGCTGGGCCAAAACAAATTGAAACAAAACCAAAAACAAAACAAACTGCCCAAATGTGCTTTAAAGTATCTCAAACAGAGCTGAAGATTGTAGTAGCTTCCAGTTGGCAGAGTGCTTGTTTAGTAGCTTGCAAGGTATAATCACCCAATTACAACCACCAGAGAAGAGGAGATGGAGAGAGAGAGGAGAAGGAGAGAGAAAGAGAGAGAGATGGATGCAGGCCATGATGGTTCATATCAGTAATCTCTGCAATATAAAGGTGAATAAATGAATATATAAACAAATATCTCAAGTAGGCATGGGATGAGAAAGAGAGGCAACCATTTTAGCAAAATAACATGTTAGCAATAATAATTAAAAGCTGGGCATCGGTGGCACATGCCTTTAGTCCTAGCACTTGGGAGGCAAGCAGGTGATCTTTGTGAGTCAAGGCCAGCCTGGTCTACAGGTGAGTTCAGGACAAGCTGGGCTACAGGGAGACCCTGTCCTTTTTTTTTTTTTTTTTTTTAAAAGAGACCCCTGTCTTGAAAAGACCAAAAAAAAAAAAAAAAAAAAAAAAAAGAAAAAGATAAAGGAAAATGATTGGTATGCATGTAGAGAATCAAACCCAAGGCTTTATCCATGGAAGGCAAGTACTCCATCACTAAACCACATCTCCAGCCCAGTATATCATTTCAGTTCATTTTCGTAGTCTTTGTATCTTGAGTATATTTGAATTTCTGCTAGGTTAGGATAAGCAAGCAAACAGTGAAACTTGATCAAGATGACAAAACTAATAGATGCCTTGTGAGACTTGTGGACCTCCAGAGACCGAGCTTTTAACATTTCCCACATTATCTCTGTATCTTCATTCCTAGAGTTGAATTGATCCCTTACTTATTCCAATGTAGCCTAGTAATACAGCTATGTGCAAATTTACAACATTTTACAGCATGAGAAATCCGAAGTTCAGGTTACAGTTTTCAGGACATGACTCAAAACAACTGGTTTGTTTTTTTTATTCATATATTGAATACCAGAAAGCTATTTTTTATTTTATGTGTATGAGTTTATTGCCTGCATGTGTGTTAATGCATTGTGCCATGTATGCCCACAGAAACAGAAGAGGGTGTTAGATCCCCTGGAATTGAGTTACTATGGGACAGTTGTTACGCCATGTGGGGTGCTGGGAATCAAACCTGGGTCCTCTGGAAAATCAGCCATTCTGCTTAACTGCTGAGCTATCTGCCCAGCCCCCCAAAGGTCCTCTCTTGCTGGCACAGTGCACAGCAACAATGAATTTTGGATAAATTAGAACAACAATTTACTATGGTAGTAACTGATAATATAAGGATCATTATCCACCTTCTTGATTGACAGTGTGAGACACAAGGATGAAGAAAAATAAATCCCACCTCATCTGCTTACTCATCAAGCGTTAGCAACCTTTTGCTCTATAATTCATATGATGGAATTGTAGAGGCAGTTCTGGACTGGGAGTGCTGACTCCCAAGGAATAGCTCAAGCCAACCCTTCATTGGTGTTTGGAAAACCTACACTGATGCCTGGCGTGGCTGTGCATGCCTTTATTATTATTATTGTTTTTATTTTTTTGTATTTTTTTGTCTTTTGTGAGACAGGTGTCTCCCTTGTAGCCCCAGCTTGCGTGGAACTCACTAATGTAGACCAGGCTGGCCTTGAACTCACAGAGCATTCCCCTGCCTCTGCCTCCCAATGTGGGAATTTCAGGTGTGGGCCAACCAACACCCGAGTTTCAGCTCCCAGCATCCTAATTTTGGAGTAGCTCAAACTAACTAGCCTGTATATCGCTATTCAGGCAACTCTGATAGCACTTGTCTGGCCTCCTCAGGCACTGCACAACATGCATGCATATACACATAGACACTACACACACACACACAAAAAAAAAAAAAAAAAAAAAAAAAAACATTTTATTTTTTATTATTTTATTATTATTGTTTATTATATTATATATTTGGGTGGACGAGAGATATCAGAATCTAGACGCCATGGCAGCCCGCAACCCCCCACAACGCCAAACAGAGCTCAAATGCGATATCTGCCAAACATGCTTTTTCATCTCTTTCTCTCCATCTTTTGCTGCGATATTCTCCATAGAATGAAGGAGTAGAACCATTATTAAGAGCAAGAACGTTCCAACTGTATTACATCAGTATCTTATGCAGTAGCTTCATAGTTGTTGTTGTATGTTGTTTCCAGATATGCATCGACTCCCAAACGAGCTTGGACAAAGCTCAAGCTTGTGCTCTAGAGAACTTACTACAACCAGGTACATTGCACCCTAGCACAGATCCACGTTGAGGGAATACATCAGTCGTCCTTGCTTCTTCGTAGACGATGTAGTTTACTTACACGCGTCAGCCTCGATTCGTACTAATACTAAGCTCCCAGCCAGCTTTCCTGCAAAGTCATGATGTCACCTTTCACTTTTATGCTGCATCCAGAACTCCATTTGTAAGATTGTACCAATTATCTCTAGATTCCACTTGTCAGTTGAGGGCATTTGGTTGGTTCCAGCTCTTGCTAATTGTGAAGAGAGCTGAAAATACATGGCTGCTGCATGTACATCTGTGGTGTGGTGAGTCTGAGGCAGGTACACGGCCCAGAGTGTATGGCTGGTCAAGTGGCAAAGTTACATCAAGTCTTCAAAGGTTCTCTCACACCTGCTTTCCAGAAGTGTGCTTGTGTGTGGTTTGAATGAGTGTCCCCTTTAGGCGTAAGTATTCAGACATTTGTCTCCAGTTGGTGGCATTGTTTTTTGGAGGTCTTAGAAAAGTGCCCATGCTAGAGGAAGTAGCGTTAATGGGGGCAGGTTAGTAGAGTTTAACAAGCCTCGGTGGTTACATTGCTCTCTTCTTCTTCTGTGTCTTTGCGAATTGACTCGACTTGCAGCTCCAGAATCTCAGCTGCTACTCCCCGACCACAAATAGACTCTAATTCCTGGAACCATTCATCATAAGCTCAAAATAAACTCTTCTTTTATAATTCCTTTGGTCATGGTGTTTATCACGCAAAGAAAGTGACTGATACACAAGTGGCTGTAAGAGTATTATACATTCCCACCAGCTGGTGGATGATTGTTCCCCTTTTCCTCACAACTCTCTAGCACCTTAGTATCTTTTGTTTCTTAGATTTCTAGTTCAGTCTTATTGGGTTATAGGTGATATCTTAAATGGTTTAAATTGCATTCTCTATATATTAGTGATGTTGAGCACTTTTTAAGATGTTTTCAGCCATCTCTAATTCTCACTTGTTGAAGTCTTGTTCAGCTCTTTGCTCCATCTATTGAGTCGGGTCATTTGTTTTCTTTTTCTTTGTTTTGAGTTAGTTTACTCTATATTCTGAAATCAATGCTTTGTCAGATGTTTCTGTGCAGTGTAAGCGTTTCTCCCACTCTGTGGGATTTCTCTTCACTTCCGTTATTGTTTTCTTTTTGATGGTACAGAAGTTTTGAGTTTAATGAGGTCCCATTTGTCATAGTTGATTCTTATTCTTGTGCAGCTGGCTGTCTATTAGGAAGTCTTTTCCTGTGCCTATGGCCTTGTAACTGCTTTGAATTCTTTCTTTTATATCACTTTCAGGAGTTTGGAGGGGTTTCATGTTGAGGTCTTTTTCCACCTGGAGTTGACTTTTACAGGGCTAACGGTAGGGGGTTTAATTCATTTTTCTACAATTGGTTCCAGTTTTGCAACACCACTTTTTGCTGAAGATGCTGACTTTCCTCCATTGTGGTCTTCTCTGGCCCCCTTGTCAAATATTGAGGTGGCTGAATTTTAACTGTCTGGTTTGGATCTTCAGTTGTTCCATTGGTCAACAGTTATTTTTACCAGTACCAGCCGTTTTCATGACTATACCTGTAGTATAGTTTGAAGTCTGGTATAGCAATCCGTCCTGTATATGATCTTTTTTCACAGGGTTGCTTTTGCTATTTGGGGTCTTTTGTTTTCCAAATGAAATTGAAGGACTTTTTCCAAGCTATGAAGGAAACTCTTGGAGGATTTTAATTGGGATTGCATAAATCTGTATACAGAGTTTGGGGTAAAGATGGACATTTTTACTATATAATTTTTCCCAATCCATAGCATGGGAGTTTTTGCCATTTCTGAGTGTTCTTTCTCTCAATGTTCTTTATTACAGGGTTTTAAAGTTTTTTATTGTTAGAATCCTTTGATATCTTTGGTTAGGTTTGTTCCTAGGTATTTTATTGTTTTTGAGGCTATCGTGAGTGGGAAGGTCTCCTTGTATTCCTTCTTCAGTTGCTTGTTGTTGGTGTAAAGAAAGGCTACTGATTTTTCTAGGTTAATTTTGTATCCTGCCACTTTACTGAAGCTCTTAATCGTTTCTAAGAGTTTTCTGGTGGAGTTTTTAGCATCCCTTAAGTAAACAATCATATCATCAGCAAAAAGGGATAGTTTGACATCCTCTTTTCCAATTAGAACTCCTTTAATTTACTTTTCTTGCCTTATTGCCCTAGCAAGTGTTTCAACCACTATATTGAAAAGGAGTGGTGACAGGGGCCAGCCTTGCCGAGTTCCTACCTTTAAAGGGAATGCTTCTGTCCTTTCCCCATTTAGGATGATATTGGCTGTGGGTTTCCTGTATATGGCTTTGATTACATTGAGGAATGATCCCTCCAATCCAATTCCTTCTAGGACTTTAAGCATGAAGGGATGTTGGGTTTTGTCAAAGGCTTTTTCAGCATCAATTGAGATGATGGTGTGGTTTTTTTCTTTCAGTCAATTTATATGTTTGATGATATTTATTGATTTTTGTATGTTGAACCATCCCTGCATTTCTGGTATGAATCCAACTTGGTCATGATGGATGATCTTCTTGATGCGGGTCTGTGTGCAATTTGCAAGTATCCCGTTTAGAAGTTTTGCATCTGTGATCAGTAATGAGATGGGTCAATAGTTCTCCTTTTTGGTTGTATCTTTGCCTGGTTTTGGTATTAGAGTGATGCTGGCTTTGTAGAAGGAATTTAGGGGAATTCACTCTGTATCCTTCTAAACAATTTGAGTAATAATGGTTGTAAGTCTTTTTGAAATGTTTTATAGAATTCTGCCATGAAACCATCTGGGGCTGGGATTTTTTTAGTTGGGAGGTTTCTTATTACATCTCCAATATCTTCATATATTTTGGGTCTGTTTCAGCTGTTGATCTCTTCTTGGTTGAGCTTTGGGGATTCCCAGGATTTCAGATATTCATCCATTTCTTCTAGGTTTTCAAACTTGGTAGAGTATAGGGTTTTGAAATATTCCAGTATGATTGTCTGGATCTTTTCATTGTCTGTTGTGATATTTCCCCTTTCATCATGGATTGTATTGATTTAGAGTTGTTCCTTCTTTCTTTTGGTTAACTGGGCTAGAGGTCTGTCTATCTTGTTTATTCTCTCAAAGAACCAACTTTTGGATTCATTGATTTTTCTGTATGGTTTTCTTTGTTTCTATTTCATTGATTTCTGCTCTGATTTTTGTTATTTCTTCCTGTCTGCTGCATTTAGGGTTCATTTGTTGTTGTCTCTAAAAACACTCTAAAGTGTTTTTAGCTGCATGTTAGATCATTCACTTGTGCTCTTTCTGTTTTTTTGATGTAGGCACTGAGGGCTATAAACTTCCCTCTTAGGACTGCTTTTAAAGTGTCCCATATGTTTTGTTGTGTGGTATTATCACTGTCATTCGGTTCCAGGAATGCTTTTATTTCTTTCTTTATTTCTTCCTTGACCCATTCATTATTCAGGAGAGTGTTGTTTAGTCTCCATGTGTTCTTGTAGGTTGTAGGGCTTATCCTGGTGTTGATATTGAACTTTATTTTACTGTGGTCTGATAGAATGCATGAAATTATTTCAATCTTTTTGTATTTGTGGAGTTTTTTCTGTGTCCCAGTATGTGGTCTATTTTGGAGAATGTTCCGTGGGGTGCTGAGTAGAAAGCGTATTCTCTGGTGTTTGGGTGGAATATTCGGTAGATGTCTGTGAGGCCTATTTGGTGTATTGTATCATTCAGTTCAGATGTCTCTCTGTTTATTCTTTGTCCTGTTGATCTGTCCAAAGGAATTAGTGGGGGTATTGAAGTCCCCTACTATGAATGTACTGGGGTTAATCTGTGCCTTGAGGTCCTGAAGAGTTGTCTTTATAAAGTTTGGTGCACCAGAGTTTGGTGCATATATATTCATGATTGTGAAGTCTTCATGGTCAGTTGTTCCTTTGATAAAGATGTAATGGCCCTCTTTGTCTCTTTTGATTTCTTTTACTTTGAAGTCGATTTTGTCTGATAGTAAAATAGCAACACCTTCTTTCTTTTTGGTGCCATTTGCTTGGAATATTTTTTTCCACCCCTTCACCTTAAGTTGGTGCCTATCCTTGAGATTGAGATGAGTTTCTTGTAGACAGCATATAGATGGGTTTTGTTTCCTAATCCAATCTCCCAGTCTATGTCTTTTGATTGGGGAGTTTAGTCCATTAATATTTAAGGTTATAATTGAATGATGCATGTTGCTTCCTTTCACCTCATTATCCATTTGCATTTTTATTCTCAGTTTCTACTTCTGCAGTTATGTTTTTATTAGTTTCTCTTTCTAGGTGCTTGGGGATGGTTGCTCCTCTCTTCTATCCTTTGAATTGCTTCAAGTGTTTTCTGAAGGGTTGGTTTTCTGGACATGTACTCTATCATCTTGTTTATGTCATGGGAGATTTTTTTTCTCTCCTTCAACTATGATCGACATTTTTGCTGGGTATGGTAACCTGGGTTGGCATCCATAGCCCTTTAACACTGGGAATGCTTTGCTCCATGTTCTCCTTGCTTTCATAGTTTGCGTGAAGAAGTCAGTCGTAATTCTGATGGGTTTTCCCTTATATGTGACTTGTTTTCTCTTGTGGCTTTCAGAATTTTGTCATTGTTTTGGGCGTCTAGCATTTTAACTATGATATGGCATGGGGAGTTTCTTTTCTGATCTTGTCTGCTTGGAGTTCTATGTGTTTCTTGTATTTGTATGGGTTTGTCTTTTTTTAGTTTGGGGAAATTTTCATCTATTTTTCT
The DNA here is from genome assembly GCA_009823505.1 of Rhizomys pruinosus. Classification (NCBI taxonomy): domain Eukaryota; kingdom Metazoa; phylum Chordata; class Mammalia; order Rodentia; family Spalacidae; genus Rhizomys; species Rhizomys pruinosus. The sequence goes on along the minus strand of VZQC01006044.1, from coordinate 3,895,013 downwards.
GTTGAAGATCTGATCAATACTATTCTCTTGGGATTCTTCTCCTTCCTTTATACCTATGATGTGGAGGTTTGACCTTTTCTTTTTTTTTTTTTTTTAATTTTTTTTTTTTATTTTTTTTTTTTTNGCAACGCCGCGGAGGTCAGAAGAGGGTATCGGATTCCCCTGGAACTGGAGTTCTCCTGGAATTGGAGTTTCAGACGGTTCTTAGCCGCCATGTGGGTGCTGGGGATCGAACCGGCGTCCTCTGTAAGAGCGGTCGGCGCTCTTAACCGCTAGGCTATCTCTCCAGCCCCGAGGTTTGACCTTTTCATAGTGTCCCATATTTCCTGGTTGTTCCACTTTTGTGTATTTTTAAATTTTTCATAATCTTTATTTGAGCTTTTTAGTTGCTCTGTGTTATCTTCCAGGTCTGATATTCTTGTTCTGCTTCCTCCATTCTATTTCTGAAGCTTTTTCCTTTCCTTTCCTCTTGATTGGATGAGTGTTCTATTTCCTTTTTCATTTCATCCTGTGATTTCTTTAGTATCTCCGCTTCTTTTTGGAGCTTCTCAATCTCTTCTTGGTGCTCCTTACTTCACTGGTCGGTTTCCTTTTTTGGTGTTTCCACTTCCTTTCGGAGTTTGTCTTTTTCTCCCTGTAGTTCTTTCTGGAGTTTGTCATTCTCTCCCTTTAGTTATTTCCAAAGTTTGTCATTGTCTCCCTGTAGGTCCTTCTTGAGTTTTTCATTCTCTCTCCTTAGTTCTCTGACTTGTTCTTTATATTCTTTAATTTCTCTGAATAGGTCTTCAATTTTTTCTTCTAAGATCTGTTTCTTGGGTCATCCTAGGGGGATCCCACTGTAGCAATCTCCTACAGGGTTGGTAGAGCTTGGTGTGGAATTATCCTGCACCTTTCCCATGTTGTCCCTTAGTCGAGTCCCTGGCATGTGGGTTTCCCTTTTTTTGCCTGTATTCCAATGAGAATCAGAAATGCCTTTTCACTGTGTTGAAGGCTTGCTTTGCTTGCCTCCTTTAGAAGCCTTTTTTTCCTCCTTGTTTATAGAGTGTTGACTTGTTTAGGTTTCAAGGTTTCAATTTTGTTTATATATTGGAAGTCTAATTCACTCTTCCCTTTCTGTTCTGAAGGTTCTCCAAAAAATCCACTTGGGCTGGGCGTGGTGGTGCACGCCTTTAATCCTAGCACTTGGGAGGCAGAGGCAGGTGGATCTTTGTGAGTTCAAGGCCAGCCTGGTCTACAAAGTGAGTTCCAGGACAGCTGGGGCTACAGGGAGACCCTGTCTTGAAAAGACCAAAAAATAAAAATAAAAATAAAAAATAAAAACAAAAAATCCACTTGGACACTCTCTCAGCAATTCCAATTGGCAGGGGTAGGGGAGGTGATATGCCTGACTTAGTCCACACCCTGGTACTCTGTGCTTCAGGTGGTCCTGGCAAGTCCCTGATCTAAGTACTGTGCACTCAAATCTTTATTTGTTATTTATTTATTTATTTATTTATTTATTTATTTATTTCTGTATGTGTATGAATGTACTGTCTGCATGCAGGTCTGTGCACCAGTGTAGCACAATGCCATGGAGGTCAGAAGAGGGTGTCAGATTCCCCTGGAACTGGAGTTCACCTGGATTTGGAGTTTCAGACGGTTCTCGGCCGCCATGTGGGTGCTGGGGATCGAACCCGGGACCTCTGTAAGAGCGGTCGGTGCTCTTAACCACTAGGTCATCTCTCCATCCCCTCAAATCTTTATTTCTAAAAATATTTTATTTATTCTTTTTTTTTTTGTCTTTTTGAGACAGGGTCTCCTTGTGGCTGCAGCTGGCCTGGAACTTTCTCTGTAGATCAGGTTTGCCTTGAACTCACAGTGATCCTCCTGCCTCTGCCTCCCAAGTGCTAGGATTAAAGGCATGTGCCACCATGCTCAGCTTTATTATTTTTATTTTATGTGTATGAATGTATTGCGTACATGTGTGTAACTGCACTCACGTCATGGAATGCCCACAGAGGTCAGAAGAAGGCTTAAGATCCTGTGGAACTGGAGTTAGCCTCCATGTGGGTATTGGGAATTGAAGCTGGGTCCTCTGCAAGAGCAGCCGGTGCTCTTAACAGCCAACCTATCTCCCTAGCCCCTCGAATAAAATAAATCTTTTTATTTATTTTTTTATTTTTGGTCTTTTTAAGACAAGATCTCCCTTTAGTCTTAGTTGGCCTGGAACTTGCATTGTAGACCAGGCTGTTCTTTAACTCACAGAGATCTGCCTGCCTCTGGCTTCCAAATGCTGGGATTAAAGGCATGGGCCACCATACCCCACAAGAAAATAAATCTTAAAAACAGAAACAATTTAAATCGGGACTTACCTTTTTTTTTTCTTTACTGAGATGCTTTAAGTAGTTTGTTCCACAAAGAATCAAAGAAGTGATAATTAGCCAAAAATCATGATTCTTGGTAAACAAATAAGCAGATTGAATTTTGTTTTATCTAGTACTAAATCAAAGGGGCACCTGTTTATCCAGTAGTTGATGCGGCAAATAGCTGGGCTGCTAAAAGGCAACATAACTCATGGAAATTCCTTTAGAAAGTTCTTTGGTGACAGAGAAGAGTGGTGCATCATTGATTCTAGTAGCCTAGGAGGATGGACAGTTTCTGTCTCAGAAATGTTCATCCTGATGAACTTGGTCTTCTTCCTTTTGGAGGACACTCATTAAAAGAAGGCAGGATCCCCCTTTGAGGCTTTTCGATAGTGCTTATTTATTTGGCACATAGGTGTTGGTGTTGTCCAGTGGATTTAGGTATGGTAAGCTGACTCTTCATTGAGTCAGCATCGGATGGAGCTGTTTCACATCTCAGACCCTTGTCTTTTTCTTCATTGGGATGGTGAAAGGTTTGAACGTTAATCTTTGTTGCTTTTTTTTTTGTCGTTGCTGTTTTGAGACAGGGCCTCCCTATAGGCCGAGTTGGTCTAAAAGTCACTATGTAGACAAGGCTGGCCCTGCTTGAACTCACAGAGATCTGCCTGCCTCTGCCTCCTCAGTGCTGATTCTTTCCTTCCACCATGTGTGTCCTGGGGATTGAACTCAGGTCATTGGTCCTGGTGGAAGTGCCTAGTTGTTGAGTCTAATATTTAAAGTCGTCTGTAGCTCTAAAATGCTGTGATTCTGTGCTCTCCTCTCCTTTTCTTTCTCCATAAAACTGGAGGCTAAGATTTACTGAGAGGCAACAAATTTAAAAAGCATATATAATTTAATATTGATATTTGTGTTCTTTGGTTTCATCACAGAGGAAATAGCAGCTGATGTCATGGCCTGTCTTGTTTTCCATTTGGATCCCAAGGGGAATTTTGGAGCCATTTCCTTTGCCTCAACTTCCCAGACAGTACTGGATGTCAGCATTCAGAGTGTACAACAAAGCCAAAGAGAATTAAGTGCTTTAATTTCCATCACTGGGGAAGATTTTGTATTTGCACAGCCAGAGATTGAATGATGATTCATGGTTGAAAAATTAGCCCAATATAAAAAATCTTAGGAAACTTGTGCTGGTTTATAGGAAACTACAGACTTTGGCTATTGAAGAGTTCCACTTCTCTATTTAACATGTGAGCAAGCTAAGGCCCGAGAGAGAACTAGTTAGGCGAAGAGTGGCTTGGGGTTTCTGTATGGCGTTTCCACCTCACATCTCACTGTTTTTGATGCTCTGATTGTGAATGCTTTCATTTGCAGATCTTCTCCTGAGAAATCAGAGTGCCAAGAATGGGGTGCTGGTTCCTATTTGGGTACAGGTGGCTGACGTTCACCCACAGATTGAGGGCAGCCCTCTGTCCACATTCCCACACCTGTCACAGCAGCTTATCTGGATGGTGTTGTGATTTAGCTCCATACCTCCATACCTGTTGTGATTTAGCTCCTCCCTCATTCCTTTGGAAGCAGAACATGACCTGGTTTGGCCAGGTGTGGTGGGGCATGCCTAGTATTCAGAAGGCAGAGCGAGGAAGATTAGTTCAAGGCCATCTTCAGCTACACAATTTCAAGCCTAGTCTGGTTTACGTGAGACACTGTCTCAAAGAAAAACAAAGCCATACCAAAAATAAATTTGACTTGGGGAAGTTCACTCTAGACCCAAAATGAACAAAACAAAATTCATTACGAGGAAAACAGACTTGATTGTCTCTGAGGAACTGGTAAGATAGCTTCGCAGGAAAAGGCACTTGATTTCCTGTGTTCCTCAAGGGGGAAGAAGAGATCCGACCACTTCAGGTCATCTTCTGATCTCCACACATGTGCTGTGGCACATGACCCCCTATAAATAAATAAATAAATAAATAAATAAATAAATAAATAAATAAATAAAAAATAAATAAATAAATAAATAAATAAATAAAATTTAAAACTTTTTTTGTCTTTTTGAGACAGGATTTCCCTGTAGCCCCAGCGATGCTGGAACTCACTATGTAGACCAGGCTGGCCTTGAACTCACAGAGATCCACCTGCCTCTGCCTCCTGAGTGCTGGGATTATGGGCATGCAACTATCATGCTTGGAGAGTTAAAACCTTTTAAAAGGTTGCTTTGGCTTGACCTCTTTTTTTTTTTTTTTTGTATTCTTGAGACAGGGTCTCCCTTTAGTCCCAGCGGGCCTGGAGCTCACTCTGTAGACAGGCTGACCTTGAACTCACAGAGATCTGCCTGCCTCTGCATCACAAATGCTAAGATTAAACACCTGGCTTGGCTTAACCTTTAATTCTAGCACCTGGAAGGCAGAGGCAGGAGGACCTTTGGGATTCAAGGCAGCATGGTTACATATTAAGTTCTAGGTCAGCTGGAGCTACATAATGACTCCCTTTCTCAGGAAAAAGATTAAACAACAACAACAACAACAACAACAACAACAACAATGAGATTGTTAACATAGTCCTAATGCAGCAGACAGGATATCTTAATTCCAGAAATTACTTCCCAGCAAAGGCGACTGCAGGAAGGGGGCTTTTGGAGCCTTAAAGAATGAGTTGAATCTAGAATTTGGATGACCTTCACCTTACTGGCTCCATAGAACACTCAGCTCTCTGTTCTAGTATTTTAGGCCTTTGCTTATTCTCAAACACTCAAACCAACTGTGGGCAGGTATTATTGATAATAAAAGCTCTCTGCTGAGTGAAAAAAAGGAAGGAATAGCTGTGCGTGATGGCGCACGCCTTTAATACCAGCACTTGGGAGGCAGAGGCTGGTGGATCTCTGTGAGTTCAAGGCCGACCTGGTTTACAGAGCAATTTCCAGGCTAGCTGGGACTAAAGGGAGACCCTGTCTCAAAAAGACCCCCCCAAAAAAGGGAAGGAATGAATAGTTTTGTGTGTGTGTGTGTATGAAATAAATTTTTTCTTGGTTTCCCAAAGACATCTACCCTACTTATACATGTTATATTTCTATACGGTTACTTATTTTTCACTGCTTTGGTAAATTTTTTTTGTTCGGCTAAATAAAAATTACCTAAATAATTTTAACATGTCATCGGCGTTACATTTTTAAATGTTTATCTATTTTGTGGGAGTTTGGGGATGGAGGCATGCACATGAGGACAACTTACAGGAATTGGTTCTCTCCTTCCACCATGTGGGTCCTGGGATTGAAGTCAGGTGGCAGGTGCCCTTACCTACTGAACCATCTTGCTGGCCCGTGCGTGTGTGTGTGTGTGTGTGTGTGTGTGTGTGTGTGTGTATGCATATGTGTATTAGTAAAAAATAAACAAAACCGGGGGCTGGAGAGATGGCCTAGCGGTTAAGAGCGCCGACCGCTCTTACAGAGGACCCGGGTTCGATCCCCAGCACCCACATGGCGGCTGAGAACCGTCTGAAACTCCAATTCCAGGAGAACTCCAGTTCCAGGGGAATCCGACACCCTCTTCTGACCTCCGCGGCATTGCACGACACGGGTGCACAAACCTACATGCAGACAGTACACTCATACACATACAAAAATAAATAAAATTAAAAAAAAAATAAATAAACAAAACCTTATTACTGGGCATACAAAGCCATGGGTTTGTACGAAGCCATGGGTTTCATAATGACACTTTTTTTCTTTTTTTTTTTTGTGGTCTGTACACATATGCGTGTATAGTAAAAATAAAACAAAACTCTTTATTATGGGTGTGTTGGTTAGCTTTTGTTGTCAACTTGACACACCTAGGCTTGAGGAGCTCAGTTGGGGAATGGTCATTGGATTGGCTTCTGTTGGGGCCCATCTGTGGAGTTTTCTTGATGGGCGAGCAGTATGGGAGGGCCCACCACACAAGAGTATTGCTTACCCTGGGCAGGTTGGTTGGTGTACGTATAGAGGGCAGCTGGGCATGGGCCAGGGGAGAAGCCAGTGAACAGCCCACTCCTCCGTAGCTTGTGCTTCAGCATCTGCCTCCAGTTCCTGTCCCTGGAGTTCCTCTTTGCGTCCTGTTTGGCTCCCTGAGTGATGACGTTGGACCAGGAGATGTAGCTGAATAAACCTTTCCTCCCCAGTTGTTGGTCAGAGCTTTTTGTCGCAGCAATGGAAGACAAACTGGAATACTGGGTATATATTGTATGATGCCATGGGCTTCATAATGACTCTTTCTTGTTTTTTTTTTTTTGGTCTTTTTGAGACAGGATCTCCCTGTAGCCCAGCTGTCCTGGAACTCACTCTGTAGACGAGGCTGGCCTTGAACTCACAAAGATCCGCCTGTCTCTGCTTCCCGAGTGCTAGGATTAAAGGCGTGCGCCACCATGCCCAGCCATAATGATACTTTCAATCAAATATATCTTTTATTATTACCAAACTCACTTCCAATATCCTCTCCTGTCTCCCTCTTCACTCAAACTAGCCCTCCTCCCTTTTCTAAACAATCCCCTAACTGCTTTCACGTTGTTGTTGTGTGTGTGTTTGTGTGTGCACATGAGAGAGAGAGAGAGAGAGCTTTGGGTCCTATAGATGAGAGAAAATTGGTATTGTTTTTATGAACTTTTTTTTTTTTTTTTTTTGTTTTTTTTTTTTTTAGTCTTTTCAAGGCAGGGTCTGCCTGCAGCCCCAGCTGTCCTGGAACTCACTCTGTAGACCAGGCTGGCCTTGAACTCACAAAGATCCGCCTGCCTCTGCTACGATTAAAGGCGTGTGCCACCACACTGGGCTATGAATTTATCTTATTTTGCTGAACTAGATAATCTCCAGTTCTATTCTTTTTCCTGTTTATTATTTTTATTTTATGTGCATGAGTGTATTGCCTGCATGTAACTGTACCTGCGTCACGCAATGCCCATGGATGACTGCAGAGGGTGTCAGATCCTACAGGTTGTCCTGTGACCTCCACATGTGTTCCATGACATGTATGTACCCCTTTAATTAAAAAAAATGTAATTGATGGCCGGACGTGGTGGCGCACGCCTTTAATCCTAGCACTTGGGAGGCAGAGGCAGGCGGATCTTTGTGAGTTCAAGGCCAGGTGGTCTACAGAGTGAGTTCCAGGACAGCTGGGGCTACAGGGAGACCCTGTCTCGAAAAGACCAAAAAAAAAAATGTAATTGAGTCTAGAGAGATAGCTCAGTGGTCAAGAGCACTGGAACTGGATTATGGATGTTTTTTAGCTACCATGTGGGTTCTGAGATTCAAATCCTGCTATAAGAGCAGTCAGTGCCCTTAAACGCTGAGCCATCTCTCCAGCCCCCACAGACATAATTTCATTCTTCCTTTCAGTGAAGTGAAACTCTCTTATGTAAACATACCATATTTTCTTTATCTAGTCATCTGTGGTGGAGACCTAGCCATCAATAAAATTAAGGAATGGTTTCTAGGGTTGGGGGAATGCTTCAGTCAGTAAGATGCTTACTATTTAAACACAGGGACCTAAGTCCAGATCACTGAGTCCAGATCACTGAGTCCATGTAAAACCTAGGTGTTCAGAAACAAAAATTACAAAAAGTGGGTGATGGTCCACACCTTTGATCCCAGCACTCAGGAGGAAGAAGCAGGCAGATATGTGTGAATTTGAGGCCAGCCTAATCTATACATGGAATTCCAGGACAGCTGAGGCTAGAGGGAGACCCTGTGGTGGCATCTATCTGTGACCCCAGCCCTACAGGCAGAGACAGGAGGATCCCTGGAACTCAGTGGCTGAAACAGTGAGCTCCAGGTTCAGTAATGGGCTCTTTCAAAAAATAAGATGGAGAGTGTCAGCAAGACGGCTTTGTAGGTAAGAACATCTGCTGGATAGCTTTAGTTGTCAACTTGACATACCTGGCTGTGGGGAGCATCAGATGGGGAATTGTCTCCTTTGTGGCCATGGCTGTGGAGTGTTTGATTGTTGAGTGGTGTGGGAAGGCTCAGGGCATTGTGGGAAGTGTCCCCCTGGGGAGGTGGACCTGTGTTGTATAAGGATGCAGGCTGGGCATGGGTCAGAGGAGCAAGCCAGTGAGCAGCGTTCCTCCGTGGCTCAGCTTCAGCTCCTGCCTCTGGGTTCCTGCCCTGAGTTCCCACCTTGCGCTCCCTAAGTGATGAACTGTGATCTGGGATTTGTAAGGCAAAATAAACTGTTTCCTCCCCAAGTTGATATTGGTCAGAGTGTTCTGTCCTAGCAATTGAAGGCAAACTAGAACAGAGAGCTTGCTGTCAAGCATGATGACCTGAATTCAATACACAGGATTTACTTGGTGGAGAGAGACCCACCTCCTACACGTTGTCCTCTGAACTCCACATGTGTTCCATGACATGTGTGTACCCCTTCAATTAAAAAAAAAAGTAATTGGGGCTGGAGAGGAAGCTCAGTGGTCAAGAGCACTGGCTACTCTTGTAGAGGACCCGAGTTTGGTTGCCAGCACCCACATGGTGGCTAACAGCCATCTGTAGCTCCAGTTCCAGGGCATCTGATGCCCTCTTATGACCTCTGAGGGCATTGCACCAGTGCACTTACACACATGCAGGCAATATACTCATACACATAAAATAAAAAAGTAAAAAATATTTAAATGTAATTTAAATGGCTACTTTAATCTAGCTGTATTATATGCTTTTTAAATTTTTTGAGACTTTCATACCTGAGTATCGTATTTATAGCATTTCTGCCCTTCCACCCCCCCCACTTTCTCACATTCCCAACCTCTTGTTCTTTTGTTTTGTTTTATTTTGTGAGATAGGATCTTACTATGTAGTTCTGGCTTCCGAGGTTTTGCTATGTAGACTAGGCTGGCCCCAAATTCACAGAGATCTACTTCTGCCTCCCAAGTGCTGGGATTAAAGGCATGTCCCATCCTGAAACTTCTTTTTAAAATTATTGTTTTCATTTTTATTTTTCGATTTGTTTAGTTTTATTTTATGTGTATGTGTGTTTCCCTTCCATTTATGTAAGTGCACCCATGTTATGCAATGCTGGAGGGGACCAGAGGGGAATACTGGATCCCCTGGAACTGGAGTTACAGATGGTTGTTAGTTGCCATGTGGATGCTGGGAACTGAATCCAGGTCCTTTCTATGCAAGAGCAGCCAGTGCTCTTAACCAGTGAGCCATCTCTGTAGGTAGGGGGAGGCCACCTGTGGCTGCATTATCTTAAATTGCCTGTCTATTGTTTACACCTGACTCTGCCCCTATGGTTTGTATCAACTCATAACTCACTTGTGACCCAAGCACATGATGTGGGCAGAACAATAGTGAGTAATGTGTGTGTGTGTGGGGGGGGGGTCTGATGCAAAGGTCTAGGGTTGGCTGAGAGAGATAACATCATTCTGTCTATATAAATAATGGATTGTGGGGCTAGAGAGATGGCCCAGTGGTTAAGAGAGCTAACTACTCTTGCAGAGGACCCGGGTTCGATCCTCAGCACCCACATGGCACTGAGAACAATCTTTAACTCCAGTTCCAGGGAAATCTGACACCCTCGTCTGACCTCCGCAGCATTGCACAACATGGGTGCACAAACCTGCATGCAGACAGTACATTCATACACATAAAAAATAAGTAAAATTAAAAAAAATGGATTGTAAACAATAAGTCAAGTCTCTATTACTACCTGACAAGATTTCCAGGTACGTTATTTTTCACACATAAGTTAAGCCCATCAGGCTTGTGTTTTGAGTGTTGAGTGCTAGCAGAACTGGTTGGAATAGGGTCATGCCTGTTGGACTACCAAACTGGGAAAAGAGTATAGAGTTATCAGCTGGGTTTTGGTTGGACAGAGGCTTGCAGGAAGCCACAAGTCAGGATTCTGTCTTGGGGTGTAGTCAGTCCCCAGCAGGTGAAAAAAATGTAGCAATAACAGGGTGGCGGCCAGCTCCCAAGGCCAAGGGTCTGTGTCTGGCAGGTAGCTGGGCCAGACCGGGCTGTGGGGCGGAAGAACTGCATGTTTGCGCCAGCTCCCACCAGAAGCCCCTGGCAGATCCTCCCCTCTTTTTTCCTTTAATCATTTGCATCTCCAAGTGTGGAAAAGCACAAACTACACATCTCTCCAGCTATGTGTTGTTTTTATTTGTGAGCTGATTACAATAAAGCGAGTTGTAAAAAATATAAAAGGGGCTGGAGAGATGGTGCAGTGGTTAAGAGCACTGGTTGTTCTTACAGAAGAGTAGGGTTCAAATTCTAGCACCCACATGGCAACTAACAACTGTCTGTAACTCCATTTCCAGGGGATCCAACACCCTCTTCTGTCCTCCTCAGGCATTGCATGATATGGGTGCACTTAAACATACATATGCAGACATAACGCTTATATACATGAAAAAAAAAGAATGAAAATAAAGTAAAATAAAACAAAAATAAATGTTACCAGGTGTGGTGGTGCACGGCTGTAATCCCAGCACTCGGGAAGTAGAGGCAGGCAGATCTCTGTGAGTTCAAGGCCAGCCTGCTCTACATAGTGAGTTCCAGGACAGCTGGGGCTACAGGGAGACCCTGTCTCAAAGACAATAAATAAATAAATAAATAAATAAATAAATAAATTGACAAATAGGGAGAGCGCAACGAGAGAAGGCAGTCCAGTTTTTGGCCTCTGGTCTCCATGTGGTCACACAATGGGTAGCATCCCTGCCCCACATGTGCACATGTGCACGCACACCACCACATCACAACACAAAATATCTATTATTAGAGGTCCTTATTTCTTAATTTATTTACTTTATAAGCTAATGATAAATTATATAATCACAATCCTATTGATGTTACATTGCTCCACAAGCACATAATTCATTTTATTTTTAAAAACATATGTAACCCCGCAACTGGTATTGACATACTGGTACTACTCTTTTCAGTTTCTCCAAGTATCCGTTCTCCACACTGCCTCTGACATTTACAGAATGACAGATCTGTCTGATTAAAGACAAATGCCACTTGTTGAATCTGCTTAGAAAAAACACAAATTGAGCCCGGGCATGGTGGCGCACGCCTTTAATCCTAGCACTCGGGAGGCAGGAAGGCAGATCTTTGTAGGTTCAAGGCCAGCCTGTCTACAGAGTGAGTTCAGGCCAGCTGGGGCTACAGGAGACCCTGTCTTTAAACGACCAAAAAAAAAAAAAAAAAAAAAAAAAAAAAAAAGACACAAAATTTCCTAAAAATAACAGCAGTTTTTTTTCTGGCATATCCAAGTTCAGTTGTTCCATGCTGTACAGACTATGAAGGGAGAAGCATGCTAGTCACATTGCATAAAGTTTAGAATTGGGGGCTGGAGAGATGGCTCAGCGGTTAAGAGAGCTGACTGCTCTTGCAGAGGGCCCAGGTTTGATTCCCAGCACCCACATGGAGGCTAAGAACCGTCTTTAACTCCAGTTCCAGAGGAATCCAACGCCCTCTTCTGACCTCTGCGGCATTGCACGACACAGTTGCACCAACCTACACACAGACAGTACACTCATACATACAAAAATAAATAAAATTAAAAAAAAAATTTATAAAAAAAAAAGTTTGGGCCGGGCATGGTGGTACACGCCTTTAGTCCTAGCACTTGGGAGGCAGAGGCAGGTGGATCTTTGTGAGTTCAAGGCCAGCCTGGTCTACAGATGAGTTCCAGGGCAGCTGGGGCTACAGGGAGACCCTGTCTCAAAAAGACCAAAAAAAAAAAAAAAAGTTTGGAATTCATATGAGGAAGATCAAGGCCATTTTAACCATCATCATAACCATTTTCTGCAGAGGGTCTCTCCCAGACTCAAGTCTGGAAGGACAATACCAGCCTTCTTGGATGCTTGGCTGCTGATTCCAGCATCTCAGCCTCTGCATGAACATCTCCAGTTCTGTCTATGTTTGGAAAGACAACGCTTGATAGAGCTACACTTGCCTCTCCATACACCAACCCAGTAGCCCAGTTGTGTGCTCTAAACTGTCTAATATCAATTGTACCATTTCCCCTCATGGTTCTGTGAAGGCAGCTTGAGTTTTCCTTAATACTTGGCTCTAGGCTAAACATAAATTTTGCAAAGTCTCTGTACAATTTTGTAATTTTCCCTTATGCACAACCTTAACTTTTTTTTTTTTTTGAGACAGTGTCTCCCTATAGCCCCAGCTGCCCTGGAACTCACTCTGTAGACCAGGCTGGGCTTGAACTCACAGAGATCCACCCACCTCTGCCTCCTGAGTGCTAGGATTAAAGGCATGCGCCACCATGCTTAAACCGGCTTAAAGACTGTTCTTAGCTGCTATGTGGGTGCTGGGAATCGAACCCAGGTCCTCTGCAAGAGCAGTCAGTGCACTTAACTACTGTGCCATATCTCCAGCCCCAACTTTTCTTTTTTAATATTTTAATTATTGTTTTTCTTTTATGTTTATGAGTGTATTGCCTGCGTGTAGGTAGGTACATCTGTGTTGTGCAATGCCCACCGAGGTCAGAAGAGGGCATTGGAGTTCCCTGCAACTGGAGTTACAGACAATTGTAGCCGACACATGAGTTCTGGGAATCAAACCTGGGTCCTCTGCAAGAGCACCCAGTGCTCTTAACCACTGAGACATCTCTCCAGCCCTACAACTTTAGCTTTTCTATTTAACAGTGATGAATTGATTCATTCTGAACTATATGGCTTGACACATATTTGTGTTGGCTTGTATACACACACACACACACACACACACACACACACACACACACACACACCAAAGAGGATTTATAAGAGGATTTATTTGGTGCCCTGGTAAGGATCTTTCTCGCACTCAAAGCCAGAAACTATTCCCTACTGGGCGACTGTCCCTGAACAAGAAGCGTGTGCCAGGGTATCCATCTCTTCCTTTCACAGTCCCTTATATGATGAATGTAATTCCCTGACACTACCCTCACTTTTGTGCTTTGGACTGAAGGTTAGGTTTCCATCCCAGCCCGTGTGAAGCCAAAAGCTTGTGTCAGATCCAGATCTTTCTATGCTTTTGCTTCTTCATCTGTGACAGAGGAAAATGGTATCTACTTCAAAGTGCTGTTCAGAGAGATAAATAAAATAATGTCTTTAAAGTGCTTGATGTATGGTGGCCATTTAATAAATGATAGCTACTAATATTAAATAATTTTTCACTAGAAAAATGATGGCTCAGTCATACTTGAAATTGGATAGGCAATTTTTTTCCTACTACAGCAGTATTTATTATAATTTTCCAGCTTTGTTTAAGCTATTACCGATTTCTGCTTCATAATAAATCTTTTTTTTTTGTGAGATCACTTTATTATTTTTTTTAAACATTTTTTTTTAATTTTTTTTTATTATTTATTTTTGTATGTGTATGAATGTACTGTCTGCATGCAGGTCTGTGCACCCATGTCGTGCAATGCCGCGGAGGTCAGAAGAGGGTCTCGGATTCCCCTGGAACTGGAGTTCTCCTGGAATTGGAGTTACAGACGGTTCTTAGCCGCCATGTGGGTGCTGGGGATCGAACCCGGGTCCTCTGCAAGAGCGTCGGTGCTCTTAACCGCTAGGCTATCTCTCCAGCCCCATAATAAATCTTTTAAAAAGAAAGGCAGGTGCCCAGAGTCCTCATGCCTTCCCTCTCCGTTAAGCTTACGGTCCAAGGACAGGCTGGGCTTATGGCCCCATCCATTCTCTGAAACTGTTTACTTTGAGGAAGTCCTGCTAAATTCATGGCACGCTTAAGGGTCTCAGCTTCTCTTCAGCATTTGACAACACTGGCTATATCATGCTGTCCAGAAAACTTTCCTCGTAGCATGAGGACTGCCCCATTCTCTGGTTTTCCTTGAACCTTTCCAGAGGCTCGGAGACCTCTTCACCATCCTTTCTTCCACCGCAGTGCTCCTTTAGGTCTCCTCTGGACCCTCTTTATACTCGTGTGTAATCTAGTCGGGCTTCAAGTCCCATTGTTAGGACAGTGATTTATTGATTTTTGTCTCTGGATCATTTTTTTTTTTTCCAGAAACCAGACCTGTATATTCAATCAATGTCTGTGCTTATTTATTTTGAGGCAGGGTCTCACCTAGCCCAGGTTGGCCTTGAACCCCTCATGTGGCCACAGATGGCCTTACACTTCTGATCCTCCTGCCTCTACCTCCCAAGTGCTTGAATTATATGGGTGTGTCACTACCCCTGGCCCAACCAATGTCTTGATTTCACTGTCCCCTCCGATGGTCTATGAGTGTCTTCACATTCTCAGTGTAGAAAATGTCATCTTCCTCACAGCCACTGTCTTAGCCCACGCAGGGCTGCTACTATATAATACCCAAAAGTAGGTAATTTTGTGTCTTGAGTGTCATTTTGAGACAGGGTCACCTCATAGCCGCAGCTGTTCTGGAACTCCTTATGTAGACCAGGCTGGCCTTGAACTCACAGAGATCTGCCTGCCTCTGCCTCCCAAGTGCTGGGACTAAATGTGTGCGCTACCACACCTGGCTCTGAAGCTAGAAAATTTATAAAGAGCAGATGTTTATTCTCTCATGGAAGTCCAAAATCAAAGGACTATCATTTAGCGTGGTGGGGGTTCCTTGCTGCGTCTTCACATCGAGGACGGCAGGAGACCAAGAGGGATGGAGCCCACTGCTGAAAGTCCTACTTATAATGGCATTCGCTGTCACAAGGGCAGAACCAGCATGGCCCAAACACCTCCCATTAAGCCCATATCCCAACACTTGCGGTAGGGATTAAGTTTTCAACACATGAATTTGGGAGGACACACTTAAACCACAGCCATGTCTTGTCCTCAGCAATAGGGTCGTACTTTCAAGTTCTGGGAGCTAATCAAGGGCTGTGCCAATAGCCTGTGTAATTTTGGAATTTTGGGAGTCTCTTCTTAGACTACCCTTGCCAACAACTTGAAGGGAGCTTTCTCCTGCCTGGCACTTTTTCTTGTTATATAGCCTTCAGCTATACACACGGACTCATGTAGAGATGGTGTATATGTAATTTTTCAGTAGGTTTTTGAACTAATACATTTCCCTCTGGTTTTCTTTTATACTAGCTAGGCATTATTTCTCTCTCTCTCTATCTCTCTCTCTATCTCTATCTCTCTGTCTCTCTCTCCCTATCTAACTCTCCTTCCTTCCCCAGTTACCCAAATTTTCTCTATTTCACCTTTGATAATACCTAGTATAGTCTGCCCTCTCAGTAATCAAACTCTTTGGGTCTTAGTACATGATTTCCTTCTGATTAAAATTCCTCATTCTTTCTCTTCTTCTATCTGACAATTGCTGTTCAGAAATCACCTTAGTTATTGAAATGTCTCTAAAGCCAGGCATGGTAGCACATACCTGTAATCCTAACACTCAGGAGGCAGAGGCAGGTGGATGTCTGTGAGTTCAAGGCCAGCCTGGTCTACATAGTGAGTTCCAAGCTAGCTAGGATTATAGGAAGACCCTGCCACAAACAAGCAAACAAATGAACAAACAAGTCTCTACTAGTTTTAGTAGTAATGGGCCACTGCTGGCTCCTAGTTGTAACAACAGAACCTCTGAGGCTGGCAAGATGGCTCAGTGGGCAAAGTGAGATAATTTGAGTTCGATCCCTAGGTCCCATATATGGTAGAAGGCAAGAGCTAACCCACACAGGTTGTCTTCCAAGACATGCACCATATGATGCCTCCCCGTACATATACATGCAATTAGATGAAGAAAAAAATGAATTTACCCTGTAATATAAGATATTCATACTAGTAGAAACTGGGTTGAGGGTTATATGTGATTCAGCGAACTACTAACAAGTTTGCTATAATCTTAGACCATTAAAATTTTTTAGTTTTTTGTCTCTTTGAGACAGGTTCTCCCTGTAGCCCCAGCTGGCCTGGAACTCACTATGTAGACTAGGTTGGCCTTGAACTCACAGAGATCCCCTGCCTCTGCCTCCCAAGTGCTGGGACTAAAGGTGTGTACCACAATGCCCGGCAACCATTAAAATTTTTTTAATCTGAAAAAGAAAAACAAGAAGGAAGAGGAGGAAGAGGAGGTATAATCACCAACTAAGAATAGAAAGAGGGGGAAGGGAAGGAGGAGGAGGAAGAGGAAGAGTACTCACTAAATAAGAATTGCTCAGTGTCTCCTATGTAAATGTTTGCTGTTAGATAAGTTGATGGTATGTGGGGCGATACCAAAGCTTTCGTTGTAGGCTAACTGGGAATTCTAGGAAAAAAGAACTTAAGTCTTAGAGGTCATAGACAACTTGTAGGCTCTGCTTGCTTGTTAGCATGACAGACTTGGCAGACATGTGGTGATGAATATACTTGAACATCACCTATATCCTTACACGATGTTTACACTGCCAAGAATGCCACATGGCACTCGCTCCTCTGCAGGTCGACAGAGCTGGGCTAGTTAGTTCACTCCAGGTGAGCCTTGCAGGCAGCTGGCACATTCCAGGAGGGTGTGGACAGTGTGTCAGGTCTCTGAAAGCCAGGTAGGGTGGAGAGCAAAAGAACCAGTTGGAAGAAGAATGACACAGGGAGATGAATTGCCGGTTTGTCAATTCTGTTCTCAGCCCTTGAATCAATGAGCTGAGTGACTTTGGGTGAATGTCTACCTCACTGTGAGTTCCAGTGTCTACTCTTGTAAAATGAGGGGTTGGATTGGCCAGTGTCTGACGTTTCTGCCAGGATTTATGCTTGGTGATCAGCTTGAAGACTGTGGACAGGAGTGGAAAGAAGCAAGTAAGTGCATGTTAGGAGCATGTGGTAACCATTGGCTCCTGGTTGGCAGAAATCTGCAGCAACAAGAGATCAAGCTAGGACAGAGACGTGGTGTTCAAGGCATTCGGGAGTGGAGTGCTCTGGGGACAATGGCTTACCATAGTCTTAAGAATCTAATGCAAGTCTATCAGAAAAAACATTTCCAAGAATTGAAGCTGGGAGATGGGTGGCAGAGCAGTGGTAATTTTCACTGGACAAGATGACCACATTTGGGGAAAGTTTCCATGTTTATTATCTGAGAGGCTTGATCATTCGTTTTGCACTGAAATTATCCAGGTACACATTGGAAATTGTCCAGTGTGCCACCTGGACTTGGCTGGGGATGTCAGGACAGCAATACATTGTTATTGAATTGAACTGTTGACATCACAAATTGAAACTAGTTGGATCTTGACGCTATGAACAATCAAGTCTCTCTCTCTCTCTCTCTCTCTCTCTCTCTCTCCCTTTTTGTCTATTAAGATCTCAAGTTTTATATTTGAAGTACAATTTCTCAGACCTTACTGATTATTTATTTCTGGTTATACTTTCCTTTTGGATGCTTAAGTACACACAGCCCAGATTAACCAAGGTTTTTGTTTTCTCAAGGTCAGTTGAGGATCTGGTCCTCAGGGGTCACTTGGGGTTTTTTTTTGGTGGGGGAGGAAGGTGGGAGCCCCACGGGGGCAGGATTGATGGTTGTTTGGGCTTGCCAAGGAGGAATCTTCAAGCATTTCCTTGGGGGAAAACATGACATCTTTTAGCAGAAATAAATAAATAAATAAATAAAAAGAAAATCCTCCAATTCAGGTGATATGTGTATATATGTATATATTTACGTATGTGTATAAATATATATGCATATATATATATATATATATAGATATAATTTATAATGGATACAGATGGAGAAGAACAACAAACAACAACAAAAAAAAAGGCTGAAACATGAAGTTCTCCCCCAAACATAAGCCTCTGCTTTGGAAAACAAAACAAACAAACTCTGGAGACTCGGAAAAAGATTCAAGACATGGACGGCAGAGTGCAGGGAACTCAGGTGGGGTGGGGGCATGGAAAGGGAAGTGACTCTAAATTGATTGAAATGATATATGATGGAAATAGTTTACAATAAAATAAAAATAAAAAAAGATTCCTTGAACATAGGAATAGTGTGTGTGTGTGTATTCTTTTTTTTTTTTTTATTTTTTTTTGTTTTCATTTTTGGTTTTTTTTTTTTTTTTTTTTTCCCGCTGGCCTGGAACTCACTATATAGACTAGGCTGGACTATGAACTCTCAGAGATCCTTCTGCCTGTGCCTCCTGAATGCTAGAATTAAAGGCACATGCCACCATCCCCTGCCAGAAAGTATATATTTAGCTTAGCATGGTAACACATGCCTATAATCCCAGCACTTGTGAGGCTATATCAGGAAAATTATGAGTTTGAGGCCAGCTTGGACTATATAGTGGATTCCAGACCAGGCTGGGCTACATAGGAAGATGCAAATAGTGAAGAAGACCTCATTATATCTGGGAAATAACTTGGCTGAGGACCGAAGAGAAGAATATGATTGCTAAAAATTCTGGGAAGAACTTTTTTATTCCCTGGCATCTGGATTCTTTTCTTGTCTTTGAAACAACCAGAAATATGAAGGCATAAGCTTTGTTCAGGAACCTAGGCTCCGGGCTCTCAGCAACTCCTTTCAGATCTGGCCCTCTTCAGAAAAATAGCTACACAATGATTCACTTTGGTTGCCTTGCCTAACATCTGGAAGGCTTCGGAGTCCTAGCTGATTAGCATGGGGTGCATTCTTCTCAGAGGATGAGTACTGATGTTGATCAGAGGCAAACAAAACAAACAACTTCCTCTTGGGAGATGAAGGAAAAAGTCAGAACCAAGATCATTTGGGGGCCAAGCCTGAGGCCCCCAAAAGAGGAGCCAAAACATAAAAAATAATAGTAGTTAAATTAATATCACTGAGGGGCTGGAGAGATAGCCTAGTGGTTAAGAGCACTGACGCTCTTGCAGAGGACCCGGGTTCGATCCCCAGCATCCACATGGCAGCTAAGAACCGTCTGTAACTCCAATTCCAGGAGAACTCCAGTTCCAGGGGAATCCGAGACCCTCTTCGCGGCATTGCACGACACGGGTGCACAGACCTGCATGCAGACAATACATTCATACACATACAAAAATAAATAATAAAAAAGAAATTAAAAAAAAAACTAATATCACTGAGAACTTTAAGTCAGACGTGGCTTGAAATCATTGACTATAATCATCAATGCTCAGGTTCACAAATGGAAAACTAAGAGAAGTTACATGTACACCCAAGGATACTTCAGTAGTAATTTATAGAGCTAGGGTACAGACCTAGATGGCTCAGCTGGAGAACTGTGATTAATCACCATGCCTTGATGCACTTATAGCTGTTTAGGGTTGTATATGACTCTAAACCTGAGGCTGGGAAGGTAATAGGTTTTGTTAAATAGAACCCAGCAGACTCAACCTGTGCCCAGACCAAGTACTTGGAGTCTATGGGAGGCTCCGTTCGGCTCAGTAAGGCACTTGAAAGACACAGAATGCTAGCCAGTCCCTGAGGGATCCCAGTTCAACCAGTTGATGGAGGGTCAGGGCCACTGCACTGAAAGCAGGTAGATTGCCAAGGGAGGTAAAGAAACAGCTTGGTCCTTCCATAGCACACACTGAGATTTTGCCCAACACCAGTCCATGCACTGGGCACTTAGACCTGCAAGGATAGAATTAGACTAAGCCTATTCTATGCCCTAATCGCCACGCTAATAGGAGAAAAGCTACCCAGTTGTAGGACTCTGTGGTGCCTCACGACCCTCTTCGGGCTTGTTCAGGTAGATAAGACTAGTTCCAGGTACTGTTACTACTCAGTGAAATTTCAAGTGTTTATCTCACTGTCCACGAACTGAATGAAAGGTGGAGATCATTTGGATAGACTTCAGGACCATTAAATGAATGTTCTGGAACAAGGATGTTAGGAGCCTGGGTAGACAAGACTCTGCCATTTAAATGGTTAGAGATTGCTGGATGATAGAAGGGGAAGGAAAGACAGATATGTGATCTTGTATTCATTCATGAATACTAGGGTCTATCTACTCCAGAAGAAGAGGACGCAAAGCTATAGGAAGTTTCTTTTGGACCAGATCTCTTGAGCAATTAAGAAATTTTGGTAGACTAGGGACTTACCTCGTAATGTCAGATTTGACTGGATGGTCCAGTTTATACTTGTATTTTTAAAAGATTTTATTTATAGGGCCAGGTGTGGTGGCACATGTCTTTAATCCCAGCACTCAGGAGGCAGAGGCAGGTGGATCTCTGTGAGTTCAAGGCCAGCCTGGTCTATGTAGTGAGCTCCAGGCCAGCTGGGACTAAAGGGAGACACTGTCTCAAAAAAAAAAAACCAAAAATAAAAGATTTTTATTTATTTAATATATGAGTATGAATGTCTTGCCTGCATGTATTTAAGTGTCCCCATGTGTGTAATGGCCACAGAAGCCAGAGGAAGGTGATAGATTCCCTGAACTGGAGTTGTGGATGGCTGTTCGCCACCACATAGGTACTGGGAACTGAACCTGGGTCATCTGCAAGAGCCTCCAGTGCTCTTAACTGCTGAGCCAGCTCTCCAGTCCCTATATTTGTATTTTTGCTGATAGGCCTGAGTTCTAAAATTTAAAACCAAAGGGATGTTGGGGTTTAAGTGCTTCTTGCTAACCTTCCCACCGTTACTGCTGTGTCTGCATATGAAAGAAATTCCTTCAATTGCCCTCTTAGCTAGTCTGGAAACATATAGAACTAAAATTTACTTAAAACCAGTAAAACAGAAACAGGGTAAAATTCATTACGGTTTGTGTGTGTGTGTCTTTGAGAGAGGGTCTCCCTGCAGCCCTAGCTGGCTTAGACCTCACTCTGTAGACCAAGCTGGCCTTGAACTCACAGAGATCTGCCTGTCTCTGCCTCCCGAGTGCTGGGATTAAAAACTACACCACCACAGTTGGCTTAAGTTTTTTTTTTTTTAATTTTTATTTATTTTTTTATGTGTATGAATGTACTGTCTGCATGTAGGTTTGTGCCCCTGTGTCATGCAATGCCGCGGAGGTCAGAAGAGGGTGTCGGATTCCCCTGGAACTGGAGTTCTCCTAGAATTGGAGTTATGGACGGTTCTCAGCCGCCATGTGGGTGCTGGGGATCGAACCCAGGTCCTCTGCCAGAGCAGTTGGCGCTCTTAACCACTAGGCCATCTCTCCAGCCCCTTGGCTTAAGTTTTTAAAAATTTTATTTTTATTTTATGTGTATGGGTATATTGCCTGCATGTATGTAAGCATGCCCGTGTCGTGCAATGCCTGTGGAAACCAAAAGAGGGCATTCCAGATCCCCTGGAACTAGAGTTACAGAGGTTGTTGGCCACCATGTGGGTGTTGGGAACTGAACCTGGGTCCTCTGCAAGAGCAGCCAATGCTCTTAACTGCTGAGCCATCTTTCCAAATTCATTAAGTTTTTGTTATCAGGTGGCTTTATGGGCTCAATTTAGTGTGATCAGTTTTAGCCTCCTCTTCCTAGAGTTCTGGGGCACACAGCCCGAGAGGAGCTGGACTGGGACCCTCCAGGGAACCATAGATCTGGGAGGCCTTCAGACCTCTCACATCCTGCTGGGTTATGGGAACTGAAAGTAGTAGTCCTTGGGGTGGAATCAGTCCTTGTGATTCCTGCAAGAAGATTGAAAGGCTTTTTCAATGCCAGGTGTGGTGGCACACGCCTTTAATCCTAGCACTTGGGAGGAAGAGGCAGGTGGATCTTTGTGAGTTCAACGCCAGCCTGGTCTATAGAATGAGTTCCAGGATAGCTGGGGCTACAGGGAGACCCTGTCTTGAAAATAAAAATAAAAAAAAAAAGAAAAAAAAAGAAAGGCTTTTTCACAAGGAGCTGCCACTTAAAGCATAGTAACAGTGAATGTAGAAATCATTAGAGACAAAAGAATCAGGGGAGGGAATGAAATTGGTGCTTCATGGAGTTTCTTTGAGCACTGACCTCCTCATTAGCAGTAATCAGTTCAGATTATGTGGCCTCCTTTTTTTTTTGTCTTTTCGAGACTGGGTCTCCCTGTAGCCCCAGCTGTTCTGGAACTCACTCTGTAGACCAGGATGGCCTTGAACTCACAAAGATCTGCCTGCCTCTGCCTCCCGAGTGCTAGGATTAAAGGCGTGCGCCACCACGCCAGGCTATGTGGCCTCCTTTAACGTGGATGATAACAAGGACTCAGGGAAGGAACCCTTCTCCATGTTACTGTCCCTTGTCTCTCTGTCCCCTCACTAGTATGTCCACTCCACCCATGTCTGTGCTGTGTGCTATTGCTAAATCCATCAAACAAGGCCCGCAATTTTATGTGACACTGTTATCTATGTGTTACAGAAGTATTGTGAATTGTTTGAACCACTTCCACATCTTTTTTCCTTTGGATACAGATGGAGATCAGCATGATTATTATAGTAGACACTTCTTTAGCATCAGGCTTGTCATGGATGTAAAAGAGAATTACATGGTCAGGGATTTATAGACCAAATTCAAAGAGATGCAAAAATAATAAGAAGCCCCATTGTTTAGGTTTTGATGTTAAGATGCTCATCACTTCAAAGATCTTGAGGTGTGTAATAAAACTACATCTGCTTTTGTTTCTACTTTCACAACATAAAACAGCAAAAGACCAGTAATATGTTAATAAGAGAGGACAAGGGCGTGCTTCTTCAAGGAAAGTTCCTCTGAGAAGTTTGCTATTTCCTGACCACTCAGGTCATGGGTTTTGTGAATCAACCTTAAAGGAGCCAGATAAATTTGTGGGCTGTGCTAACATCTCTAAAGGTAGTTCCCAGGTTTCATTCCATTTCAACTCCTTTGTTACAAAAGCCACAGAAATGGTTTGAGAATGTCTTCATGCAGGGTCCTACCTATGTGTTCAATCCCCCCACCATCCCCACCAACAAACTCCCTTCTTTTCCATATGAAACCCTCTTTAAAATGTGGAATAATTTCTGGGTCAATGAAGTTACATGCTGATTATTTAAGAAACTTGATATAGGGGCTGGAGAGATGGCTCAGCAGTTAAGAGCACTGACTACTCTTTCAGAGGACCTGTGTTCGATTCCCAGCACCCACATGGCAGCTAAGAACTGTCTTAGGCTGGGCGCGGTGGTGCATACCATTAATCCCAGTACTTGGGAGGCAGAGGCAGAGGATTTCTGTGAGTTCAAGGCCAGCCTGGTCTACATAGCGAGCTCCAGGCTAGCTGGGACTAAAGGGAGATCCAGTCTCAAAAAAAAAAAAAGAAAGAAAGAAAAGAAAAAGAAATTATATGTTTCCTATGCAGACTGCAGAATGCATGCAAAGTTCTTCCAAATTTTAACTCTGTAGGCTAGAAACTAAATCTGAAGACACTGCTATGATTCAAGACTTTTGCTTTCTTTTACAAATCATTCCTGAAAACTGACAGCAGGGAAAAATACTTGCTAGTCTGGAAAGCAAGTAGACTCATACCTTTATAGTAATGACGGAAATCCCAGAGTACTTAAATTCCAATAAAAATAGCTCAAATATACTTTAGGCTGTTGGACTCTAGACCTTGCCTACCTTGTGAGCTTTATATACATTGTATTTTTAATCCTCCTAATAATTATTATGACATATATATTATATATTATTATTCCAGTTTTATAGATGGATATTATTACACCCTAGCCTTGCACCAGAATTCCTGGCCAAACACCCAACCGTCTACTTAACATTCTGTTTGGTTATCTACTAGGCATTACAAGCTTTAAGTGTCCCAAACTTGGCCCAGTGATATGGCAACAGGTAAAGGGACTTACTGCCAAGCCTGACAGCCTGAGTTTGATCCCCAGGCCCCACGTAATGGAAGGAGAGAACCAACTCCTAGAAGTTGTCCTCTGACGGCCACACGCTGTGTAGGCTGGCACGCATGGGCATGTGTGCATGGGCACACACACACACACACACACACACACACACACACAAACACACACACACATAAAGTAAATAAATGTAGAAAACAGTGTTCCAAACTTGTCTTCTAATATTCCCTCTCTCATTCTCCTGCTTCCACCAAACTTTCACCCCTTTAGAATTCCTCGTCCAGGTAAAGGCAATTCTAGGCTTCGAGGCGCTGAGGCCAAAGCCTGTTGAGTCATCTTTGATTCTATCACACTCCTTCTCTAATCTGGTCAGCAAACCCTGTCGCTGAACCTTCAAACTATATCCAAATGTGACTGCTTCTTGTCCTCTGTAGCTCTTTCACTGGTCCAAACAGCTCCCTCAATTACTTGGATATTGCAATAACGGTATGTCTGGCGGTAATAAATATCAGGAAACCTAAAATCATTGGATAGAACAGAACATTAAACAAACTAGGATGTCAGAGTAGGCCTTTCTGGGAAAGTGACATTAGTGGTGGTTCTTTTTTTCTTTTTTTCTTTTTTGATCTTTTTGAAACAGGTTCTCCCTGTAGCCCTAGCTGTCCTGGAACTCTTAATTCCAGTACTAGGCACCCTGAGGCAAGAGGAAGTCCACTTCAATGCCAGACTGGGTTACATGGCAAGTTGCAGGCCAGTCTTGGCTACATAGACCCTGTCTCAAACACACACACACACACACACACACACACACACACACACACACACACGGGAGGGGATGGGAGGATGAGAGAGAGATACCAATACTCAATTTCTTAGAGAAAGTCTTACACTCGCAAATCCAATGTAAAGAAAGGGTTTTCAAGAAGAATCACTGAAAATGTCTTGTGTATTTACAATAAAATTAAATCAATAAAATCAAACACAGGTGCTTATTTTAGCAGACTCTTTATGAGACAAAGTGTATCAGTTTTAAGAAGATTCAGAGTAAATCCCACTACAATAAAATCTATGTGTAACTGTGCTGGATAGCTTTGGTGTCAACTTGACACACCTGGGTTGAGGGAGTCTCGGTTGGGGAATTGGCTCCATTGGATTGGCCTGTGGCCACATCTGTGGTGTATTGTCTTGATTGTTGAGCAGTGACAGTATAAGAAGGCAGGCTGAGCAAGCCAGTAGAGAGCAAGCCAGAGAACAGCACTCCTCCATGGCCTGTGCTTCAGCTCCTGCCTCCAGGTTCCTGCCCTGAGTTCTTGCCTTGGGCTCCCTGAGTGAGAACTGTGACCCAGGAGATGTAAGCTGAATAAACCCTTTCCTCCCCAAGTTGGTGTTGGTCAGAGTGTTTTGTCACAGCAATGGAAGACAAACTAGAACAGAAATTGGTACCAGAAGAGTGGGGTATTGCTGTGACAGACCTGACCTTGGTGTTTTGGGGAAGGATTGTGGAGGCGTTTGGAACTTTGGGCTGGGAAGATCATTGAATGCCTAAAGATTGTTGCTGTGGAGCTTGGAGCAGTTTTGCTGAAGGAGTTGTAGAAGATGGAGGCCTGGCTTGTGAAGTTTCTAGTTTCAAAGGAGAGCAGAGATCATCAGGACTGTGTAATCTGTGGGTTCTGGTCAGCTGGGGCTGTGGAGAATCAGCTGTAAGTAACAAGAGACCAGAACCTGAAGTGAAACTTTTGTGGTACTGGGGCAATTGATGCTGGTTAGCTGGGGCTGAAAAATCAGCTGTAAGTAACAAGAGACCAGCATCACTGAGGTGAAATCTTCTGGGGAGAATATCTTCAAGGTCAGCACACAGAAGCTGTGACCCAGAAAGGGCCTGAGCCTCCATCTCGAGCCAGAAGCCGGACTTGGTAACGTGTAAGAGTCTCCTATATGGTTCCGGTGTTGAAATTTGAGGGGGTCACAGAGAGCAGCCGAGGCTTGGCACTGTGAGAGGTCAGGAAAGACCATTGGTGGAAGTGCACCTCGGTTGCTGTGAAGACCCCAGGATTGCAGGGGTCATGGAGAGAAGCTGAGGCTTTGCACCAGGAGAGGTCAGAAGAGACCATTGGTGAAGGTGCTGCCTCAGTTTCAGTAGCGACCCCAGCTTTTTGGAGATGCCGGTACCCTGGGACGACCACCAAGAGCAGCGGTAGGTGTAGAATGGAGTCGGCCTGGGCCTGCGAGATGAGTGTGCCACGGACGGCAGAGTCGGAGAGGGGGAGCTGCCGAGACCCTTTGGAGCCCAGAAGATCGTGAGTGAATCCCAGGTGTCCAGCCTTGAGCTACTTGCTGGACTTAGGTTTTGTTTGAGAGTGCCTGATTCTTCCCTTTGAAATAAGACAGTACTTGTTTTGGATTTTACAGCAGCCCACAGTTAAGAGACTTTTAATAGACTGGACTTTTAAGTGTTTGGACATTTTAAGGACTGTGGGGCTTTTAAGGATGTACTGTCTTAGGTTGTGATTAGTGTTAACATCATACTTTGGGGATAAGAACTGGAAAGGTGGTTTAATAGTGATGTGTTTGTGTGTCAAGTTGACAAGGGGTCAATTGTGCTGGATAGCTTTGGTGTCAACTTGACACACCTGGGTTGAGGGAGCCTCGGTTGGGGAATTGGCTCCATTGGATTGGCCTGTGGCCACATCTGTGGTGTATTGTCTTGATTGTTGAGCAGTGACAGTATAAGAAGGCAGGCTGAGCAAGCCAGTAGAGAGCAAGCCAGAGAACAGCACTCCTCCATGGCCTGTGCTTCAGCTCCTGCCTCCAGGTTCCTGCCCTGAGTTCTTGCCTTGGGCTCCCTGAGTGAGAACTGTGACCCAGGAGATGTAAGCTGAATAAACCCTTTCCTCCCCAAGTTGGTATCGGTCAGAGTGTTTTGTCACAGCAATGAAAGATAAACTACGACAGTAACTAAAAGATAGCTTTTGTTAACACTTCTCAGATTCATATACCAATTCAGAACATGAACACACAGCTTTGGGTCTTCTGTGTATGAGATGTTGCACTTGGAATAATTTATTTTTTGGTCTTTTTGAGGCAGGGTCTCCCTATAGCCCCAGTTGTCCTGGAACTCACTATGTAGACCAGGCTGGCCTTGAATTCACAGAGATCTGCCTGCCTCTGCCTCCTGGGTGCTGGAATTAAAGGTGTGTGCCACCATGGCCGGAATTTGAAATAATTTTTAATATATTTTGGCACATAGAGATTAAAACAAAGTTGGTGCCCAGTAGGTCCTCCGTGTCTGACTTCTACATGTGCTTCTCCCATGACCTCCCATCCTACATTTCATACACTTGGTCATAATGAGGTTGGATGCAAAGTGATTCACCTAGACAAGGAGATGGGTCAGCCTGGATATTGGCTCCTGAAGTAACCAAACTTGAGCACTATAGTCCTCCCCCTCAGCTTGGACCACAGCATCTGTGCAAACTATACATAAACCTTTATTTTCTGTCTTACTCCTTTGACCATTTGTAGCCCTGGAAAAACCTAACCTACATCCCAGTTGTGTTACATGGATTAACAAGTAAACCATAATTAATTGTGAAGTAAACAGTAATTATTGTTATCACTGTTGGTTCCAGTCTAGGTTCCTGATAGAGAACTTACTTGCTCATGGCTCTCTGTGGGAGTTTGTAATACCTGCAAAACCTGTGATGGGTGTGAACTCTTTTGAAGTATGTGAGGAGTTCTTCAATTTAATTAAAAAAAAAAAAAAAAGAACACTGGAGAGATGTTCTGCATGTAAGTGGCTGAGGAGAGTCTGACCACTATCTTCAACATCAGAAGGCTGCTCTGGGCTGTGGCATTGTCTTCATGGGTTCAGGGGTGGAACCAGGATTGGTGGGGAGGCAGCTGTTAGCCTAAGAGTGGGAGGGGCTCCTGTAACAGAGAGCAACCCAATCCCAATCAGCACTGGCACCAATTGTTAGAAAAACCAAAGGGTTCTTCCAGGTGGGGACAAGTTTAAGCAAAGTCTAGATGAGTTTTTAAATTTTCAATTAATATATTAGTTGATTATCTACTGTGTCCAGGGCATTGTCAAATAAATGAGAGAGGACCTTAAATGTGAACTAGGCTGCCAGGCATGGTGGCACACACCTTTAATCCTAGCACTTGGGAGGCAGAGGGAGAAGGATCTTTGTGAGTTCAAGGCCAGCCTGGTCTACAGAGTGAGTTCCAGAGCAGCTGGGGCTACAGGGAGACCCTGTCTCGAAAAGACCAAAAATAAATAAATAAATAAATAAATAAATAAATAAATAAATAAATATAAAAAATAAAAAAAAAAAAAGAAAAAAAGAAAAAACAAAAAAAAAAAAAAAAAAAAAAAAAAAAAAAAAAAAAAAAAAGGTAACTAGGCAAGTTCCGTGCCTATCAGGACTTCTATGTAGGAGAAAAGATAAAAATCCATCTATCCATCCTCTATCCCTCCATCCTCCCTCCATCTATTTTCCATTCATCATCTATCCATCTTCTATCTATCCATCCACCCTCTATCCATCCTTCATCCTCTGTCCTCCTCCATCCATCTATAGACCCATCCTCCATCCATCTTCCATCCATCCATCATCTATCCATTCTCCATCCATCCATCCTTCATCCTCCATCCTCTATCCATCCTCCATCCACTCATTCATCCTCCATCCATCTATAGACCCATCCTCCATCCATCTTCCATCCATCCATTCATCCTCCATCCACCCACTCATCCTCCATCCATCCTCCATCCATCTATACACCCATCCTCCATCCATCTTCCATCATCTATCCATCCATCCATCCTTCATCCATCTATATACCCATCCTCCATCCATCTATACACCCATCCTCCATCCACCCACTAATCCTCCATCCATCTTCCATCATCCATCCATCCATCCATCCTTCATCCATCTATACACCTATCTTCCATTCATCCTCCATCCATCTATACACCCATCCTCCATCCATCCAATGAATATATACTGAGCACCTATCATATGTGACATCCACTTGACCAGGGATAGAGCAGTTAAAAAAACAAAGACTTTGCATCTTACAGGAAGTAGTTAAGATTGGCAGTAAAACTCCCAAAGCATGACATTAATGCTCCCTTTGAGAATGAAATTAGGAAGATTATCTTGAGGGAAATAAACAAAATCTATTGTCTAATAGGGACGTAATTATGATTAAGAAAGCTTAAACAAAACAAATCATACTGTGCTTTGGTAGTTATTAGTATAAGTAGTGTAGTAGTGTACGTGGTCTGTCTAGAGTTAGAAAATAGATTCAGAGGAAAAATATTTGCAAATTTGTTCCTGGTGTTTATCTGAAGACAGGACTGTGGGCTAGGTACAGGGGATGCCAGGCTGTCGCAGCTCAGTCACGTGGTGCACTGATAGCGTTCAGCTCCACTCCCATAAACCTCCTCCTCTTCTCTGGGCTAACTTCTACTTACCTTTGGGTATGGACTAAGTGCACACAGTTCCTTACAGTATTGCATACATACATCATGTGTCATGGCACTTATGACAGCTGCAGTCTCTTATTTCTCTTAGTCCCTATCTTCTCTACTAGACTGGAAGCTGAATGAAGGAATTGGCCCAGTCAGCCTTTTCCACTGCTATATCTGGTTCCTCAGTAAAATGTCTGGTAAATGACTGAATAAATGAGACTGAACGAATCTGACTTTCTAGGAAGATTTTCCTGTAAAAGGAGAATGCTTTGAGTGGAGAGAGGACTTTTATTTCTGAAATTCTTGGGGGATTTCCTCCTTATAGCTGCACTGTAATATAAGATAGAAAATGCAAATGAACAGGAACTTAAGTTTGGGACTTTTGAGATGGAATACCGGTTATGGAAGTGGGTATTCGGCCATCTTCCCTAAGCCTTGATGGAAGGTAGATTCGGCATGCAGGGCTGAGGATGGAGAGGAATAGGCTATTCTAGGCAGATAGACATCATGACAAAGAAATCAAGTTCAGAATTCAGAGTGTGTGGAGAGGAGCAATGGGAAGTAGACTGGGGAGACCGGCTGGGACTCTGAGAGGGGCAGGAAGCGCGTGGACTTACTCATCTGTCAGCAGGCTTGGCTGTGAAGGGAATTCCTGTATTACACGGGGGGAGTTCATTTCTTCTGTTTGGCTCCACACAGAATGGTATAGACAATGACAAGGACCAAACAACCCTAGGACACGCCAGCTGGAATGGTTCCCAAAAGGCTTTCACAATGGGACATTACCTCAATGACCTTGAGGGGTCCAGGGTCTGGCTTTTGCCCAGGAGGCTCAGAAATGTGATTTGTCTCCACTCAATGGAAGGTCTATGTTCTCAAGGCTAATGTGTATAACCAGGATACCAATTTCCTACTCTATAAGGAAAATTAGGATTGTCAAAGGTATTAAATGCGAAATCCTAAGAGTGGGCCATTCTAGCCCTGCAAGTGGGCCACATGAAAATTTTTCATATAATCAGTAGTCAGTTTACTAAGTCACAATAAGAAATACAGTTGCTAGGGGCTGGAGAAATGGCCTAGTGGTTAAGAGCGCCGACTGCTCTTGCAGAGGACCCGGGTTCGATCCCCAGCACCCAAATGGAGGCTGAGAACTGTCTTTAACTCCAGTTCCAGGGGAATCCGACACCCTCTCCTGACCTCCGCGGCATTGCGCGACACAGGTGCACAGACCTACATGCAGACAATACATTCATACACATAAAATAAATTTAAAAAAATTAAAAAAAAAGAAATGCAGTTGCTGGGCTGGAGAGATGGCTCAGCAGTTAAGAGCACCCACTGCTCTTGCAGAGGACCCAGGTTCAATTCCCAGCACCCACATGGTAGCCTAAGAACCATCTTTTAAAAAAATTTTTATTGAGCACATTTCCTACAACATTTCTTAATCAAATTTAGACTCATTCCCCCATCCATGCCCACCCCTCATGCCTCCTCCCCCCATCAGAGTTCATGGATTCTGTTATACATAAGTCCTGTCTTGCATCTTTTTCTCTGTCTTTTATGATCTTTTCAGTGCACAGGTTTACTGTTTTGGTCAGTGCTTTGAATAGGTTTTTCTCTCTCTTTTTTGTTGCCATTTGATTTTATATTCCAAAATATGCATATATACACTCCACCCATAAATCAAAGTTATAAAATCTGAAAATAAACCATAGGTTAATTCCAAAGCACATTTAGAGATTCACATTTTAATAGTAAAGTTGCATGCAGGTAAAAGCTTTACATTCTCTCTTTTTTTCTAGAATATGAGTATTAGTATTCCTATATGATAGAACACACCATAGGATTACATAAGGATAAATTATGAATGGTTGTAGCATGTATCGATAAAAAGAGAAAATATTATTTTACAAAATATTTTTAACTGTTAAATAT
Organism: Rhizomys pruinosus; assembly: GCA_009823505.1. Classification (NCBI taxonomy): domain Eukaryota; kingdom Metazoa; phylum Chordata; class Mammalia; order Rodentia; family Spalacidae; genus Rhizomys; species Rhizomys pruinosus. Next base: position 3,863,645 of record VZQC01006044.1, on the reverse strand, counting down.
ATTCTTTTTTTTTCCCAAAAGATGTCATGTTTTCCCCAAGGAAGTGCTTGAAGTTTCCTCCCTGGCAAACCCAAACAACCATCAATTCTGCCCCCGTGCTCCACACTGGGGTCCCTCCCCCCTATGGTCACCTAAATGAGGTCCAGCAAGTGTGTGTCCTGTCTTGATCTTCCTGCACTGGCCTCCATGACACAGCATGGGTAGTCAAACAATAGCAGTCTACTCTCTGAAGAGGCTGAAATCCCAGTAGCCACTCAGTCCACACACTGTGCATCTCCATAGTCCCCATCTGGCATTGAAGGCTTGAAGGATTCTCAAGTTTTATATCTGAAATACAATTTCTCAGACCTTATTGATTATTTATTTCTGGTTATACTTTCGTTTTGGATGCTTAAGGCCACACAGTCAGCCCAGATTAACCAAGGTTTCTGTTTTCTCAAGGTCAGTTGAGGATCTGATCCTCAAGGGTCACTTGGGTTTTTTTTGGGGGGGGAGGGGTAGCCCCTGGCTCCTTTTGGTTTTTCAACCACCAGTTCCATCCACTCAAGGACACAGTTAGGTCTTGCTAGACCAGGCTTCTCTCTTTGAAGCATGAGCAGACTTTCCTCTTTATAAGGTGGACACTGGCTGGAGTCCCATCAGTGGATCTCCAAGACCTCCCTGCAGAGGGAAGACTGGTGACTCACATTTGCAGGACATTTCAGGAGATGCCCCCATGCATATTCCCCTGAAACTTAGTTGACCTCTGAGGGCAAGGAACAAAGTTATCCCTTAGGTCCCTTGGCCAAATTGGTATGGGCATTAAGTATGGTCATTAAGCACCCAGAAAGACTAAGTTAACACCAGCCTGATATATCACACCTATACTAAAATTGTATCTTCTGGAAAACAAGCTGTTATTTCCATATTATATTTCTTGATTCACCTTTTTCCATTTTAACTTCATGTTACACTGTAATATGTATACATGTCCACCATCATATACCAAAAATCCATAGTCTGAAAATAAATGGTAGGTTAGGTCTAGGACCTGTCTAGGGATTCATAATATAAGAGCATGGTTGTGTTCAGATCGTGAGGAATATAGCATTAATGTTGCTCAATTTGCCTTAGAACTAGGTACTTGGTGCTAGCATCCACAGATGAGGGATACCATTCATCTTTTGTTTTTCTGGGACTGAGTTACTTCAGTTAACATAATATCTTCTAGTTCCATCCATTTACCTGCAAATTTCATGAAATCATCTTTCTTTACTGCTGCATAGCACTCCATTGTGTAGATGTACCACATTTTCTCTATCCACTTGTCAGTTTGAGGGGCATTTGGGTTGGTTCCAGATCTTTGCTATTGTGAAGAGAGCTGCTATAAACATGGCTGTACATGTATCTTTGTGGTAGGATGTGTCTTGTGGGTATATACCCAGAAGTGGTATGGCTGGGTCAGGTGTTAGGCTCATTCCGAGTCTTTTAAGGGAAGAATTGAAGAATCGTCTTTAAGCCGGGTGTGGTGGTGCACGCCTTTAATCCTAGCACTCGGGAGGCAGAGGCAGGCGGATCTATGTGAGTTCAAGGCCAGCCTGGTCTACAGAGTGAGTTCCAGGTCTACAGAGTGAGTTCCAGGCCAACTGGAATTAAAGGGAGACCCTGTCTTGGAAAAGAAGAGAAGAGAGGAGAGGAGGGGAGGGGAGGGGAGGAGAAGAGGGGAGAAGAGGGGAGAAGAGGGGAGAAGAGGGGAGAAGAGGGGAGAAGAGGGGAGAAGAGGGGAGAAGAGGAGAGAAAAAGAAAATACAGTTGCTAAAGGAGACCCACACCCAATGGCTAATGTATCCATTTCTGAAGGTGAATCTAAAGCTACGAAATCTAAACTATAGTTAGTTTGTTTGATAACTTTGGGGTTAAAACAGGAAGAAAACATTGAAAGACTGTTTTGAGGCATCTGGCTTATAGCTCTACAAAAGGAAGCCATTTGTCACCAGAATTACCTCAGCCTCGGTCTTCACCACCTTCTGAGCTCGGCTACTCTGCCCCGTATCAGCTGAGTGATCGCTCGTCTGACCTCCTCTCTCACTTTCTCTGCGACTCAGGCTGTCTTCCGACTGAGCTTTCTTTCGATTTCATCAGCTTTTCCCAGTCTGAGCACCCTTGTTTCGTTAAGGTGGCTTAGCACGTCTCTAATCCACTACGCCCTAGTTTTACTCTCGGAGGACGATCTCATTTCTAATTTTTCATCACTCACCGATGCCCCTAGATGGGCCAGTGGTTTATAGCTTTGAGATTCTGGGGCCTCCTGAGCCCCAGATGGCTTAGGAAAATCTTATTTAACACTGTCAGAATTTCACAAATTAGATAAAATCTCAGTGATCACAAACTCCCATTCCGTTCGCCTGTTTCTCTGTAATTCAGGCCCCCATGTCTCTCATTTTATGCCATTCTCTTGGGAACTTGGGAGGAGTAGTAGTTACAGCCTGGAGCCTAAAGGGCTCATATTCAGTGGCTACTGCATTCATTCCTGTCAGAACTTGGACCCTCATAACTGCTCTGTGCTCTTTGCCATGAAAAAGATTTTTTCTTTTTCTCTTTTTTTAAAAAAATTTTTTAAATTTTTATTTAATGCATATGAGTGTACTGTCTGCATGTAGGTCTGTGCACCCGTGTCATGCAATGCTGCGGAGGTCAGAAGAGGGTGTCGCATTCCCCTGGAACTGGAGTTAAAGATGGTTCCTAGCTGCCATGTGGGTGCCGGGAATCGAATCCAGATCCTCTGCAAGAGGAGTCAGTGCTCTCAACCACCAAGCCATCTCTCCAGCCCCTCTTTTTCTCTTATATATTATTTATTCATGCTTTTTTTTTTTTTTTTTTTTGTTTACTTCTATGTACATGAGTGTACTGTATGCGTGTAGGTAGGTGCACCTGTGTCAGATGCATGCTCGGAGATCAGAAGAGGGCATCCGGATTCCCTGGACTGGAGTTATAAGAAGGTTTCTAGCCGCCATGTGGGTGCTGGGAATTGAACCCAGAGACAGTCAGTGCTCCCAACAGCTGAGCCATCTCTCTAACCCCCTATGCATGCTTTTAAGACAGGGTCTCACTATGTAGTTCAGCGCTCAGATTACTGATATGTCCTGTTATCCTTAGCTGAGGTTGTTGTTGTTGTTGTGTTGTTGTTGTTGTTAATTCTCCCTGAATTGGAAACATACCAGTCATTGAATTAGCCCACTTGAAGGTCAAGCACAAAAGTTTAAGTTTGGCATGAAAGCTGTGATTGAGAATTCTATCAGAAATAGGCCATGCTGGGCGTGGTGGCAAACGCCTTTAGTCCCAATAGCACAGGCAGTGGATCTCTGTAAATTCAAGGCCAGCCTGGTCTACATAGTGAGTTCCAGGCCAGCTGGGACTAAAGGGAGTCCCTGTCTCAAAAAGATAAAAAAAAAAAAAAAAAAAGAAAAGAAGTCGGCCTTGATTTGTAGGGTGCCCAGTCCCATCTATGTCTCCAAGAAACCAACATCAGGGGGCAGCAAGGTCAGAAGCAGTGGGAACAAAGACCAAATTCTAGACTGCTATGCCCATCCCTTCTGCAAGACCAGAGTTAGAAAAGAGGACTGGCTATGAGTGGTGGCACACACCTGTAATAGCAACTTGTGGGGAAGTGGAGATAGGGGCTCATGAGTTCAAGGCCAGCCTGGGTGAGAGAGAGAGAGAGAGAGAGAGAGAGAGAGAGAGAGAGAGAGAGAGAGAGAGAGAGAAGGAAGGGAGGGAGGGAGGGAATAAGGAAGGAAGGAAGGAAAGGAGCTGTATGGCCCCTAAAGGTATTTCCATGAAGCTTCAGGGCCATAAGGCCAAGTGAGTCTCAGGCCCACAGGTCTTTTCCTCTCACCGCTTCTGGATAAATTGGAACATTTCTCTTCTCAGACTGGATCTCTGCTCACAGATGTGGATCATTGTGAGCACTCACTAGACTTAGGGCTAGGTACCTTATTTTTGCCAATAACAAGTTTAAGACTGCATTAACTCTAAATTGAAACCCTTAGATGCTAAAGACCTTAGCCGTGATCACTAACATATGATGGAAGTGTGTTTGTGAGATACTGCCTTTGTACCATGCTGAGATGTTTCCAACTGAGATGTCACAATTCAGATTTCTTTTGTCATTCTGTTTTGATGGTCAGTGTGATGAGAATGAGATACTCTTTTTTAAATTTTTTTTTTTTTATGAGATACTCTTAATTCAGAGAGGCTTGCAATTAGTAATGTGGTAGGCAGACTGCTTGGGTTCCAAATTCAGACATCACTACCTGCCTACTGTGTAGTGTGGGGTAAGTCTTGCTAACTTGTAAATAAAATAATTGTAAATAATAAAGGGTTCATTTTACAGGGTTATTTCAAAGATTCAATATGTTAACTAATGTGAGTACAGCGCTTAGAAAAATATGCTAACTGGTCACTACAGTGCTGTCTACCACACAGGAAATGCTTAGCAAAATTAGCCATTATCTTGATTAAACTGAAGACCTGACTTCAATGCAATCTTCAATGCAGTCACTGGGTTCAGTAAACACTACAACTATTCATTCCACAATTCTTTTTTGTTTTGTTTTGTTTTGGTCTTTTTGAGACAGGGTCTCCCTGTAGCCCCAGCTGTCCTGGAACTCACTCTGTAGACCAAGCTGGCCTTGAATTCACAAAGATCCACCTGCCTCTGCCTCCCAAGTGCTAGGATTACAGGCGTGCGCCACCATGCTTTCTTGAGTCCAATCAGTTATCAAATGGGTCATTGTAACCATTTTGGGGTGGTCCTTTTGAGACAGGGTCTCCCCGTGGTCCCAGCTGGCCTGGAACTCACTACATAGACCAGGCTAGCCTGGATCGCATAGAGAGCCATCTGCCTCTACTTCCTGAGTGCTGGGATTAAAGGTGTACCACTGTGCCTGGCATCCTAATCATTAAAAAAAATATATATATATATATGTATATATATATATTAAAAATTTTTTCAGAAGACTGCTGCTCTAAAATTTTTTATTTTATTTATTATTGCTGTGTGTATGTGTGTGTGTGTGTGTGTGTGTGTGTGTGTGTTTAGATCAAAGGGCAACTTTCAGGAATAGGTTCTCTCCTTCCGCCATGGGCACTGGGGATTGAACCCAGGTCATCAGGCTTATATGGCAAGTGCTTGGACCTGTGAGCCATCTTGATGGCCTTGTCTTAACCATTTTAAAAACCTCTCCTTAAAAAAATTTTTTTTTTAATTTTAAAACTTTTTTAAAAAGGGGGAAAAAAAAACTCTCCTGAGCCAAGCATGGTGGTGCTTGCCTTTAATCCTCCACTCAGGAGGCAGAAGCAGGGAGATCTCTGTGAGTTCAAGGCCAGCCTGGTCTACAGAGTGAGTTCCAGGATGGCTAGGGTTTTTGGCTTACATTTCTGGAGGGAGAATCCATAATGATTTGGGGGGGGGGGTGGCAGCAGATGGCCAGAGCAGGAAGCTGAGAGGTCAGAACTTCAGCCACAAACAAGAAGCAGAAGACAGCCCACTGCAAGTGGGACAAGGCTCTATTCTCTCAAAGCCCAGCCCCAAAGTGATATACTTCCTCTAGGAAGGCTACACCCCCAAAGGTCCCATAACCTCCCTAAACACACCACCAACTGAGGGCCAAGTGTTCAAATACATGAGCTTATGGGGAACATTTCTCATTTAAACCACCACAGTGGGTGAGATGGCTCAGCAGGTAAAGGCAACTGTTGTCAAGCCTGACCACCTGTTAATGCCAGGGAACCCACAGGGTGGAAGGAGAGAACTGACTTCCACAAGTCATCCTCTGACCTCCACATGGAGAGAGAGAGAGAGAGAGAGAGAGAGAGAGAGAGAGAGAGAGAGAGAGAGAGAGAGAGAGAGAGAGAGGCTGAATAAGATGTTAAAAAAAAAATAAGAGCTCCCTCCTGATATAAACCCCAGACCTCACCTAGAATCAATGGTCACACCTGAGGTTGCCCCTACACTTTGCCACTGTTAAACTCTTCCATCTCTTTCTGGAAATGCTTGCCTGAAGAGCTTGGACAGTTCCCCTGTGGCGGGTTCAGAAGACCTCTGTCCTTAGAACTCCCTATGGGCCCATTCTTTGCATGCCTTGGAGCTAAGCTGGCTCCTGAACCCTCCCAGCCAGAGATGGGGAGATGGCGAGTGATGATGGTTCATGTGACTGAGCTGACAGTACAGGTGGGGCAGCTCTGGCTGACTCCAGGGAGGAAACTAAGTCTGTCAGCACAGACAACTGCAGGCCAATTAAAATAGTGCAGGAGGTAATTGAGGACTACTTTGAGGATCCACGTAAGGCCAGATAATGACAGGCTTGGGCAGGGATGTCCAGTGACTTGGAGTTGGACGTAAGTCAAGGTGACAGGGGTCAAGCAAAATGAGTAACACACACACACACACACACACACACACACACACACACATATATACTTTCAAAGTAAATCTTTAATATGGCTCATTTGCCCAAATATTTATGAAACTCAGACAGGAAATGGCACTGGATATTACAGAAGACACAAATGAATAACAGTCCCTGAGTCAAGAGGGGAAATTCTTCATCTCCACTGCCGCTTCTCACAGTGGGGACAGTCCTTTTCAACTATCTGGACTAGTGCGATCACCTCCTGATGAGTCTCCCTATCTTAGGCCTCAGTCACAATCCATGCAAAGCAATTTTAGTCAATGTAATTCTCTCAATTCAACCTGCCTGCTGCCTACATATTAAGCACAAATATCCTATGAGCATCAAAAGCCCCATCGATTAGCCCAAACGAAGCTTTGCGGGTTTCCTCCAGCTCCGTCGCCCTCCTCTACTGTGTATGCCACAGCCCAGCCTTACCACTTTACCGTAGTCCCTCACACAGTCTTGTGCTCTCCCCTTTTCTTGCCTTCTCTAAACCTGCTAGGAAGCACAGTGAGGCTTTGTTTAGACTAGAGAAATTTTGCTCAAAGCTCATCCGAAATGTCATCCTTCTCCTCTGATGGGCTGCGGACCTATGGCCTCCTCCATGGTACTGTGTGTCCACCCTGTGGCATAGCTTTCTTCCCGGGCCTTCCCTGAGGACCTGGTTCTGGGATGGCCTCTCTCATCTTCCTTTGCATCGTACAGCTTAGCACAACACTTATATGAAGTGAATTAGACTGAATAGAATGGAGAAGTAGGGACACCTAGCTCAAGGTGACTAATACAAGCTAAAATGCCACCAGGGTTCTCTGACTGAGATCCAAAGTGTAAATATGATTCAGGTTGGAGTAGGGATAAAATTCCAAGCAGGAAAGACTGGAAAAGTTTTTTCTTGATTGTTCCCTGATATCTCATCCTCTGTAACATGTGACCCTCTTGTACGTGTTCACATAGAGCTATTTGTAGCCCAGCATTACAGTCAAATACCTAGGAATGTATCTGCTCATGTATGTATATATCTACATGTATGTATTTAGAAATGAGGGATTAATATGTTGCCCAGGTTGGCCTTAAACTCCTGGCGTAAGCCAATCCTCCTAGCTCAGCCTTCGGGGTAGCTAGGACTCCGGGGAGAAAATAACTACATACTTCTTTGTCTGATCTATTTAGCGGACTGGAGGATCCTTGAGGGCAAGATCAAGCTTTAATCCCTGTTATATGCCTATACCTTGTCCGGTGCTCAGGACACAGCGGGTGTTCAATAAATGTTTATGGGAGAAAAGAGGTTAAGAGGAAGGAAAGAGAAACGTGTTTCTGTAGGGATAGAGGAACACAAATCCACAGATAAATTGGGAGCAAGCAGCTGCAGTCCTATGTCGGAGCCCCATCATCTCACCTTGGTGACTTATTGGCTATTTCAGTAAGGTGGGAAAATCCCTGCATTCCTAGGTCCAGTTGTCACCCTTGTTCCTCTACATTCTGGAACATTCCCCACTAGAGAGATTTAGGAGGCAGCTGATAGCTGCCTTCCCTCCCGACAGAAACAGAGGTCCATCGTGACTGTTCAAGGTCTCACTTAATACCAAGACCAGGCAAATGGCTCCTTAAACAAAGGTAGCCCTTGAGAAAATGGACCCCCAAAGCTTCCAGATGAGGCTACAATTCCTTCACTCCCTCACATCCATACAGAGGCAGAATTAGAAGCGGACACTTTTCTGTGCTTCCGGATCAGAGCATGGCAGCCTAGTAGAAGCAGCAGTGGCTCTGGCATCCCTGGGAGCTAAGCATAATTAGCAGCTTACCACTTGGCAGGCTGAAGGCAAGTGTCTTGTCATGCAGGCTCATTCCCCTCATGTGTAAAAGGGGATGGGTAGTACATTCTTCATCAGAGAGAGTTAAATAACATGTGCCACAAATACCTTAATCCAACACTGGACAGAAAGAAAACTCAAGTAAATAGTAGTTATTGGCCATTATGATTATTTGAAAACTATTTGAGGGTAATTAGTTCAAGGCCTTGGTGACGTAGACAGCTGTTATTGAGAAATCCTGCTAGATGTTCTGGTTGTCTGGTAGAGTTGTCTCAGAGACCTTGGTTTGCCTTTTAACTGCTTTTTTTTTTCTTCAGGGTCCCCTATAGCCCCAGCTAGCCAGGAACTTGCTATGAAACCAAGCTGGCCTTGATCTCACAGAGATCTACTGCCTCTGCAAGTGCTGAGATTAAAGGCATGTGCCACCACACCCAACATAACTGCTATTTTTATTGTATCCCTTTCATATGATTGAATTTAAATGTTATAGAAAATCCAGATGTCCAGGTGTATTCCCGTAATCCAAGCAATTGGGAGGCTTAGGCAGGAGGATTGCTGCAAATACCAAACCAGCCAGGGCTACACAGCAAGACCGCCTCCAGAATAAAAATGGGCCTGGGGAGATGACTCAGTGGATATGAGCAGGTACTCTGCAAACACGAGGATCTGAGTTCAAATCCCAGTACCTATGTGGAAAGCTGACCTTGGTGCATGTATCTATAACCCCAGCATTGGAAGACAGGCAGATCCTGAGAACTCACTGGCTAGCCAGACTAGCTGAAGCAGTGAGGTCCTGATTCAGTGTGAGGTCTTGTCTCATGGCAATAGGGGAAAGAGCTAGAGGAAGACACAGCACCCTGTTCTGGCCTCTGTCTGCGTGCATTATAGTCAAGTAAAGCCCATTCTCACATGCATACCTACCCCATGACACACACATAAAGAATAAAAATAAAAAATATAAAAATAAAAGAATAAGATAAATGCTACAGTTTGGCACAGGTTGCTGTGTTCTCACCAATAAGGAAAGCGTCCTCTGGCCCCTGTTTATCCTCAGCTTGTTTTCTACCACTCCTGGCCCTGTGTGCCAGAAACACGCAGCAAATTACTTTATTTTCTTTAATATTTCAGAGTGTGTATTTGCCACAGCACTTTGAAGAAATCAGTTCCTAAAGGACTGGTTTGGATGTTTTGCTTTTTAAAAAACCAACAAAAACCTTACGCTTCTATGATGAATTGGCATCTAACATTTTCATTATTTATTGTAGTCTTAGATTTAATTTTTTTAAGTTTGCTTATGTATAAGAAATGAAAATACTTTCTCACATGCATCTAAAATGATAGCCAGAAATGAGTGCAGATGGAAATGGGAGAAAGAGAAACATGATGTTTGCTATCAGAGAGACGAAGGACAAATGGGAGTGTCCACACTAGGTTAGACCATCCTTGACTATTCACTGAACACTTGAGTGATTTGTGATAGGGTGTTAAACTGAAAGGTTTATTTTGTTTATTTTTTTTCACAGGTTTATTTATTTTTATTTATTTATTTTTTTGATACAGGGTTTCCCTATAGCCCCAGCTGGCCTGGAACTCACTCTGTAGACCAGGCTGGCCTTGAACTCACAGAGATCCACCTGCCTCTGCCTCCCGAGTGCTAGGGTTAAAGGGCTGCACCACCACGCCTGGCTTAAAGATGGTTCTTAGCCGCCATGTGGATGCTGGGAATCAGGGCTGGGAATTGAACCTGGGTCCTCTGCAAGAGCAGTCTGTGCTCTTAACTGCTGAGCTATCTCTCCAGCCCCTGAAAGTTTCTTTTTTTTTTTTTTTTAAAGTTTCTTTTTTTAAAAAAATGGTGTGTGTTTGCGTGTGTGTGTGTGTGTGTGTGTGTGTGTGTGTGTGTGTGTAGGGGAGTGCATGCTATCATGAGTGTAAGTCAGAGGATACCTTTGTGAGATCGATAGTCTCTTTGCACCTTTATGTGGGTTCTGAAGATCAAACTCGGGTTAGTATGCTTGACAGGCAAGTGCCTTTACCTGCTGAGCCATCTCACGGATCCTAGACTGGAAGTTTTAACAGAAAAGTTACATTGGGTATCAGGTACTCCGAGTAGAGAGACAGACCCTTGGGGGATTTTCAAGCAGGATCTAGCCAAAGTGGTTACATGGCTCTTTCATCCTGGTTACACAGAGGGTCAAAAGGCAAGATGGCTGGAGGCTCCTGATGAGGACATCGTTGGCCAATTGCCATTTCTGGTCCCAGCAGATAAGGGGTGTGGAGATGCCCAACTCACGTTAGCAACACCACTCTGAGGCTGAGCTATGCTGCTTGTGCCTGAGGCCCAAGGGACTGGTTCATCTCCTGCCCTGGAAATTTACTGGAAAAAGTAGGGCTGGCTAAGCCTCAGCAACAAGGGAAAGGGAAGCTGCTGCCAGGGGATTGGCTGACACTCTCAGAATTCAAGGAGCCAGGCATGGTGGTTCCATCTTTAATCCCAGCACTTGGGAGGCATCCAGTGGGTCTCTGTGAGTTATAGGCCAGCCTGGTCTACATAATGAGTTTCAAGCAAGCTGTGCTACATAGTGAGACCCTGGATGAAAAAGATAGATAGATAGATAGATAGATAGATAGATAGATAGATAGATAGATAATAGATGATAGATAGAGACTAGGCCCCAGGAGAAAAGCTAGATGTGGGCCGTGGGGATTTCTAGGGCTTGGAGTAGACGCTCCTACCTAAGGAAGATGGGTTTGCTCAGGTTCAAGGATTCTCAAGCCAGATGCCATAAGGGGTGGGAGCAGGTCCCTGAAGAACTCGTAATAGCATCCCAAGGAGACACAAATGCTGGGTCTGAAGACTGTGATGCCATCTCGCCAGGGTCTGCATAAGCAGGTACTCTGTGGGCTCCCTCTCAGCCCATTTAGCAAGATGGCAGTGCAAGGAAGGGAAGAGAATTTCCCTCTAGTTTCTTTCTTGCTGAAAGGCACTTGAATGAGGTTAGAAGTATCCACCAAGGAGGACACTTAATTTACTGAACTGACATGGTAACTGTCCTCTTTTTTTTTTATCTTTTCCAGCCAGTGGCCTGGAACTCATTTTGTAGAGCAGGCTGGCATTGATCTCACAGTGATCCGCCTGCCTCTGCCTCTGCTTCTGCCACCCAAGTGCTGGGATTAAAGGTATGTGACACCAGGCCAGGCTTATAATTGTTCCTTAAGGTAAAAATTTCAGCTATGGAACTGGAGAGGTGGCTCAATTTAAGGATACTGACTGCTTTTGCAGAGGACCTGGGTTCAATTCCCAATATCCACATAGCAGCTGACAACCATCTGAACTCCAGTTCTTCTAACTCTGAGGGCTTTCCATGACATGAGTGCACTTACATGTATGCAGACAATACACTCATACAAAATAAATTATTAAAAAATTTCAGCTACTTAGAAATGACCAACTAAGTCCAAAAGCATCCTAGCCAGGCATGGTGGTGCACGCCTTTAATCCTAGCACTTGGGAGGCAGAGGCAGGCGGATCTTTGTGAGTTCAAGGCCAGCCTGGTCTACAGAGTGAGTTTCAGGCCAGCCGGGGCTACGGGGAGACCCTGTCGTGAAAAGACCAAAAAAAAAGCATCCTGAAGCTACTCTTAGATTCAAGGGTGGCTCTGTATCCTACCCCAGTAGAATTTTTTTCTTTTTTTTCTGTCTGCATGCAGGTTTGTGCACCCGTGTCATGCAATGCCGCAGAGGTCAGAAGAGGCTGTCAGATTCCCCTGGAACTAGAGCTAAAGACCAGCACCCATGCAGTTCTCAGCCACCCTGTGGGTGCTGGGGATCGAACCCGGGTCCTTTGCAAGAGCAGTCTGTGCTCTTAAGCACTAGGCCATCTCTCCAGCCTAATCCCAGTAGATTTAAAGATGCAATCGGTTAAGAAGAGTTCCTTCTTCTTCTTCTTCTTCTTCTTCTTCTTCTTCTTCTTCTTCTTCTTCTTCTTCTTGTGGGGCTTTTTGAGACATGAAGAGTCTCCTTTCAGAAGAGTATTTTTTTTTTTTTTGTCTTTTCCAGTCAGGGTCTCCCTGTATCCCTGGCTGTCCTGGAACTCACTCTGTAGACCAGGCTGGCCTTGAACTCACAAAGATCCACCTGCCTCTGCCTCCCGAGTGCTAAGATTAAAGGCGTGAGCCACCACACCCGGCAGAAGAGTATTTTCAATATAGTCAATGAATTTGGGGTTTTCCGCTTACTAGCTACAGAATGAATGATTAATTAGATGGATAGTTAGTTAAATGAACAAAGAATGCTGCTTTTAGTGGGATTCAGAGTAAGGGCTTTTCTTTCCTTGAGGTGCTAAGGAGTAAATCCAGGCACTTACATATGGTGAGCATGTGTTCTATGGCTGAAATATACTCCTAACCAAAGGCTTTTAAAAACTGAATTCTGGGGGCTGGAGAGGTGGCCTAGCGGTTGAGAGCGCTGACCGCTCTTACAGAGGACCCGGGTTCGATCCCCAGCACCCACATGGCGGCTGAGAACCGTCTGAAACTCCAACTCCAGGAGAACTCCAGTTCCAGGGGAATCCGACACCCTCTTCTGACCTCCGCGGCATTGCACCACACGGGTGCACAAACCTACATGCAGACAGTACACTCATACACATACAAAAATAAATAAAATACAATTAAAAATTATAAAAAAATAAAAAAATAAAAAAAAATAAAAACTGAATTCTGGGGGCTCAGCGGTTAAGAGCACTGGCTGCTCTTGCAGAAGACCAGGGTTCCAATCCCAGCACCCACATGGTAGCTAAAAATCATCTGTAACTCCAGTTCCAGGAGATTAGATGTCCTCTTCTAACACCTGCTGGCACTGCATGACATGGTGCACTTACATGCAGGGATAACACTCATACACATAAAACAATAATAAGAAGCCAGTTGTGGTGGCATTCGTCCTTAATCTGGGCAATTGGGAGGCAGAGACAGGCGGATCTCTGTGAATTCAAGTCCATCCTGGTCTACATAGCAAGTTCCAGGCCAGCTGGGGCTACAGGGAAACCCGTCTCAAAAGAGACAAAATAATAATAATAATAATTTTTTAAAAAACTGAATCCTTGGACTTAGTGAGTAAAGATACCTACCTCCAAGATCTGAATATCTGACTTTAAGCCCTGGGAGCCACATAGGAAAAGGAGAGAATGGACTCCTGTAAGCTGTCCTCTGACCTCCACACTTGTGTTACAGCACATGTACTCTTATGCACACACATATACACACACACACACACAAACACATGCACACACACATGTAAGTAAATAATTGTAAAAAACATTATTTATTCATTTTATTTTATGTATGTTAGGTTCATTTTGAGGGGAGGGGCAGCGGAGGGAGGAGAAAAATGCCAGGACTCCGATGAAAAGGAAGTCAGGTTTGTTTGGGCATGGCGGCTGGCCTGCCTGTGTCGGGATTTAGGATGACCAGCATTAGAATGTCCCCCAAATGGCAGTTTTATACCCAGGCACACAAGGAAGTGAGTTTACAAGGAACTGGGGACAAGGAGATGGGGGAATGGGCATGGGTGGGTCTGCGGCTGGTATCAGTAGGAGCATCTCCAGGGAAACTGGGACCTGGGACTGGTATCGGTAGGAGCATCTTGAGAGAGACTGAGGCCTGGTTCTGGTCTCAGGTGAGGTGCGATTGAAGGATATCACAGCAGCTTTTCTTGGATCGCAGGGGCACAGTCCAGGGTAATTGTTTCTTAGGACTTCTGCCTCAGTTGGCTTCCTGAAATCCCTCACTTAGGTGGGCTACAACCTTACAATATATATGAGTGTATTGCCTGTACCTGAGGAGGTCAGAAGAAGGCGTCGGATGCCCTGGAACTAGAGTGAAGATGGTTTTTAGCCACTGAACCCAGTTCTTCTGCAAGAGCCAATGCTCATAACTGCTGAGCCATCTCTCCAGCCCCTAGATGCAGTAATTCACAAAGAAAAATGCATTGATTTCTTACTTTTCTGGAGGCTGAGAGGTCCAAGGTTGAGGATTAGCCCCTGGCAAGGCCTTCATGCTGTTTCGTAATGAAAGGCATCAACCTGCAGTAGCAGGGAGCGGGAAGGGATCCCGGAAGGAGAAAGCATGGGGTAAATTTGTATTCATAACAACTTGGAAGACAACCAACCAACTTGTCAGTAAGGATATTCATCCGTGTATGAGGGCCCCACGTCTCAAGGCTCTGACATTGGGGATTATGTTTCTAACACATGAATTTGGGGAACATAGTCAAACCAAAGCAGCCTCTGAGTTCTGGGTATGTGGGTGGGTGCTTAATTCGCTTGCAAAGGAGCACGCAGAAACTTGTAGTTAGCCATAAAGTGCCATGCAAATGCGTACCAGCATTATCGGTATTGTTCTTTAATGGCTGCAGATAATGATGACAGATTGGAAGCTCTTATCAAAAGGTTAATTACCACAGAAATGCTTCTGGTGTCCTTATCAAGTCATCACATAATTACATTATTCTGAGCCTCCCTCCCATCACTCAGCTCTCTGAAAACCAAAGGTTTAGTCTCTAGTAGTACTTGTCTTCTTCCTGTCAGCTGCCTCCAGTCTAGAAGCATTGGTTTCAGAGTTCTGTTGTGGCACAGGATCTCGTGTATCCCAGGCTAGCCTTCAACTCACTGCATAGTTATGGCTAACCTAGAATTGACCCTCCTGCCCCTACTTCCCAAGTACTAGGATTTCAAGTGTTCACTACCACACTCAGCATTTGCTTCAGATTCTGTTGACTCCAGCCTGCAACTGAGGCAGCAACTCCAGCCTGCCCTGAGCTTTTTCTGTGAGTTAGAGATGATAAGAAACAGCTGTCCCCAGATTAATGCCATCATCCCTGCTATTCAGCTTGTGGCAGCGACTGTGTGTTAGATGAATGTCTTTTAAAATTCAATCACTCCAACATAAATACACTGCAGTAGCCTCATTAAGCAAAATTGGATGCAAGGAGAGGATGGGACTGACTGATAGGAAATGAGAAAGGAGTAGGGTATTTCAAAGCTGCACGCATCCATTTGCCCTTCAGAAACCTCTTCCAGGCTCATTCGGCTTTAGCACATTCAGCTAAAAAATGCTTATGTATGCGGTACCACTTTCCCAAAGAAGAGGCTTTATTTGGATAGCAGATGATAAAATTATATATATCCATATATATAAATGTTTAGAGATAGTCATGTAAAATAGGCAAATATACAGATCCCATATAGTCCATTTAGCACTCATTATCCTGCTTGTTCAGTACATCATTGAGATATTTTAAAATCTAGCCACACAGTAGACGTCATGGTAAGTGCTGAGGGAAAGTTAAATTGGATGCATTTACACATGCGTACATCTAGCACCTATGCCTTGAGACATACTCTGTGCTGTGCCCTCTGTGTGTCACTGGGGACATGACAATTATTATTATTATTATTATTATTATTATTATTATTATTAGTCTTTTCGAGACAGGGCCTCCCTGTAGCCCTAGCTGTCCTGGAACTCACTCTGTAGACCAGGTTGGCCTTGAACTCACAAAGATCCGCCTGCCTCTGCCTCCTGAGTGCTAGGATTAAATACATGCACCACCATGTCCGGCTGGGACATGACCATTATTAACCAGACATCTGGGACCAGTGACAGTGAAGAAGAGAAAGAGGTGGTTTAGGTCTGCAAGGAAATATGCGGGGACTAAGGAGATGCTCAGTCAATAAATTGCCTCTCACCTGGGAATGAGAACTACATAAGGGGTTCAGATTCCTGGCACTCATGTAAAAGTGGGGGATGGTGGCATGAGTCTGTAACTCCAGTGCTGGGGACATGAAGACAGTGGATCCCTGTTGCTTATTGGCTAGCCAGCCTAGCCAAATTGATGTGCTCCAGGTTCTGTCCCCAAAAGTAAGGTAGAGGGCCTGGAGAGATGGCTCTGTAGTTAAGAGCACTGGCTGCTCTTGCAGAGGACCTGGGACCCATACAGTGGCTAACAGTTGTCTATAAGTCTTGTTCCAAGGGGATCTTATGCCCTCTTCTGATCTCCAAGGGCATTGTACAACACAGGTGCACTTACATGCATGCAGTCAAGCACCTATACACAAAAAATAAAAATAATAAAAAAATACATTAAAAAAAAAATAAGGTAGAGACTGGGGCTGGAGAGATGGCCTAGTGGTTGAGAGCGCCAACTGCTCTTGCAGAGGACCCGAGTTCCATCCCCAGTACACCCACATGGCGGCTGAGAACTGTCTTTTTTTTTTTTTTGGTCTTTTCGAGACAGGGTCTCCCTGTAGTCCCGGCTGTCCTGGAACTCACTCTGTAGACCAGGCTGGCCTTGAACTCACAATGATCCGCCTGCCTCTGCCTCCCAATTGCTAGGATTAAAGGCGTGCACCACCACGCCCGGCGAGAACTGTCTTTAACTCCAGTTCCAGGGGAATCCGACGCCCTCTTCTGACCTCCACGGCATTGTGCAACATGGGTGCACAAACCTACATGCAGACAGTACATTCATACACATAAAAAAAATAAATAAAAATTTAAAAAGATAAGGCGGAGAAAGAAAAAAGAAGAGAAAAAAAATAAAAAAAGATAAGGCAGAGGAAAAGGAGGCTCTGCCTCCAAAAAGGAGGCAGAGCCAGGCAGGTCTATGTAAGTTTGAGGCTAGCCTGGTCTGCATAGAAAGTTCCAGGCCATCTGGGGCTATAGGGAGACCCTGTCTCATAAATAAATAAAATAAACAAACAAATAAATAAATAATAGAACTACTATGTGACCCAGCTACATCACTCCTGGGTGCACATCTCCAGTGTATCCTATCACTGAGATACTTTTTTTTCACATAAATTTATTTTTATTTTTTTAACAAATCTAGACCCGTGTTCACACCCATTCCCCCACCCTGCCAGAGCTCATGCATTCTGCCAAACATGCTTTTCATCTCTTAGTCTTTCTCAATATTTTCCATGGGGAAGTTGAACCGTTTTGAGCAGAAGTTCAGTTTCAGTCAGTTCTCATTTGATGCAATCCTTTCTGTTGTTGTTGTTGTTGTTTTTCCAAATATGCTTACGCCCAATGCTTTGGACAAAAGCTCAGGGAGCCCTCCACAAGAAATACTTACAACTAGGTAATTGGCACTAGCATCCACAGATGAGGGATACCATTCGTCGTTTGTTTTTTCTGGGACTGTGTTACTTCACTCAGCATGATGTCTTCTAGCTCCAGCCATTTTCCTGCAAAGCTCGTGATGTCTTTTTTTGGTCTTTTCGAGACAGGGTCTCCCTGTAGCCCCAGCTGTCCTGGAACTGGCTCTGTAGACCAGGCTGGCCTTGAACTCACAGAGATCCGTCTGCCTCTGCTCCCGAGTGCTAGGATTAAAGGCGTGCGCCACCACGCCCGGCGATGTCGTCTTTCTTTACTGCTGCATAGAACTCATTGTGTAGATAACCACATTTTCTCTATCCACTCATCAGTTGAGGGCATTTGGGTTGTTCCAGCGCTCCTTGCTATTGTGAAGAGAGCTGAAATATACATGGCCGTGCATTTCGCTATGGTGGGGGTGAGTCTTGAGGGTAACATGTCCAGGAGTGGTATGGCTGGGTCGGGTGCAAGTTCATTTCAAGTCTTCCAAGGGTTCTCCACACTGTTTCCATAGTGGCTGTATGAGTTTCATTACATTCCACCAGCAGTGGATTGAGTGTTCCCCTTTCCCCACACCTCTCCAGCCTTTAGTATCATTTTGTTTTCTTGATCCTAGCCAGTCTTATTGGAGTAAGATGATTATCTTAAAGTGGTTGTCATTTGCATTCCTTAATGATTAGTGAGGTTGAACACTTTTTTTAAGTGTTTCTCAGCACATAATCTCTAATTCCTCATTTGTGAAGTCTCTGTTCATTTCTTTGCTCCATCTATTGATGGGTCCATTTGTTTTCTTTTTTCTGTGGTGGTGTGAGTAGTTTATATATTCTGGAAATCAATGCTTTGTCAGATGTATCTGCAGTGGTTTCCTCCCACTCTGTGGGAGTTCTCTTCACTTCCTTGATTGTTTCTTTTGATGTACAGAAGCTTTTGAGTTTAATGAGGTCCCATTTGTCAATTGTTGACCTTAATTCTTGTGCAGCTGCTGTCTGATTTAGGAAGTCTTTTCCTGTGCCTATGTCTTGTAGCCTGCTGCCAACTTTTTCTTCTATCACCTTCAGAGTTTGGGGTTTCACGCTGAGGTCTTTGATCCATCTGGAGTTGACTTTTGTACAGGGCAATACTTTCACATCCATGTTTCCCTGATGCTCCATTCAAAATAGCAAGAAAATGGAATCAGCCTAGATGCCATAATAGACCAATGAATAATGAAAATGCGATACATATACTCAGTGGAATTTTGCTTAGCCATAAAGAAAAACAAAATTATGAAATTTGCATATATGGGCGTATGAATGTGGATATAGTTAATGTATCTAGAAAGAGGACCACGAAAGGAGGGACAAAAGGAGCTGATGAAGAGGACAGGAAACAGATCAAACGAGATGTGAAAGCAGAGACCAGAGCACTGGGAATGGAAGAGTTTAAGTGGGAACAGGGAGATGGCCAAGGAAGGACAGTCAACAGAAACAAGTTTGAAAATTACATAATGAAACCTAATACCTAAATACTAATACTTAATAATAATAATACCAAAAACCTAAATATTTTTATCCTATAAAAATACTTAAGCCTGGCCGGGCGTGGTGACGCCTTTAATCCTAGCACTTGGGAGGCAGAGGCAGGCGGATCTTTGTGAATTCAAGGCCAGCCTGGTCTACAGAGTGAGTTCCAGGATAGCCGGGGCTAGAGGGAGACCCTGTCTCAAAAAGACAAAAAAAAAAATACTTAAGCCTGTTGTGGTAGTTCACGCTTTTAATGCCAGCACTTGGGAGGCAGAGGCAGGTGGAGCTCTGTGGTATCAAAGCTGACCTGGTCTACATAGCCAGTTCCAGGCCATTTGGAGCCACATGGAGACCCAGGCTCAGAAAAACAAAACATAAACAAATTTAAAAAGGGTTCTGGAGAGATGGGTCAGTGGTTAAGGGCACATACTGCTCTTCCAGAGGAACTGAGTCCAGTTCCCAGCACCCATGTGGGTGCTAAGAATCAAACCAGCCGGTGCTCTTAACCATACAGCAATCTCTCCAGCCCCTTAAAATATATTTTAAAAGAATAGATATTACCTGACGTGGTGTCGTACACCTTTAATTCCAGCACTTGGGAGGCAGAGGCAGGCAGATCTCTGTGAGTTCAAGGCCAGCCTGGTCTACATAGAGAGTTCCAGGATAGCCAGTGCTACAGGGAAACCCTTTCTCAAACAAACTAAAGGATTTAAAAAGTTGGGGACAGCTGGGCATGGTGACATACACCTTAAATCCCAACACTTGGGAGGCGGAGAACCTGTGGATTTCCATGAGATTGTAGCCAGCCTGGTCTACATAGGGAGCTCCAGGCCAGTTGGGGCTACAGGGAGACCCTGTCTCAAAAACAAGGAAGAGGAGGAGGNTCCGGGTCCTCTGCAAGAGCAGTAGGTGTTCTGGAGAGCCATCTCTCCAGCCCCTAAGTTATGTGTGTGTATAGATATAGATATAGATATATATTCTGAACCCGGGTCCTCTGCAAGAGCAGTAGGTGTTCTGGAGAGCCATCTCTCCAGCCCCTAAGTTATGTGTGTGTATAGATATAGATATAGATATATATTCTGAACCCGGGTCCTCTGCAAGAACAGTGCATGTTTTAACTGCTGATCCATCGCTCCAACACTGACTTCTTCCTTTTTTTTTTTAGATTCTGGAGCTTCTTAACTCCTAGAGATTTTAGACTGAGCCATTTCTCTTGAAACCTGTTTTCAATATGATAATTATCACACATTTGATGATAAAAGCTAGTAATAAAATCTGAATAGTGAAAGTGAGGATGAAGCTTGGGCACATAATTTAACTGCTGAGTTTAATTTTATTCATAGATTGATGACATTAATAACATTCTGTGTCTATTTTGTAAGGGTACTAAATTAAAATCAGAGGGATACAAAAATCTTCTTTTGTCTTTTTGAGACAGGGTCTCCCTGTAGCCCCAGCTGGCCTGGAACTCATTATGTAGACCAGGCTGGCCTTGAACTCACAGAGATCCACCTGCCTCTGCCACCTGAATACTGGGATTAAAGGCATGCACCACTATACCCAGCTGGATACAAAGCTTTTTTTTTTTTAATTTTATTCATTTCTGTATGTGTATGAATGTACTGTCTGCATGCAAGTTTGTGCACCCGTGTCATGCAATGCCGCGGAGGTCAGAAGAGGGTGTCAGATTCCCCTGGAACTGGAGTTCTCCTGGAATCAGAGTTTCGGACGGTTCTCAGCCGCCATGTGGGTGCTGGGGATCGAACCCAGGTCCTCTGTAAGAGCGGTCGGCGCTCTTAAGCGCTAGGCCATCTCTCCAGTCCGATACAAAGCTTTTTAAAATAGCTTTTTGGTGTAAGTCACTCAGACTATTGGAAGCATTGTTCCATCCCTGTTTTGCTATTCTCCATCCTGCTCGCACAGGGTCTGGTCCAGAGGGCTGCTCAGACAGTGGTCATGACACTGAAGAAACTTGAAATGAATTCTCAGCATTCACAGTTCCTCCCATGGTTTCTGCTTGATCTCCTTCAATTAGATCGCTGGGACTGTCTACCTCTTCAACCTCTCCATCCAACAACAGAACTCCTCTGGATTAAAACAGTTGGGGAAGCCAGGAGTGGTGGCACATGTCTTTAATCCTAGCAGTCAGGAGTCCGAGGAAGGTTCCTGTGATTTCAAGGCTAGCCTGGTCTACAAAGGGAGTTCCAAGCCATCTGTAACAACAGGGAAATCCTATCTCAAATAAATAAACTAACCAACCAACCAACCAAACAAACAAACAAGCAAAAATACCCCTACCCCCCAGACCGAAAACAAAAACAAAAACAAAAAAAACAGAACAAAACAAATAAAAAACAAGGACTGGAGAGATGACTCAGCAGTTTAGAGCAGTGGCTGTTCTTGCAGAAGATTGGGATTTTATTATCACCCACATGATGACTAACAACCACCCGTGACTCCAGTTCCAGGGGATCCAATGTCCTCTTCTGTCCTCTGCCAGCACCGCATGACATGGGTGCACTTACGTACAGGCAGGCATAATACTCATATACATAAAATAAAAATAAATAAAATAAAATGTTCTGGAATCCTTTAACTTGACTCATCACAGGAAAACCCCTTCACATGTGTTAGAGTGACACCTGGTTAGTAACTTTAGCCAAGATGTCCAGGATCTGAATTTGGGATTCCTTACCTGAATTTCCTAGTTTCCTTTTAGAACTTTGTGGAACAGCCTGGCTTGGAGGCGGTGGGAAGCCCCTGACAATTGTTTGAAATTTCTAAATCCCAAGTGTGGAGCAACTCAGCTATTGGACTGTAATTGTTTTCTTTGGTCTGATCCTCAGGGATAGGCCCTAAATGGTCGAGGCTGGTTCTGTCTCTAATTTGCTTTAGGATTCAGACCTTTGCTATCATGAGTTTCTTAAGTGGGATGCAGGCAGAGAGCTCCTTGTTGGGAAGCCATATTAGGGAAATCCTGTGCAGTGCTTGCTTCAAATCAGAGGGAGAAGTCTGCTCTCTCAGGAGTGTTCTCCTTTTCTTGGTCCAGAAATCAACATGAATAAATAAAGCCATTCAACCAGCCCATAGCTGAATGCTCCTGAGCCATGGGGAGTTTCTAAATGTCTAGAGGGTCCATTGGTCACAGAAACACATATCCTAGGATATTTTTTTTTTAAAATAGGTGGCACATACCTTTAATCTCAGTACTCAAGAGGCAGAAGCAGGTGGATCTCTGTGAGTTCAAGGTCAGCCTGGTCTACACACTGAGTTCCATGCCAGTCAGGGCGATCAGGGCTATGCAATGAGATCCTGCCTGAAAAAAAAAAAAAAAAAGATAGGATCTTGTGTATCTCATGTACCCTAGGCTGGCCTTAGCACGCTACATCGTCAAGGATGACTTTGAACCTCTGACCCTCCAGCTTCTACCTCCTGAGTGCTGGTGTTACAGGTGTGTGTGCAGGTTTATGTGGCACTGAGAATCAAACCCGGGGTTTTGTGCATGCTAGGCAAGCATTCCTCCAATTGGGGGCCCAAGTCAATCTCCTGTAGGTATTAGGCTTTATTGTTTTATTGCTTTTCATTGTTTTTCAGTGCTGAGTATTGAACTTAGGGCCTTACTCATGCTAGGCAAAGACTCTACCATGTTCCAAGCCCTGTGATTTATTGTTGGTTTAAGTTGCTTCCAGAGCCTAAGGACTTGGACACAATATCTAAAGAGTTGATGGAACTTTGGGTGTAGGACGTAGATAAGAGAAAACTGAAGTGGTAGGTGCGACGTCCATTTTCCCCTTTACACCATCTCAGGGAGTAGGTTGGGGCTGATTCCTCCAAAGAGGGTACTTCCTTGAATTGCTCTAGGTGGGCTGTGTGGTTGCTCCTCAGAGTGTGGTCTAAAGGTCAGCAGCAGCATTACAGGGACCCATGTTGAAAATGTAAATGACAGCCAGGAATAGTGGTGTAGGCCTTTATTCCCAGCACTCGGGAGGCAGGCAGAGTACAGGCAGGCTCTGTGGTTTCAAGTCTCCAGCCTGGTTTTACATAGAGTTCCAGGCCAGCTGGGGATATAGGAAGACCCTGTGTCTCAAAGAAAAAAAAGAAAAATTGCCAAATTGGACCCCCTCCCCCCCAACCTACTCAGAATACTTGGGGGCTGGGCCTTAGAACCAGTGTTCTAGAAGGATCTTAGGGATTCGTGTGCAGGATGCATTTGAAAAGTACATGGTTTTTGAACAGGTGACTACGCCCCGGACGTTGGTGGCCGGCACGCCTTTAATCCTAGCACTGCTGGGGCAGAGGCAGCGGATCTTGTGAGTCAAGGACAGACCTGGTTACAGAGTGAGTTCCACGACAGCTGGGGCTACAGGGAGCAGCCCTGTCTCAGAAAAGACAAATAAAAAAAAAAAAAAAAAAGAAAGGTGACTAACTTAGTCTTCACTCTCTGTCATGCAGTAGAGATCCATACATAATTAGGCTTCCACAGCTATAGCCAGTTCCTCTACCTTTTTTTACCCAGTGTTATTTCTTTTTTTTATTTTAATTTTTTTATTTATTGTGTATGTGTATGAATATACTGACTGCATGCAGGTTTGTGCACCAGAAGAGCATGTTGGATTCCCCTGGAACTGGAGTTACAGACGGTTCTTAGCCACCATATGGGTGCTGGGGGTCGAACCCTGATCCTTTGCAAGAGCAGTCGGCACTTTTAACCACTAGGCCATCTCTCCAGCCCCCAGTGTTATTTCTTTTTTTTTTAATTTTTTAAAAATTTTATTTATTTCTGTATGTGTATGAATGTACTGTCTGCATGCAAGTTTGTGCACCCCTGTCGTGCAATGCCACGGAGGTCAGAAGAGGGTGTAGGACTCCCCTGGAACTGGAGTTCTCCTGGAATTGGAGTTTCAGACGGTTCTTGGCCGCCATGTGGGTGCTGGGGATCGAACCTGGGGCCTCTGTAAGAGTGGTTGGCACTCTTATCCGCTAGGCCATCTCTCCAGCCCCCAGTGTTATTTCTTTCAGCTTTCATGGTCCCACAGGCAACCCCTGCATTCCAGCCCTTGCTTGAGTTTCTGAGTTGCACAATTTCCCCTTGCCTTCTACTTCCTTGGCTCAAAGGCCATGTCAAATCCCAAGACACCTCTTTACTTCCTTTCTTAAGAAAGTATATTTTATTTATTGGGCTGGAGAGCTAGCCTAGCAGTTAAGAGCGCCAACTGCTCTTGCAGAGGACCTGGGTTCGATCTCCAGCACCCACTTGGCGGCTGAGAACCATCTGAAACTCCAATTCCAAGAGAACTCCAGTTCCAGGGGAATCCGACGCCCTCTTCTGACCTCTGCGGCATTGCATGACTTGGGTGCACATACCTGCATGCAGACAGTACATTCATATACATAGAGACAAATAAATAAAAAATTAAAAAATATATATTTTATTTATTATTTTTATGTGTACGAACATATTGCCTGGATATATGTAAGTGTGCCTATGTGGTATAGTGCCTAAGGAGGTCAGAAGAGGGTGTTAGATTCCCTTGGAACTGGAGTTATGGATGGTTTGTTAGCTGCCATGTGGGGGCTGATACTTGAACCTGGGTCCTCTGCAAGAGCAGCCAGTGTCTCTTAACCACTGAGCCCCCTTTCCAGCTCCTTTGCTTGCTTTTTTTTTCCTCCTCTATCTTCTCTGAATTCTGAAATAGCTGTCCGAACAGAATTGTATTTTTTGTCCTTTTTAAAAAATCTCTGACATCTTCCCATATCATTGTGAAGTGAGTCTTAAGAGTTAGTCAGGGGCTGGAGAGATAGCCTAGTGGTTAAGAGCACCGACTGCTCTTGCAGAGGACCCGGGTTCGATCCCCAGCTCCCACATGGCGGCTGAGAACCGTCTGTAACTCCAATTCCAGGAGAACTTCAGTTCCAGGGGAATCCGAGACCCTCTTCTGACCTCCGTGGCATTGCACGACACGGATGCACAAACCTACAAACCCAAGTCTGGCAGAGTGTGAGTGCACCTACTAACCAGGCAGGCTCCATTGCACAGAACAAATTTCCATACTAACAAGCCTTTGCTCATGTGTCTTGGCACCTAATTGGGAGTTCAGAGAAAGCTCGTGCTTTGGTGCAAGGTGGTATGCACCGTCCTTCAGGCCTGGGCCTCTTCCTCTGCTTCTGTGATACTGGGTGGGGCAGCAGCATGGTGTTTTACCAGAAAATGTGAAGAAGATGCTTGGACTTGGGACAAAAGAGAACTCAGAAGCATATTTCAGTCTTTGGGGAAATCACAGTGCAAATTGTTCTGAAGATCTGTGGACACAGAGAAAGAGGAAAGAAGGAGGAAATCAAGCAAGCAACTAAAATCTTTAAATTGGATGCTTTTGTTTCATTAATTCCCCTCAAGATCTAAGAAGTCTCTTTTGATTATTAGCAACTGGGTTACAGTTTTTTTTTTCTTTTAAATTTTTTTAAAATTTTATTTATTTTTTATGTGTATGAGTATACTGTCTGCATGTAGGTTGGTGCACCCATGTCGTGCAATGTTGAGGAGGTCAGAAGAGAGCGTTGGATTCCCCTGGAACTGGAGTTACAGACGGTTCTCAGCCACCATGTGGGTGCTGGGGATCGAACCCAGGTGTTCTGCAAGAGCAGTCAGCGCTCTCAACTGCTAGGCCATCTCTCCAGCCCCTGGGTTTCAGTTTTAAATATAAAACAAAAATTTTAATTTTGGGGGTGTCTTTTTGAGACAGGGTCTTCCTGTAGCTCCAGCTGTCCTGGAACTCACTATGTAGACCAGGCTGGCCTTGAACCAAGTGCTAGGATTAAAGGCATGTACCACCATACCTGGCTTTGTTATTTTTTATTTGATGTGTAGGAGTGCATCGCCTGTGTGAATGTAAGTGCACTCATGTTTTATTTATTTATCTATTTTTGGTATTCTTGAGACAGGGGCTTTCTTTAGTCCCAGCTGGTCTGGAGTTTACTCTGTAGACCAGGCTGGCCTTGAACTCACAGAGATCCACCTGCCTCTGCTTCCTGAGTGCTGGGATTAAAGGAGTGTGCAACCACGCCCCAAATGTGCATCCATGTTTTGAAGTGCCCGAGGAAGTGAAGTACAGATGGTTGTTAGCCTCCATGTGTGTGCTGGGAAACAAACCTGGGTCCTCTGCAAGAGCAGTCAGTGCTCTTAACCACTGAGCCATCTCTCCAGCTGCATAAAACAAATTTTATAAGTACAATGGGTTCAGGCCCTGCTTTCTCACAATCTTGCTGTGTGATCTTTAGCAAGCTCCTTCTGGTTTTGGTGCTCCAGTTACTTCTCCATAAAATGAAGGTTTAGCAGGTCCCTGATTCTACATGTGTGGCCCCTGAGCCAGCAACCATGTAGTAACTTGATAGAAATGTTACTGTCTTTCATCAGAAACTCTGGAGTGGGCCCCAGCACTCTGTGTTTTAATAAGCCCTCCAGATAATTCAGATACCCACAAAGCAGATAAAGAGAAGTGAGACAGATGTTGGGACCCTGGGCCTTTACTTCCCAGCTGCTGGAACGTGGTAGTAGTCAGGCTGGTCTGGAAGGAGAGGTTGGCTCACAGCCTCCAACCTTCCCTTCCTCCAGCACCCAGTGATCTATTGTGGGCACATGGAGTACATTCTCCTGGGTTTTATTTGGATCTATTTGATGTCTGATGCTTTTCAAAAAGCCACAAAACAAGTCTCATAGAAGTAGAAGTTTACTGAATTCTATATATTTATAATTAAGTACCTTTATTTTTTGTCTTTTTGAGACAGGGTCTTCCTCTAGCTCTGGCTGTCCTGGAACTCACTATGTAGACCAGGTTAGCCTTGAACTAACAGAGATCCACCTACCTCTGACTCCCAGGTGCTGGGATTAAAGGCATGTGCCACCCCCTGGCTTAATTTATTTTTTTTGAGACAAGATCTCACTATGTAGCTCTGGCTAGCCTGGAATTCAGTATGTAGACCAGGTTGGCATTCAGCTCACAGAGATCCTCCTGCCTCAGCCTTTTGAGTGCTGGGATTAAAGGCATAAACTACCACATTCCACTCAGTTTAGTACCTTTTTCCTTTAGCAATACCAGTTTTGTGCCTTGGCATAAAGAGATTTGGAGATATGTCAAAGTTTACATTTCTTTTTTATTTTTATTTTTATTTTTTTAGCTTTTATTTTTTGGTCTTTTTGAGACAGGGTCTCCCTATAGTCCCAGCTGTCCTGGAACTCGATCCATAGACCAGGCTGGCCTTGAACTCACAAAGATCCGCCTGCCTCTGCCTCCCGAGTGCTAGGATTAAAGGCGTGCGCCACCACGCCCAGCTTACATTTCTTTTTTATAGTTCACTAAGAGTTAAGTATTTCATGGCCCTTATAAGCACACTACAAATTATTTTTTAGGTGATGGTTGTTGTTTTTTTTAATTCCCAATTCTTTGTGTGAAGAAAATAATTACAGAGAATTCAATTTTTTTTACCTTGGTATTTTTTTAATTTATTATTTTATATGTATGAATGTACTGTCTGCATGTAGGTTGGTGCACCCACGTCATGCAATGCTGTGGAGGTCAGAAGAGGGTGTCAGATTCCCTGGAACTGGAGTTAAAGACAGTTCTTAGTGGCCATGTGGGTGCTGGGAATCAAACCCAGGTCCTCTACAAGAGCCGTCAGTGCTCTTAGCCACTGAGCCATCTCTCCAGCCCCTCAAATCTTTTTTATCAAAAGAATGATCTCAAGAATGTAATCTTTGTAATGTTATTTTTGTAAACTCCCCTACACACACACACACACACACACACACACACACACACACACACACCTAGTAAAACTTTTGTTTAAGGAATTCAAATCTTTTGATCTTTCCCACCTTGTAAAACTTTTGTTTACACAAAGGCTTTGTTGTATCTCTGGAACTTGAACTAGATAACTCAGAGCCATCTGCCCCTTTCCTCCTTTCCTTCTTTTCCTCTGTGCCCAATTCTTTTAAAATTAGCCAACTTTGAAAGATTGTGAGGACTGAGCCTGGTCAGTGGGGAAAAGACACAGTATTCTTGCATCAGGATAAAAACCTATCAACCTTCCAGCTAGGTATGCTTACTCCACCCAAATGATGCGATGCACCCTTTTGCAAAAGTAAGAGCTGCCTTGTTGAGTTACTTTTGCTTTGTGTGTTATTGGTGGGGTTCTTTAACCTCAGATTTTATTTCTAATGTATGAGATGTGTGTTCATTTAAAAAGTACACATAAAAAAATAAATAAAAGGTACACATAAACAAAAAGCAAAATAAAACTTCACACCATGTAAAACTAAGCATTGTTTGTGTACATAAATATATATATATATGTACATTTGAAATTAAGAATATTTTCCTGCTGGTATAGTGGTGCATGACTTTAATCCAAGTTCTCACGTGACAGAGGCAGATGGATCTCTGAGTTTGAAGCCAGTGTAGTCTACATACCCAGTCCTAGGCCAGCCAGGGTTACATAGTAAGATCCAGTCTCAAAAACATTTTTTTGCCTGAATATGTGAACTGATACTACATATGCTGATTTGTAATTTGCTGTGTTTTACTGTATGATATGGAATGAACATATTTCCATGCAAATGCATGAAAATTTCCAACTGAAAAATAAACCTGGAGAATGGGTCAAAAATCTAGTGAGATACTGGTAACAATGAAGCTGCCTGAAATAAAACGGCACCGAATAATTAAAAGTAAATCAAGGGGCAAAATACAGAAGCAACAGTCAGATTTCAATATCAGGGAAAAAGATCTCAAGGCATGAAGCTCTCAGGATAAGGACAGCTGTTGGAACATCTTTGCTTCAAGACATCGGCACAAACTTGTTTCTTACTCTTCTGATTGCTTCTCTAAGCCTTTCCAATTCATCTGTTTCTTCGGAGTCCAAAAGCCTGGCAGGATCATCCTCTTTAGATTCCTGGCAGGATGAGTGGTCCTGCTCTAAGTCTGCCTTCTGCTTCCTGAGTGCATCTTCTTTAGGCGCCTGAGCCATTCCTTCCACTGCCTGCGTTGCGTCTTCCAAAGAACAGCCTTTGTCTGCCTGTGGTCGGTTCTGTGGTTTCCCTTCATTTACTTTTTCTTTTATTTATGTGCTTGTATCTGCATATATGGATGCTCATATGGACGTGGATGCCCGAAAGAGGGCATCAGACCCCCCCTGGAGCCGGAGTTACAGGTGATTGTCAGCTGTGTGACATGGGTGCTGGGAACTGAACTTGGGCCTCTGCAAGAAATAGCTATTAGTTAGTTTTTCTGTTACTGAGATAAAGCACTGTGACCAAAAACAACTTATGGAAGGAAGTTTAATTTGGCTTACAGCTCCAGAGGGAGGGTCTGTAATGGTGGAGGCCTGGCAACAACAGCAGACTGGAGCAGAAAACTAAGAGATCCACTGATCTACTTCTTCTAGCAAGGCTAGACCTCTCTGAGCATCAAGTTCAAATACACGAGCCTCTGTGGAGCAATTTTCTTTTCTTTTCTTTTCTTTTTTTTTTTGTTTGAAGTTTTTACCATGTACATGTGTTTTTATTTTCTTTTTTTCATTTATTTATTTATTATATTTTAAGGGATTCACAATATAAGAGCACAGTCGTTTTCAGATCACATTGACAGTTACTCAGTTTGCTATACAACTAGGTAATTGGCACTAGCATCCACAGATGAGGGATACCATTCGTCGCCTATTTTTCTGGGACTGTGTTACTTCACTCAGCATGATGTCTTCTAGCTCCAGCCATTTACCTGCAAAGCTCATGATGTCATCTTTCTTTACCACTGCATAGAACTCCATTGTGTAGATGTACCACATTTTCTCTATCCACTCGTTAGTTGAGGGGCTAGCAGTTTTCATTGGAACCAACACACACACACACACACACGCACATGCACACGCACACGCACGCGCGCGCACACTGCGTGCTCTTAAATGCTGAGTCATCTCTCTTGCTCCATCCCATTTTCTTCACAAGAACTTTTGAATGCTGAATAGTTTTCCTTCCTTCCTTTCTTCCTTTCTCTCTCTCTCCCTTCCTTCCTTCCTTCCTTCCTTCCTTCCTTCCTTCCTTCCTTCGTTCCTTCCTTCCTTCCTTCCTTCCTTCCTTCCTTCCTTCCTTCCTTTTTCTTTCTTTCTTTCCTTTCTCTCTCTCTCTTTCTTTCTTTCTTTCTTTCTTTCTTTCTTTCTTTCTTTCTTTCTTTCTTTCTTTCTTTCTTTCTTTCTTTCTTTCTTTCTTTCATCAATCCTGTGCAGATCCAGGGTTTTTCCTCTCTCTTCCCCCCACCTTTATTGTATTGTACCCAAAGACCAATCCTTTACAGGATCTGGTCTCTCTTCTCTTTCTCCTGGAAAATGGAGCCACTTCAGAGAAACAAGGCCTGGACTGGGAGGAGCTTAGTAATTTTTGAAAGAATTACGATAGTTTCAAGGCAGGGATGGGGACATTGTGGGTGTTTTATACAACCTTTCCAGAGTTTAGGGTATTGGAAGTTTGATAGCCTGCCTTACCTTTCTCCTTACTTCTCCTGAAGTATGTAGTAAATAGTTCAGTCTTTTAAAAAATGTTTTACTTATTTTTATTTTATGGATATGAGTGTTTTGCCTGCATATATGTGAGTATACCCGGGTCATGCAATGTCTGCTGAGGTCAGAAAGGGAGTTGGAACTCCTAGAACTAGAGCTATAGATGGTTGTTACCCATCATGTGGATGCTAGGAGCCAAACCCAGGTCCTTTGCAAAAAAAGCCAGTGTTTTTAATCACTGAGCCACCTCTCCAGTCTTAATTTACTGTCTTAGTATGCTTGGTCTGCTACCATCAACTACCATAGACTGGGTGGCTTTCAAGCAGTAGAAATTTATTCATACAATTTTGGAGTCTGAAAGTTACACATCATTGTCCCAGCACAGCTGGGTTCTGGCCCATGGAGGCCAGAAGAGGGCGTTAGATCTCCTAGAACTGGAGTTATGGATGGTTGTTAGCCACCATGATGTGGGTGCTGGGAACTGAACCTGGGTCCTCTGCAAGAGCAGCCAGTGCTCTTATCACTGAGCCATCTCTCTGCCCCAGAATATGGTTTCTTATCGACCCCATCAACGTTCCTTCGAAATAGCTATCTATGCCAGGCTTCCTCTGTACTCCTGAAATCTAACATCCTCTTATGATGCTTGTGTCTGCTATTAGAGTTCACTGTGGAACGTGCATGTCAAGGGGGGGGGGGCAATCTGACAAGCCTGAGCAGGAAGAAACCAGTTGGTTCTTTGTGGTGCTGCCACGGCTATAAGTGGTCCCCCAATTAGTCCGAGCTGGTAGAAGCGGCTTCCTCTAGGCAGTTTGACTACTTCTGAGCAGTGACTCATGTTCTGGAAGGCAGTGCAGTGGGTGGAAAACTCCTTAGACTCACACCCTGACCTCAAGGTGGTCACATGCTAGCAGCCATAACATGAATGTCGACAATTATCATACAATGCTCTGAGCGCTGTAATAAAGGTAAATAGAAACTCCGGGGCTGGAGAGATGGCCTAGCGGTTGAGAGCGCCGACTGCTCTTGCAGAGGACCCGTGTTCGATCCCCAGCACCCACATGGCAGCCGAGAACCATCTGAAACTCCAATTCCAGGAGAACTCCAGTTCCAGGGGAACTCCAGTTCCAGGGGAATCCAACACCTTCTTCTGACCTCCGCCGCATTGCACGACACGGGTGCACAAACCTGCATGCAGATAGTACATTCATACACATAGAAAAAAAAAAAAAAGACATACACCACCATGCCCGGCTCATGTCTTTATTTATAAAAAGAAACTCCAACTTAATTTCTCCAGAAGGGAGAAATTAAGTCTGTCTGGATTAATAGATCTGACTACATGGAGGAGGTCATGTGACCTGGGCCTTAAAAAACAAGAGGTCACTGAGTAGAAAAGGAGGGAAAGAGCATGTTCAAAGTCACCTAGGGGATGTTCCTTGGCAGGTAAAGTGCTTGCACAGAGCCCTGGCTTTGATCCCCTGCACCCCGTAAATGGGCGTGGTACCACATGCCTGGGATCCTAGCCCTCAAGAGGCAGAAGGATTAGGAGTTATTCTCGGCCATGTAGGAAGCCTGACGCCAGCCTGGGATACATGAAATCTTGTCCTTTTTTTTTTTTTTTTTTTTTAAACATTCAAGTTACACTTATGGTGAATTCGATGGTGTAAACTAAACAGATTTAATTTTTTTTTTAAATGAAAAGTTCTTAGACATTAAAGTGCAAGACACTTTGGGAAATGGTGTGAAAATCTTTCTGGTCAGCAATGAGGGACTCGGCAAGAAGGTCTGATGGAATCAGATTGTATGTCATAGTAAGTGGTAAGACATTCAGGAGATGGGACAGTAGAGAACGGAGGGTGGAAGCCAGTGGGAGCCTGCTGCTCTGAGAACGAATTGCTGTCAGCTGGTACTAAAAATAAATCAAATTTTCTTGACAGTGGGAGCAAAAGAGATGCATGATGGGTTAATTAAGAAAGGGAAGCATGTCCGTCTGTCAAAAGACAAATCTTCTTATCACTAAACTCTGAAGTGTTTCCAGGGTTGGCGAGATGGTCAGCAGGTGAAGGTACTTGCTGCAAGCCTGATGACCTGAGTTGGATTTACATGGTGGAAGGAAAGAACTGACTCCTGCAAGGTGTCCTCTGACCTCTACATATGTGTAATGGCACATGTGTGCCCACATACATGCACACATAAATAAGTAAATATAATAAAGTGTTTCCACTGATATGGAAATTACTGAACTATATGGTTTAAAATAATTTCATGAATTCCACATTTCTGTATATTGATTCTTGAATAAAAATTGAAATCCCAATTTTAATATATATACATATATATGTATATATAGTCTTTTTATTTTTTTGGTGTTTTTGAGACAGGGTCTGTAGTCTCATGGTCCTGTCCACCTTAGTGGACCACACTCAGGCCAGGAGCCTCCAGGCTGATGCTTGGACAGCTCCCTTCAGCCTCCCCAACAAGACACTCTTCACCACTTCACAGACTGGTGACCTGGAAAGCCTCCTTCCAGCCAAACCACGGCTAGCAAGAACACTCTGACCATTTCACAGGTCGGTGGCCTGGAAAACCCTCTTCCAACCCGAAAGCCCCTGACACTCGAAATTCAGGCTCACTGCTGCCTGTATATGCCCCAAAATAATGGATCCAGGAATTCTGTGTGATGGTAATGGAGAATTCACTTTATTGCATACTGCCAGTCACTTTTTTAAGCAAAATGACATCATCTCTCAGAGCCCATCGCAGACTCCAGTCTCACGCCCCTGTATGCTGCTGCCCCACCTAGTGTCAGGTGCCTGGACCAGGAGTTGCTCCCTCTTGGGGTGGGGTCAAAGGAAGGCCTGACTTCCATGTTGTGCCCTGAGGGATGTTAGCTGAAAACTAGCCCCGAATTCAAACTGGATCTTCCCACAAGGGTCTCCCTGTCGCCCCAGCTGTCCTAGAACTCACTCTGTAGACCAGGCTGGCCTTGAACTCACAGAGATCTGCCTGCCTCTGACTCCTGAATGCTGGGATTAAAGACGTGTGCCACCATGCCTGGCATTAATTTTTTCTTTTTATTTTTTTTTTAAGACGGTATCTCCCTGTAGTCCTAGCTGTCCTGGAACTCACTCTGTAGACCAGGCTGGCCTTGAACTCACAGAGATCCACCTGCCTCTGCCTCCCAAGTGCTAGGATTAACGGCATGTACCACAACGCCCAGATTTTTAATTTTTTCTCTTTTAAAAAAGTATTTTATGCAAGCGTGGTGGCACACACCTTTAATCCCAGCACTCAGGAGGCAGAGGCAGGCAGATCTCTGTGAGTTCAAGGCCAGCCTGGTCTACAAAGCGAGTTCCAGGACAGCTGGGACTACAGGGGGACCCTGTCTTGAAAAAGACCAGAATTTTTTTTTTATTAGCCTGACATAGTGTAGCATGCTTTTAATCCCAGCACTCAGGAGGCAGAGGCAGGCAGATCTCTGTGAGTTCAAGGCTGGTTTACATAGGGAGTTCCAGGTCAGCTGGGGCTACAGGGAGGTCCTGTTTCAAAAACACCAAAATTTTTTTTTATTATTTTAAATTTATGTGTATGAGCATATTGCCTGCATGTGCATAGGTGCACCCTGTCATGCAATGCCCATGGAGGTCAAAAGAGGGCATCAGATCCCCTGAAACTGGAGTTATGGATGGTTGTTAGCCATGTGGGTGCTAGGAATTGAACTCTGGTCCTCTGCAAGAACAATCAGTGCACCTAACTCCTGAGTCATCTCTCCAGCCCTTAATATATTTTTCCTAACAAAAGTACTGTTTTTTTTTTTCCATTGGAATGCATATACTGGTCATTTAAAAACTGAAAAAAAAATAATTAAAAAAATAAAAAAATAAAAAAACAAAAAAAATAAATAAACAACAACAAAAAATGAAAACAATAGGCCTGAAAACACTGAAGACATAGCTCAGTGGTAGTGTGCTTGCTTAGCCTGTGTGAGGCCCTGGGTTTGATTGTCAGAACCAATAAAGAAAGAAAAACTAAAATAAAATTTCCAGTTATACCAGTATTTAGTACGTCTGCTCATAAATAAGCTATTTAGCATGTATAATAAAGGGATTATATGGGGCTGGAGAGATAGCCTAGCGGTTAAGAGCACCGACTGCTCTTGCAGAGGACCCGGGTTCGATCCCCAGCACCCACATGGTGGCTAAGAACCGTCTGTAACTCCAATTCCAGGAGAACTCCAGTTCCAGGGGAGTCCGAGACCCTCTTCTGACCTCCACGGCATTGCACGACACAGGTGCACAAACCTACATGCAGACAGTACCTTCATACACATACAAAAATTAAAAAATTAAAAATAAATAAAAATAAAGGGATTATATAATATATTAACATCTACTCTGTTTTGTTTTGTTTTCTTTAGTCAGTTGGAGATTGAACCCAGGGCCTCATGTATCTAAGCAAGCTTTCTCTCTACCACTGAGCTATATTCCCAGACTAAGATCTACGTGTGTGTGTGTGTGTGTGTGTGTGTGTGTGTGAAAGAGAGCACACATATGCCATGCATGCTTGTGGAGGCCAGAGCACAACCTCAGGCATCAATCCTCAGCTTCCATCTTGTTTGAGACATGGTTTCCTATCTTTCTGCTGCTTACACTAGTTCAGTCTGAGCTTCTGGGGATTCTCCCATCTACCCATAGAAATGTCGGAAATATAGTCACTGGGCTAGGCATCTGGTTTTTATGTGGGTTCTGGGGATTTGAACTCATGTCCTCATGCTTGCACAGCAAGCGCTTTGTCCCCTAAGCCATGTGCCCAGGTTCACTTACTAAATTCTTTTGTGGCAAATGTGATAATGCACACCTTTAATCCCAGCACTCAAGAAGCAGAGACAGGCAGATCTCTATAAATTCAAGGCTAGCCTGGTCTACTTAGTGAGTTCTAGGCCAGCCAGGACTACAGAAACAAACAAAAAAATTGTTTTTGCTTTGTTTTTGAGACAGGATCTTGTAATGTAGCTCTGGGACCTGGAACCTCCTGTGTAGACCAGGTTGGCCTTGAACTTGTGGCAATTCATCTGCCTTCATTTCTGAGTGCTGGGATTACAGATGCGTACCACTACATAGCTTTTATTTTAAAAAAATATTTTTTTTTTGTCTTTTTGAGACAGGGTCTCCCTTTAGTTTCAGCTGGCCTGGATGGAGCTCACTATGTAGACCAGGCTGGCCTTGAACTCACAGAAATATGCTTGCCTCTGCCTCCTGAGTGCTAGTATTAAGAGGCCTGCACTACCATGCCCTGCTTACTTAATATATATATATAATTATATATATATAATATGTTAAAAGTCTGCACCTGTAGTTCAGCCTGCTGGAATTCACTCTGTAGACCAGGCTGGCCTTGAACTCATAGAGATCCACCTGCCTCTGACTCCCCAGTGCTGGGATTAAAGGCATGCACCACCAATCCCAGTTTACTTAAAATATTTTTAGGAACTTTTCCCTATCTCAATGTTCTTCTGTAATAGGTTTGTTTTTGGTTTTGTTTTTTGGTCTTTTTGAGATAGGGTCTCCCTGTTGTCCCAGCTGTCCTGGAACCCACTCTGTAGACCAGGCTGGCCTTGAACTCACAAAGATCCGCCTGCCTCTCCCTCCTGAGTGCTAGGATTAAAGGCATGGGCCACTGCGCCTGGCCTGTAATAGTTTTTATTGTGCCGTTTAATAGCTGTGCCAAGAATGTGCTCCTGCTGAGCCAACATTATCTTTTTTAATATCATGCACAATATGTTAATGACCATCCTTATAAATGAATCAGTGAGTCTATTCACGATATTTTGTCCGTTGCGGGCTGATAATATTAAAAACAGAAGATAAGGTATTTTAAGCAAAAAAATAAGTTTTTTGTTATGATAACAGAAAAATTCAGGAGTCCATTCCTGGGCATGTCTCCATTCAAGGGTTCAAATGCTATCCTCAGACACTATAGCGTTCTCTTTTTGCGCCCCGTTCTTCCAGGCAGTCTTTATTCTCGGGCCCGCTCTCTCCACAGAGTGGCAAAAATGGCCTCTGCCAGCAGCCAGCTTCGGTAGTTTTAATAATAATTCACAATTCTAGAGAAAAAGAGTTGGTTTTTTGTTTGTTTGTTTGTTTGTTTGTTTGTTTTTAGTACCTGCAGTCTTAGGGTTACATGTTCATTCCTGAACCAATCATTCAGGCCAAGGACACAATTGAGTTCTGTGTCCACCTGATGGGTGGCTCAGCTGCCCCTCAATCACACAGATAAATACGGTTATTATTGAATGAGGAAGGAATGCATCCTCAAAGGAAGAGATGCTGCTCAGATTAAAAATCACACTTCCTGGAGTCAAATTTTTCCACCACAGGGTTATTCCAATCACAGACAGTTTTGTTTTTTTTTTGTCTTTTTGAGACAGGATCTCCCTTTAGTCCCAGCTGGCCTGGAACTGGCTATGTAGACCAGGGTGGCCTTGAACTTACAGAGATCCGCCTGCCTCTGCATGGTGAAGATAGATATTTTTGAGAAAAGCTTGTAGGTAAATTGTATGTCAGAAGCATGTAACAGTGTCCTTTATAAATTTATAAATAAGGGGCTGGAGAGATGCCTCAGTGGTTGAGAGCACTGACTGCTCTTGCAGAGGACCCGGGTTCGATTCCCAGCACCCACATGGTGGCTAAGAACCATCTTTAACTCCAGTTCCAGGGGAATCTGATGTCCCCTTCTGACCTCCGAGGCATTGCACGACACGGGTGCACTAACCTACATGCAGACAGTACACTCATACACATAAAAAATAATAAATAAATTTTTAAAATTTAAAAAATCATAAAAAATAAATTTATAAATATGTAAAAACTATATATTTTTAAGTTATTTTTATTTTATGTATATGAGTGCATTGCCTGCATGTAGGCTGGTACACCCATGTGGTACAATGCCTGTGGAGCTCAGAAGAGGGCTCCCCTGGAACTGGAGTTAAAGATGGTTCTTAAAGATGGATGGTTGTTAGCCACTGTGTGGGTACTGGGACTCAAACCTGGGTACTTTGCAAGAGCAGTCAGTGCTCCTCACAACTAAGCCATCTCTCCAGTCCCAACAGTGTCCTTCTTTAAGGCCTCATAATCACTAGGCAATGTCACCATATTTAAAATAATCTTGCTTTTCTTAAAATAATACTTCTGTGTAATAAACCAAGGAAAACCAGTGATATACTGTTAACTAGGTCACTGGACAAAAAACAAGAGCTTTGATCTGTACTTTCTCTCAGTGTCTGTGGTATAAATGCCCCATCTATGGCTCCTACTGGCAATTTATCAATAGTGACACGTGTAGCAGATACAGTGGAGATGTTCAATGACTGTGGTTAAGAATCAGCAGCCTTGCTGGGCATGGTGGCCCATGCCTTTAATCTCAGCACTTGGGAGGAAGAGGCAGGCGGACCTCTGTGAGTTCAAGGCCAGCCTGATCTACACAGTGAGTCCCAGGACAGCTGGGGCTACAGGGAGACCCTATCTCAAAAAGAGGGGAAAAAAAACAAAAAGAACCAGCAGGCTTGGGGCTAGGGAGATGTGGCTCAGTGGTTAAGACTACTCGCTGGTCCCAGGCTCAGTTCCCAGCACCCACATGGTAGCTTACAGCTGTCCACAACTGCAGTTCCAGGGGTTCCGACACCCTCTTCTGATCTCTGTGGGCATTGTACAACATATATGCACTTACATACATGTAGCCAAAACCCTCACATACAGAAAATATAAATAAATGAATTTTAAAATATTTAAAGAAATCTCTCTGTAGTCATTACACAGAAGCAAAATAAATATCAGTAACTAACACGGTTTGTCCCATTCTGTAGGCTGTATCTTCAATTGACCATTTTTTTGACTGTACAGAAACTTAAAATAATCAGAAGTCTAAGGTGTGGTAGCACATGTATTTAATTCCAACACTTGGGAGGCAGAAGAAGCAAATGGATCTCTGATGGTTCAGCCTGGTCTACATAGGGAATTCTAGGCCAGCCAGGGCTGTATACTGAGACCTTGTCTCAAAAAAAGGATGTGTGTGTGTGTGTGTGTGTGTGTGTGTGTGTGTGTGTGTGTGTGTAGTGTTGGGGAAGAGATGGCTCAGCAGTTAAGAGAACTGGCTGATCTTGCAAAGGACCTGGGTTCAGTTCCCAGCACCCACATGGTGAGTCAAAACTGTAACTCCAGTTCAAGTGGATCTGACGCCCTCTTCTGGCCTCCAGGAGCATACATCCATGGGTGTACTTACATGAGGCAAAACACTCTTATACATAAAATAAAGATAAATAGGGGCTGGAGAGATGGCCTAGCGGTTAAGAGCGCTGACCGCTCTTGCAGAGGACCCGGGTTCGATCCCCAGCACCCACATGGCGGCTGAGAACTGTCTGAAACTCCAATTCCAGGAGAACTCCAGTTCCAGGGGAATCTGACACCCTCTTCTGACCTCCGCGGCATTGCACGACACGGGTGCACAGACCTACATGCAGACAGTACACTCATACACATACAAAAATAAATAATAATAAAAAATAAAATAAAATAAATAAAGATAAATACATTTTTTAAATTGAAGAGTTAAAGAATAGATTAAATAAATAAAATATAAATAAATGACAGGGGCTAGGAGATGGCTCAGGGAATAAATTGCTTACTATACAAGTTCAGATCCCCAGAAACCACACAAAAGCCAGATGGGCATTGTAGATGCCAGGAATTTCAGGACCGGGGAAGCAGAATCAAGAGTTCCCAGAGCAAGCTGGCTAACGGTTGTTAGGTGCCATGTGGCTGCTGGGAACTGAACCCAGGTCCTCTGAAAGAACAACCAGTGCTCTAACTCTGGCTGAGCCATCTCTCCAGCCTGTTTATTCATTTTAAGAAAGGCTCTTCAGTTGTTTCCTAAGACAAGGTGTATGGCAAATAAATTTTGGAAAAATTAAAAATACTGATTATTATTATTATTTGTGTGTGTGTGTGTGTGATGTGTAGGATGTGTGGGGGATCCCTTGCACTTGAAACTACAATTTTGACAACTTGTGAGTTGATACGCACACCAAAAATTTCCTTTGTTCAAGGTATATATTATAGGCACACTGAACTAAATGCCGTGTGTCTTCGTAAGAAGGAACTTTTTGGTCCCTTTTGGAAAATGAGAGGCACTCTGATTTATGAATAACAGGTTACTGTTTTGCCTTATTGCTTAATGTAGTGAAATAAAGCAGACAAAGCTTGAAAAAATAAAGGATGTGGGGGGGGGACACATATGCCATATATGGAGGACAGAATCAGTTCTCTCTTTCCACCTTTACATGGCTTCCTGAGGATTGAACTCATGTCTTCAGGTTTGCATGGCAAGCTCCTCTACCTACTGAGCCATCTCACTGGTCTCATTTTGGAAAACAATCTCTTTACTCTGCTCTTTTCGGGCCTGGTTATCTGGCTGACTTTTTTAGGTGGAAAACAACTTCCCCGGAATTTTGAAAACATCAGTTCATCATCTTCTGACGCATTCTCACTCTTCATATACAACTAGAGTTGCCAGCGTAAGCCCCAAGAGAAATGACTCATTTTAATTGGAAATGAATCACATAATCCATATACTGGCTGTCTCTATGGGCAGCCTCTGCTTTTGTCTTATGTCAACCTTGAATAAGTACTCTTAGTTTCTTTACGTGCTCTCTCTACAGACAAACAACACTATAAACCTCTAATGTTTCATGTGGAATTTATGTCTTTTTTTCTAGGGGAACCAGGTGGACGGTTAGTACTGCCCAGTATTTCCTATAAAACTTAATTCCTCATTAGACATTTCTCTTCACTCTCCCCCTATCTTGAATTTGTTGGTTATCTTTTTATGTATAAAAGTAAGGGTAAAATTGCATACAAAATCCATTCATAGCTGGGCATGGTGACACATACCTGTACTCCCTTGGCAGGCCAAGGCAGGAGGAGAATCAAAACTTTGAGGCTATAGTGAGATCTTGTCTTAGAAAAAACAATGCTAGGTCCAGGAGTGGTGGCACATGCCTTTAATCCCAGCACTCGGGAGGCAGAGCCAGGGAGATAGATATCTGTGAGTTCAAAGCCAGCCTGGGGTACAGATTAAGCTGTAGGCCAGCTGGCACCAAAGGGAGACCCTGTCTCAAAAAGACAAAAAAAAAAAAAAATCAATGCCAGAGCTGGAGAGATAGCTTAGTGGTTAAGAGCACTGGCTGGTCTTGTAGAGGACCCACATGTAGAGGACCATCCATAACTTGAGTTCCAGGGGAATCCGACGCCCTCTTCTGACCTCCATGGGTATTGTGCAACACATATAAGCAATATACTCATACACATAAAATAAAAATAATAAAAATTTAAAAACAATGCCACAAATTCATTGTGCGTGGAATTGTGTGCCACAGCATGGGTGTGGAGAGCACAGAACAGGCTTCATGGGTTGGTTCTCTCCTTCCTCCAGGTGCACCCTGCGGATTGAAGTCAGGCTTAGTGGTAGGCACCTTTACCTATTCCAGCCTCTGTTTTCAATTTTTTTTCCTTTTGAGACAGGGTCTCGCTATAGCCGCAGGTGGCCTGGAGCTCACTCTGTAGACCAGGTTGGCCTTGAACTCACAGAGATCCACCTGCCTCTGCCTCCCAAGTGCTAAGATTAAAGGTGTGCACCACCACACCCAGCTTAAAGATGGTTCTCAGCCACCATGTGGGTGCTGGGAATCGAACCCAAGTCCTCTGCAAGAGCAGTCAGCACTCAACCGCTGAGCCATCTGTCCAGGCCCTGTTTTCAATTTTTGTTTTTTTTGTTTTTTTTTTAATTTTGTTTTGTTTTGTTTTGTTTTTTTTGAGACAGGGTCTCCCTGTAGTCCCAGCTGTCCTGGAACTCACTCTGTAGACCAGGCTGGCTTTGAACTCACAAAGATCCGCCTGCCTCTGCCTCCCGAGTGCTAGGATTAAAGGCGTGCGCCACCACGCCCGGATGTTTTCAATTTTAAAAGAAAATTTTACCCAGGTGTGGTGGTGCACGCCTTTAATCCCAGCACTTGGGAGGCAGAGGTAGGCAGATCTCTATGAGTTCGAGGCCAGCCTGGTCTACAAAGTGAGTTCCAGGACAGCTGGGGCTACAGGGAGACCCTGTCTCAAAAAGATAAAAAAAAAAATTCTATCCATTACAATAGAGATGGTATCCACAGTGGTAAGAAAGTTGCATTTTCTTTTTTTTTAATCTTTTTTTAAATTTTATTTATTTTTATGTGTGTGAATGTACTGTCTGCATGTAGGTTTGTGCACCTGTGTCGTGCAGTGCCGCGGAGGTCAGAAGAGGGTGTCGGATTCCCCTGGAACTGGAGTTAAAGATGGTTCTCAGCCGCCATGTGGGTACTGGGGATCGAACCCGGGTCCTCTGCAAGAGCAGTTGGCGCTCTTAACCACTAGGCCATCTCTCCAGCCCGGAAAGTTGCATTTTCAATGACTAATGATTTGAGAATCTTTTCATTTGTTTATTTGCTTTCATGTGTCCTCTTGAGTGCATTACTCCCTGAATCCTTTGTGCATTTAAAAAGAATTGTTTGCTTGTCACTGAGTTTGGAGAGTTCTTTATATGCTCTGGATACAAATATTTTATTATACTTTTTATTTGGAAGTATTTTCTTTTAGCCTACAGCCTCACTTTCATTCTCTTACCAGTGTCTTCTAGAGACCAGGAGATCTTAGTTTTAAATCCACTTTATCACTCTTCCTTCCTTGGATTTTATTTTTGTCATTATTTCTAAGAAATCTTTGCCTAAAAATCTAAAGATTTTATGTTTTCTTCCAAAGTCTTCAGTTTTATAATTAGAAATACGTTCTATTTTGAGTTAATCTTTATCTGTCATACAGGAAATGGATTGAGGGATTTTTTTCCCAATTGGTCTTGTAACATTTGCTGAAAAGATTATCTTTTCTCTATTAAATTGAAAAAAAAAGAAACAATTCAGCACATGTGTGTAGATCCATCTCTGGACCTCTTCTGCTTCCTAACGGATTAATTCTAAATAGATGCCATTTTCCTTATACCATACTCTCCTGTTACTTCAGGGCTCATTGTTTTATTTTGAGACAGGGTCTCTATAGCCCTGGCTAGCCTTGAACTCACTATGTAGAGCAGGCTGATCTGAAACTCACAGAGATCTGCCTGCCTCTGCCTCCTGAATGCTGGGGTCAAAGGCATGCACAACCACAACAGGCTGCACTTCCGTTTTTTTTTGTTTTTGTTTTTTCTTTTGGTCTTTCAAGACAGGGTCTCCCTGTAGCCCCAACTGTCCGGAACTCACTCTGTTTCGACCCCCCAGGCTGGCCTGAACTCACAAAGATCCCACCTGCCTCTGCTCCCAAAGTGCTAGGATTAAAGGCGTGCGGGCACCACACCTGGCTTAAAAAAAAATTTTTTTTGTTTTTTGTTTTTAATTTTTCTTGCGTTTATTTTATTATTATTATTTATTTATTTATTACTTACTACTGATTATTAGTCTTTTCAAGACAGGGTCTCCCTGTAGCCAGCTTGTCCTGGAACTCACTCGTAGACCAGGTGGCCTTGAACTCACAACGATATGCCTGCCTCTGCCTCCCAAGTGCTAGGATTAAGGGTGTGCTTCAGTTTTGTAGTAAGTCTGGAACTCAGGCAGTATGACACCTCCAACTTTTTTGTTGTTGCTGCTATTTGTTTTTGAGACAGGATATGTGTACCACAGTCGGTCCTCAGTCTCCTTGTCTAGCTGAAGGCTGACTTGGAGCTTGATCCTCTTTCTTACTGTGGAGGACTGGCCCCACCAAGTCCTACTTCCAACTTAAATGTAAAATTTATTTATTTTTCTACACGTGTATATATAGGATGGGTGTACACGTTCAAGCATTA
Source organism: Rhizomys pruinosus (assembly GCA_009823505.1). Taxonomy (NCBI): domain Eukaryota; kingdom Metazoa; phylum Chordata; class Mammalia; order Rodentia; family Spalacidae; genus Rhizomys; species Rhizomys pruinosus. The sequence goes on along the minus strand of VZQC01006044.1, from coordinate 3,820,284 downwards.
CAATGCGTGTATGTTGTGGCATACATGTGGAAGTCAGAGGACAACCTGGGGTGTTGTCTTTACCTTGTTCTCAGGCAGTCTGTCTTGTTTGCCCACTACACAGCATGCTCCAGGCTAGGTGGCCTTTTCTCCTTTTTTTTTTTTTTTTTTTTTTTTTTTTTTTTTTTTTTTTTTTTTGAGGCAGGGTCTCCTTATAGCCCCAGCTGGCCTAGAACTCAGTCTGTAGACCAGGCTGGCCTTGAACTCACAGGCCGGGTCCCCAACTTTGGTCTTGGTTATTTTAGTTCCTTGGCTTTTCCATATGCATTTTAGGATCAAACCGATGATTTATATAGAAATACTGCCTGGATGTCCATTGTAAAGACAGTTGCCATGCAGCCATCTGGGGATGACTGACATCCTGATGCTCAGTTCCAAGTCCACGAACAGGAGCTATCTTTTCTGTCATTCTGGGCACCTTCATCTCTTCCATGAGTCCTTTACTGTGAGCATTTAGTCTTGCACACATTTGGAAGATTTAACCACAGGTTTTCTTTTTTGCTTTGTGTTTTTTTTTTGTCTTTTTGAGACAGGATCTCTCTGGAACTCTGGCTGTCGTGGAACTCGCTCTGTAGATCAGGCTGGCCTCAAACTCACAGAGATCCTCCTGCCTCTGCCTCCAAAGTGCTGGGATTAAAGTTGTGTGCCATCACACCTGGCAATAACTTTTTATTTTTGAATGAGGGACTTAGGACGCTGTTGTTCTAGAGCTTAGGTCAGAAGCTGGGTGCGTTGGGAACGGAAAGGGGTATCTGCAAATGTCCAGTGGACTCTAGATCCATCAGGCTGGGGTTTGAATCCCCATCTCGGTGGGACCTCCAAAATGTTAGGTTTCCGGCTGAGAGGAGGCTGAGTCAATCCAAATTAACAGGGGGCACCCCCAAGACTCACCCCACCACAGAGATACATGCACAGCCATGTTTATTTCAGCTCTCTTCACAATAGCAAGGAGCTGGAACCAACCCAAATGCCCCTCAACTGACGAGTGGAGAGAGAAAATGTGGTACATCTACACAATGGAGTTCTATGCAGCAGTAAAGAAAGATGACATCATGAACTTTGCAGGAAAATGGCTGGAGCTAGAAGACATCATGCTGAGTGAAGTAACACAGTCCCAGAAAAACAAATGATGAATGGTATCCCTCATCTGTGGATGCTAGTGCCAATTACCTAGTTGTAAGTATTTCTTGTGCACGGCCCCTTGAGCTTTTGTCCAAGCAGTTGGGAGTAATGCATACTGGAAACAACAACAACAACAACAGCAACAACAGAAAGGACTGCATCAAAGAACTGACTGAAACAGTGAACTTCTGCTCAAAACAGTCAACTTCCACATGGAGAATATTGAGAAAGACTGAGAAAGAGATGAAAAGCATGTTTGGCAGAATACATGAGCTCTGATGGGGTGGGGGCATAGGGTGGGGGACATGGGTCTAGATTTGATAATCTTGGACAAAATGTATATTAAAAAAAGAAAAAAACAAAACAAAAAACCCACAAATTAACAGGGGGCAGGTTTTATTAGGGAAATAAGAGGAAATGCACCCTTGGGTGAAAACCCAACAGCCTGGTGGGGGGGGATAAAGAGTGAAGGAAGTGAAAGAGCATGCAGAGTGGAAGTGGAAGAGGGCGTGAAAGGCAGAGAGAGAGAGAGAGAGAGAGAGAGAGAGAGAGGAGTGAAGGGACAAGGGAGAGAGAGGCTTACACAACTTTTTCTCTTTTTCAACTTGCTGATATGGTAAATTATGTTTATTGATTTTCAAATATTGTGCCAGCCTTGTATGAACAAAATAAGCCTGACTGAATTATGAATTTGTTACTATTTTTATGATTGTTTTGTTATAAAAAGGTTTGTTTTGTTTTAAATTTTGCGTGTGTGTGTGGAGGCATGTGCATGTGAGTGTACATAACCTCAGAGACCAGAAGAGGGCATCAGAATTCCTGGAACTGGAATTATAGGAGGTCATGAGTTGCCTGGTGTAGGTATTGGGACCAAACTCAGGTCCTCTAGAAGAGCAACAAGAGCTCTTAACCAATGACCCATCTCTCTAGACCCTATGATTTATTTATTTATTTATTTATTTATTTATTTATTTATTTAGGACAGTCTTGTATGTATCCCAGACTGCTCTGGCCTTGACTTCATGATCCTCCTTCATCACCTTCTCATGTGCGAGGACTACAATGGTACACCTTACCTGAGTTCTTTTTACTTATTATTACGGCCATTGTTGAGTGCCCCCTTTCCTCTCCTCTACTCCATACTTTCTTACTTTGCTATTTCTTGCTTTCAGTGCTTTGGGATCTTCTCTGCTCTTCTCTCATCTGCATAAGATGAGAAATTTAAGCTTTGGGGGAATGGAGAGCTGCCTCAGTGGTGAAGAGCACTGGCTGCTCTTGCAGAGGACCAGGGTTTGATTCTCAGCATCCACTAAGCAGCTAACAACCATCTGTTCCAGGGGATCTGACACTCTTCTGACCTCCACAGGCTCTGCACCACACAGGTACATTTATACACATACAGAAATTTAGCCTTGTTCTAGCTCCCCAAAGCAGGAATACTCATGCTAATCCCACCGCTCAGCAGTCAAAGGACACAGGCAGGCAGACAGACAGACGGGACAGACACACACACACACACACACACACACACACACACACATACCAGAACAGGCCTGCTTGGAAAGGAAACATTAGGAAGGAACTTTTCGTTCATTTAGAGGTCTTATTATGAATTATTTATCCATTTTTATTGGATAGTTATCTGATACTTATTTATTTATAAGAGCTCTTTATTAAATCACACTTCTATGGCTTATGAAGATAATATAAGCTTTCTTGTGGCCAGAAACACAGGGGAGAGGATTTGGGAATGAAGTTAGCAATCTTTACATTTCTCTTTTCAAATATACATTGTCCTTTGTTGATGTTTGTTTGGAACAGAGTCTCTCAAAAATGCTTTACTTATTATTATTATGTGCTGTGTGCTGTGTGAATACAGGTACAAATGGCACAGCAAACCTGTGGTGGTCAAGGACAACTTTGTGGGATCAGTTCTCTTCTTCCACCGTTACATGGGGCAGGTTCCGGTTTCCAGTTTCCTTGACACACACTTTACCTGCTGAGCCATTCACTGGCCAGTTGACTCTCTCTTTACACCTTAAAGTGGTCTGGAACCAGTAATCCTCCTGGCTCAGTCTCCTGAGTGCTGAAATTATAGGTGTGTACTACCACACCCAGCTTTAAGGAGGCTTTCAGTAGGAGTGAGATAGTGAACAAATCTATATTAAAAGCTCTACCACCAAGCCAGAGCCAATTTGAAGCAATATGTATTTGAAAAAGAAAAAAAAATTATGTAAGGAGTGCCAAGTCCTTATTCCCAGATTCTCTGAGCGCTGTTCTGGTCTGAGTTCAGGCAGTGAGAAAACCGATCTGGGCCCTACACAAACAAATAAATTCTCCATAATTGTCATAACTTTACTTCATATCATAAGAAGTTGTCACAGAAGTTCCACAAACCCTTCTCCATCTCTGCCTCCTCCTTCCCTTCTCTTGTCATTCTGTCTTAATGCACTAAATTTAAAAGATCTTACACAGAACTTGTCTTTAGAAGAGGTTAGTGAGCCCTTCTCTTTCCCTTTGGTGGTCTGTTTTGTTTTTTTTAACACTTATTTATTTATTTATTTGTGTGTGTGTGTGTGTGTGTGTACATATGTGTGCCATAGCATGTGTGTGGAGTTCAGAGGATGACTTTTGTGAGTCAGTCTTCTCCTTCCACCACTTAGGTTCCAAGGAACAAACTCAGGTTGTCAGGGTTTCGGGAAAACACCTTTACCTGCTGCACCGTCTCACAGGCCCTGACAGTCTGGGTTTGAGAAGAAAGAGATTGAACTGTGTAGCTTTGGCTGCTCACAGCCCTTTAAGATCCACAAGCTATGATCTCAGGGACATCAAAAACCATGGAAGATCCACAAGGGTAAATAAGCCTGCACAGGTGGACCGGAAACACTAGATCAGACAGGGCTTTGGAGATCAAGGACAGGACTGATAATGGAGAAGAGGTTGAGGACCAGAAAAGGATGGACCAGAGTGGAGACAAGATGGTTTTAAACACCCTGGGAGGTGACCTAGTAACGCTTGAGACTTGAAATTCAGATAGGCTGCATAGAACAGATGATGCAGAATCATGGTGGTATTGATACTCAGTGGATAAATGTTCTCTTGTCTATTGTTTACAAGATGAATTCCCCCATAAGAAGCAGGGAACCCAGATCACTCTTTGCTTCCTTCCAGCTACTGGGCCTACCTGAATATAGCTAATGTCTTTATCTGTATATAGTACATGCAGATCCGTTTGAGGGCCAGCTGTGGTGGTGTACACCTTTGATCACAGTGCTTGGGAGGCTGAGGCAGGCAGATTTCTGTGGGTTGGAGGCCAGCCTAGTCTCCATAGTGAGTTTCCAGGCCAACCAGGGCTACATAGTGAGACTCTGTCTCTATAAAAATGAAACAAAAACAAAAGAAGGAAACAGATCAGTTTTATCTGGTTTTGAATTTTGTTAAATGAAATGATTATGCATACTTTTTATTGTTTATTTTTTTGATGCACATAATCATAGGGTGCACTGTGATAATTTGATATATATATATATATAAAGTGCATAATGATCATATCAAAGTAGTTAGCATTTCTGTATCCTTAAACATTTAAAAATTTAAATGAACACATTATAATTGCATATATCTTTTTTTTTTTTTTTTAGTCTTTTCGAGACAGGGTCTCCCTGTAGCCCCAGCTGTCCTAGAACTCACTCTGTAGACCAGGCTGGCCTTGAACTCACAAAGATCNAGAACTCACTCTGTAGACCAGGCTGGCCTTGAACTCACAAAGATCCGCCTGCCTCTGCCTCCTGAGTGCTAGGATTAAAGGTGTGCGCCATCACGCCCAGCTGTTTTTTTTTTTTATAATTGCATATCTTATGGTTTTTGTTTAACCTGTTGTTGTAAACTTATACACAGATATAGAAAGCTACCTACATATAGTTTGTGAATTCCTGTAAGAGTTTCTTTTTTTGAGACAGTGTCTCCCTGTAGCGGCCTTAAACTCACAGAGATCCCCCTGCCTCCTGAGTGCTGGGATTAAAGGTGTCTGCCACCATGCCTGACCTGTAAGTTTTCATAGCCCAGGTCAGGAAGTAGAACTCTGCAGGCCAGCATGGGAACCCCTTCATGTACCCTGCTCTCGTCACAACTTGTTCCTTTAAAAGTTCTCTCCTGCCTTAAGGCTTTGGCTTATTTATATATTTATTTATTTATTGTTGGTTTGTTTAGATACATACACACTTACTATGAGGCAGGGTCTCACTCCGTAGCTCAGGCTGATTTGGAATTCACTTTGGATCCTAGACTTGCCTCGAACTCATGGCAGTCTTCTTGCCTCAGCCTCTCTAATGCTGGAATTCTAGGAATGAGCCACTGTGGCTGGCTCCTCTCAAGTTACAGACCATTCTTTGTAGTTAGTTAGTTAGTTAGTTAGTTAGTTAGTTAGTTAGTTAGTTAGTTAGTTAGTTAGTTTTTTTGCCACAGTGACTCCCTGTAGCCCCAACTGTCCTGGAACTCACTATGTAGACCAGGCTGTCCTCGAACTCATGGTGATCTGCCTGCTTCTGTCTCTCAAGTGCTGGGATTAAAGGCATGTGCCTGCCACCAGGCCCGGCTTCCTTCCTTTTCTTAAAAAAAGATTTGCCAGGCCGGGCGTGGTGGCACACACCTTTAATCCTAGCGCTTGGGAGGCAGAGGCAGGCGGATCTTTGTGAGTTCAAGGCCAGCCTGGTCTACAGAGGGAGTTCCAGGACACCTGGGGCTACAGGGAGACCCTGTCTCAAAAAGACCAAAAAAAAAAAGAAAAAAAATAGATTTGTTTTTATCTATGAGTGTCACTTTGTGTATGGGTACCCACAGAGATCATAAAAGGGCATCAGAAGGGCTGGAGAGATAGCTTAGCGGTTAAGAGCACCGACTGCTCTTTCAGAGGACCAGGGTTCGAGCCCCAGCACCCACATGGCGGCTAAGAACCGTCTGTAACTCCAATTCCAGGAGAACTCCAGTTCCAGGGGAATCCGGGGCCCTCTTCTGACCTCCGAGGCATTACACGACACCACAAACCTACATGCAGACAGTACATTCATACACATACAAAAATAAATAAAAATAAATAAAAAATAAAAAAATAAAGAGGCATCAGATCTCCTAAATTTGGACTTACAGGTTGTTGTGAGCTGCCATACATGGGTGATAGGGATGCTAGGGGTTCTGGGAATCAAACTCGGGTCCTGTGGAAGAACAGCAAGTTCTCTTAACCACTGAGCCATCTCTCCAGAGTTTCCATTCCTTCCTTTTCTTCTTAATTTATCTCTTGGAAACCCTGAGCCATCCAACCTGTGGTTTCCAAGTTCCTGGATTTGCTTGTTGCATTCTCACAAAGGTTTCTGTATTTCCTTCAAAATTGGCAGCTGGATCCAGAGGCTTTGTGGGACTTGAGTTCAGTCCCATTGGCAAGATCCCAAGCACAGTGGGGTCCTTGCAGTGGGAGGTGAATAATGTTGCACTGTCTTTCTGTTCTGATGTCAACAGCTGTTCTCAATGTCAAGCCCTGTTAACTCATTAGCAGTTGCAAAATGGTGATACTCTAATTCAATCATTTCCTTTCCAGTTATTAGTTGGAATACTTTGATAAAGAGATGTTTTCTTCCTTTCCTATTTTGCTCCTCAGATATGTCAGTGGCATGCTGGGACCACATTTTAGCAGCTGACAAGAGCTAATTGTGGGCACATCCCATCCCAGTCCCATGTTCACTGATTTTACAAAGGGAGGTTTTTATGCAAGGAAGGGTGTTGTGATGGGCTAGGTTTTGGGCATCCCAGGCAAGTGCTCTGCTTCAGCTACACCTCTAACCCTCACATTGGTAGCTTGGAATTAGCCACAGTAGTAGTATTTATACCATAGAAACCATTAAATAATGCAATCCAGACTCTCCACCCCCTTGAAAGCTAGCACTCAGTGGGGATAGGTCACATAAGAATAGTAAGATAAAAACCTAGTCCCTTCTTTTTTTTTTTTGTCTTTTTGAGACAGGGTCTCCCTGTAGCCCCAGCTGTCCTGGAACTCACTCTGTAGACCAGGCTGGCCTTGAACTCGCAAAGATCCGCCTGCCTCTGCCTCCCAAGTGCTAGGATTAAAGGCGTGTGCCACCACGCCCGGCTTCCTAGTCCCTTCTTTAAATCAGCTTTCAAGATAATGGATTGGAATCTGGCACAGTGTGTACCACTGCCTTTAATCTCAGCACTTGGGCAGATCTCTGTGAGATCAAGTCCAGCCTGATCTACACAGTGAATTCTAGGCCAGCTGGGGATTCAGGGAGACCCTGTTTCAAAGAAAGGAAAACAAAAGAAAAATGATAATGGACTGGTTCCCCAGGATTTTGTGAGGTGATGAGATAGGACCTAAGTATCCCAGGTGAATCAATCTCTCTCTCTCTCTCTCTCTCTCTCTCTCTCTCTCTCTCTCTCT
>VZQC01006044.1:3761237-3805283 GCA_009823505.1 Rhizomys pruinosus | reverse complement strand
TTTTTTTAATTTATTTCCGTATGTGTATGAATGTATTGTCTACATGCAAGTCTGTGCACCCGTGACGTGCAATGCCGCGGAGGTCAGAAGAGGGCGTCGGACTCCCCTGGAACTGGAGCTCTCCTGGAATTAGAGTTTCAGACGGCTCTCGGCCGCCTTGTGGGTGCTGGGGATCGAACCCGGGTCCTCTGCAAGAGCGGTCGGCGCTCTTAACCGCTAGGCCATCGCTCCAGCCCCGCCTTATTTTGTTTCAATCAATTAGTTTTCACTCTTTGGACTTTCAAGTGTATTTATTATTGTTGTTGTTGTTGTTGTTGTTTTGTGTTTGTGTCACGACACACACGTGGAGGCCAGAGGACAACCTCAGGTGTTGGTCTTTGCCTTCTTCCTTGTTTGAGTCAAGGACAAAGTCTCTCGTTATTTCTGCTGCAGGGGAAGCTTCCAGCGATTCTCCTGTCTCTGTCTCTGTCTCTGTCTCCTCCTGGGAGCACTGGGATTACAGATGTGAGTTCTGCAGTTCTAAACTCAAATTGCCAGGTTTGCACAGCAAACACTTTATCCACCGAGCCATTTCCTCAGTCCTGTGTTCTGGTTTTCTATTGCTGTGTGACAGCCTCTCTCTGACACTGATTTCAAACTAACCATAAAAATTCAGTGCCTTTTTTTCAATGGTGTCTTTGAACGGGACTCTTCAGGGAAGGCTTGTCTGCTCTATGAGACTGGGAGCTCTATTAAGGGCAGAGGATCCACTTTCAGGATAGCTGGCAAGTCGATTTTGGCTATTGGCTGATTGCTCAGATGAGGTTGAATCATGGGAACTCAGGCTCCTCTGTGAGGCCTGGCTTACTCAGTACAGTAGCCAGCTCCCCGGGGAAGCTATTTTGCTTTTGATGTCGCCATGTATGGCATCTGGGGACACTTGGTTTCATGACTCCACCCCCACAGATACCAAAATATGATGATGTTCAACTCCCTTCTACAAAATGCTGTATGTAGTATTTGCATATAAACTATGCAATCCTCGCAAACACTTTGTCATATTCAGATTACCTATGTCAATATGATGTAAATAATACGTAATTTGTAATTATACTCTGTTGATTAGAGAATCATAATGAACAAAATGACTGTAGGTCTTTAGTACAGACACACTGTATGTCGAGTTCATAAAGGCTCCATGAAGAAGGGGAGATGGGGTGGTAGGCGCAGAAACCAGCTTGGAAGTTGTTCTCTTCAGGTGAGCAGTGATGGGGACAAGGACCTGTGTTAGAAGAGGGGTGGCATGGTGGAATGGCAGATGACAGCTTAGGGGTACGATTGATAACATCTGGTGACTATCTGTAGAGGGGATTAGGGCTGTCAAGGACTGGTGGGGACTCAGATTTGAGTGGAGCTAGGCATACTATCATCTGATGGGGGGGGTCAGTCTTGTCGTCAGAGGTTTGAAATCAGGTACCACCATCATTGCTAGTCTAGGAAAAAAGGACACTTGGCAGAGCCCCTGGCTTGGGAGCCTTGCTAATCAGTGCCTGAGCTTGGTGTCCAGGAAGAAGATAAGACGTTCTCTCTGTGCCCCATCACTGTGCACTGCAATACATGAATGCCTGAGTGATGCCTGCTGGTCCTCCTCCTGTTCGTTCTGGATCTCTTTCCCAGCCATCTCCTCTCAATGTTTACACCCCATTTCCCCCAAGCTCCATGATGTACTGATGCCAGAGTGCCTAACAAAGCATAGCTCTAATCCTATACCCTCCTGTCAAAAGCCTTCAAGGAACCTATTCATTCATTCAATCTTCATTCTTCATCCATTCAACAAACAAAAAATGGTTACCAACTAAGTGAGATATAATGGGATATAATGATGAAGAAAGCAGATATTCTTCTTATCTCATGATACAAGCAGTCTGCCTAGCATTCATGAGCCTTCAAGAGATAGCCTGGCTCATGTGGTGGCTAACAACCTTCTGTAACTCCAGTCCCAACGGACCTGCTGTCCTCTGCTGACTTCCCATTCTGACTGGTCATTGCCTGACAGGGGTGCACTTACATACATGCATATAATACACTCATACACGTAAAATAAATAAATAAATAGATAACAATTTTTTTGTCTTTTTGAGACAGGGTCACCCTATAGCCTCAACTGGCCTGGAACTCACTATGTAAACCAGACTGGCCTTGAACTCACAGAGATACACTTGCCTCTGCTTCCCAGCTGCTGGGATTAAAAGTGTGCCACTATGCCCAACTATAACAAAATATTTTTTAAAGTTATTAGTCCAAACTACATCTATTTTATAAAAGTCATTCCCACAACCATTAATACACAACGAGACAAGTAGAAAGTTGGGTTTGTTTTCTGGTTATTGAGAACAGGTATATCCAGCCAGCCACAGACTAGTTTCTCAAGAGACTCTGGTCTATGGAACCACTTGTCTAGACTAGGACTCAGGCTGTGTGTAGAACATACAGATGAACTTCCCAGGAATGACACCGGGGGCATCAGAGCTTGAATTACCTTAAGGGATGACTGAGTGGCCCTCTGGATGAACACCTCGATCACACCTGTTCTAGTACACCATCTGCTCCGAGTGGCCACTGCACACAGACGGCCCTTCCTGTGGAGTTGTTTCTTGTGGAAAAGAAGCTGATAACTTTACAGAATCACATTCCTCTTTTGTAAAGTGATGGGGATATCTTTCAAATTCTGGAACAGGCAGCTTGGAGTCAGAGACTGAGGGATTAGCATACAGGCACTCCACTCCAGCCCAAGGCTGAGTGGATGCCCCCTGCATGAGTTGCTTTTTGTCTCTGTAACTAAGTCATTTGACATAGACAGTTTAAGGGAGGAAAGGTTTCCTTTGGCTCAGAGTTTCAGAAATGTTAGAAATAAAATCTGAGGTCCAAGGACCCCATCGATGATTCACAAGGACACACAGACAAAGCAGAAGATAACTTGGTAAGGCAGATTTTACTTTTGCAAAAGGGGTACCCTACCTACGTGATCAGTGGTTTCCAGCAAACATACACAAGATCCAGAAACTTGTGGGGCTTTTATACCTAGAACAAGAGAACTGTGTCCTTCCCATTGGTTGGGGTCCAACCTCTCCATCTTTCCCCTTTGGCTAGTTTAAAGAATCAGTGAGAAATCCTTTAGTCCCAGCACTCGGGAAGCAGAGGCAGGTGGATCTCTGTGAGTTCAAGGACAGCCTGATCTACACAGGGAGTTCCAGGGCAGCTGGGGCTACAGGGAGACCCTATCTCAAAAAGACAAATATAAATAAATAGATAAATAAATATCAGTGCAAAGAGAGAAGAGCTCCATTACTCCAGGCCATGAAGGTCATCAGGGTCTTTCCTTAAGCAAAAGTCTTACAGGATGTGACTTGATTAAATGACTAGAATTCCTTGACATAAACCAAGTTTCAAGTCATACAGAGTTTGAAAGAAAAGGCTAATTCCTACTCTTTCTTACAAAAAGGTTCATCAGTGCATGGTAGCGTGGCCCCATACTGCAGCAGGAGCCTATGCTGGAGGAGACCTGCTTACTTTAGAGCTGACCAGAAAGCAGAGAACAAGACAAGAAGCAATCAAGGATCCTTGTTCCCACTGACCTAATTCCTCCAGCTAAGCCCCACCTCTGGGAGTTCCCAGAATCTCCCAAAATAGCCCCACCAACTGGGGACCAAACTTTGAAAGCATGGGGTGCTTTTCATATCCAAACCATAACATTTCTTGCCTCTTAACCTGGTCTCAGAATGAAACAGAAAGGATCTTTCTTGGCCTTTTTAGAATGGTCTAATTTTCTGACTTCTAGAAAGCACTTAATGCTAAAGATGATAATTCATCTACTACTCGGCCCATAATTTCATATAACAGGCCTCTGAGCCTGTTACCCTCTGGAAGGAGAATGAAGGGCAAGTGAAACCTGTAGTTTTCAGTATGCAGGCAATTGTTTGGACACTTCGCTTTTCACTGTTGCTCCATGGAGAAGAAAATGCTGGATAAAGGTACTTACAGAAAACTACCATAACAAGTGTGAGAGAGGCTGGAGAGATGGCTCAGCGGTTAAGAGCACCCATTGCTCTTGCAGAGGACCCAGGCTCAATTCCCAGCACCCACATGGTGGCTAAGAACTGTATTTAAGCCACGCATGGTGGCACATACCTTTAATCTTAGCACTCAGGAAGGTGGATCTCTGTGAGTTCAAGGCCAGCCTTGTCTACAGAGAGTTTCAGGCCAGCCTGGGCTACAGGAAGACCCTGTCTCAAACCAACAACAACAACAACAAAACAAGTGTGAGAAGCTTTCTGATTAACGTAAGTCTTGACAACAATATTAGCTAGGCTACTTTATACAGATTTTCTGAAAGCTGACTTACATTTAAGTAGAATCCAAAATCACAAAAGTAAACAGATAATTCACATAAGAATTGCAAATATTGGGGTGGCAAGAGGCGCAGTGGGTAATGCCAGATGACCTGAGTTTGAGCCCCTGATTCTGTGGTAGAAAAAGGGAACTGAGTCCTGAAAGTTACCCTCTGACCTCCATGTGCATACTCTGACATGTGTGTATGCACACACACATCATACACACATACACACAAAACAATAAGGAAAGTAAAATAAAAAGAATTACAAGTTATCAATAAACCTGAGGGGCTGGAGAATGGCTCAGTGGTAAGAGCACTGGCTGCTCTTACAGAGAACCCGAGTTTGATCACCATCACCCACATGGGGGCTAAAAACTACCTATAATTCCAAGTCCAGAGGATCTGACACCCTCTTCTGGCCTCTGTGGGCATTACATGATACAGTTGTGCCTCATACATGCAGGCAATATGCTCATACACATAAAATAAAAATAATAAATAAAATATCAAAAGTAAACACATAAAAATGCAGCTTCATGGGCAATCAAACTCATGCAATAAAAACTTAAAGATATTAATCCTAGCACTTGGGAGGCAGAGGCAGGTGGATCTTTGTGAGTTCAAGGCCAGCCTTGTCTACAGAGTGAATTCCAGGACAGCTGGGGCTAAAGGGAGACCCTGTCTCAAAAAGACAAAAAAAAAAACAAAAAAAAAAAACTTAAAGATATAAGTTTTCATTTTGTACCTATTCAGTTAATAACACTTTTTAAAACCATAATGTCCTGCTGGCCAAATATGAGATGAAATGGGAACCTATATATGTGCAGTGAATCCATAGATCCCTCCGAGAACATATAACTGTACAGGTTAAAATTCCTTTGACTTGGGCTGGATATGGTGGCACATACCTTTAGTCCCAGTGCTCAGGAGGCAGAAAGAGGAGGATCTCTGGGAGACTGAGGCCAGCTTGGTCTATAACAAGTGCCAGGCCAGCTGGGGCTAGAGGGAGATACTGTCTCAGAAAAAACAATTCCTTTGACTCAGGAATCCCAGTGTTAGAATTTATTCCAAAACATAATCAGGAAAGGAGATGCTGATTTATATACAAAGATGTTTATCAAAGTGTTTTTTTAGGGAAAAACTGAAAACAAAATACCAGAAAGAGTGGAATGATTAAGTATATTGTAATACATCTTCATGAAAGTCCATTTTAAACTATTGCAAGTCAGCTTTTTGAAAAACTGTTAACACAAAGAGATGTTAGGCTACAATGTTTAGCCAAAAGGATCTAATGTAAAGCTGTATGTCAGTAAGAAAATGAAATAGACCAGGCATGGTGGCACATGCCTTTAATCCCATCACTTGGGAGGCAGAGGCAGGCAGATCTCTGTGAGTTCAAGGCCAGCCTGGTCTACAGAGCAAGTTCCAGGCCAGCTGGGGCTACAGGGAGACCCTGTCTCAAAAAAGACCAAAAACAAAAAAAAAAAGAAAGAAAGAAAATGAAATAGAAAAAATAATGACTTATGGTGAAATTGAATGTTCATTTCTAAACTTTTCTGAATTTTCTAAATTGTATACTATGGGTTATTATTATTATTATTATTATTATTAATTATTATTGTCTTTTTGAGACAGGGTGTCCCTATAGCCCCAGCTGTCCTGGAACTCACTATGTAGACCAGGCTGGCCTTGAACTCACAGAGATCCACCTGCCTCTGCCTCCTGAGTGTTGGGATTAAAGGCATGTGTCACCACGCCCAGCCATGTTATTTTTCTAAGGAGGAAAAATAAGTATTATATTTTGAAAAGGAAGGCTAAGAAGGGATAACTGAGGTAAATTTCTGAGGGTGTCTGGAATAGGGGTGTTTGGTGAGGCCATCACAGCCTATCTTGCTCCTCAGAGCAGCTCAGAAACTGTCCTTCCAATGATGCTGAGCCACCAGGGTGGTGTTACTCAGACTTCCCTCACTGCGACGAACACCTGAAACAGCTTAAAAGAATGAACAATCGATTTTAGCTTGAGGTTTGAGCCCAAGTTGACAGGATCCATTGTGCTGGACCTGAAGCACAGCAGAGAATCATGGCGCCGGGAGTAAGAATGTGGGACCGAGGCCGATGACCTCATGGCGGTCAGGAAGCAGAGGGAGGAGAAGGGAAGGGGCCAGAGACAAGAGCTCCTTCAAAAGCGCTTCTTCCAGTCAGGCCAGGTCCTAAACCTAAAGCTTTCTGCACCTCCCAAAGCAGCACCTCCACCTGAGGACCAAGCCTTTAGCGTGTGAGCCTATGGGGACATTTCATATTCAAACCACAACATGAGTGAAGTGGTCCGTACACATGAGCTCATCTCTAGCAGTTGTAATTCACTTTGTTCTTCTCCAGCACCATTTGGGGCTGCATTCATGAGGACACTCTCTTACCACAATAATCTGAACCAATGTGTAATTTCTCATGTTCTTAAGTGTGTTAAAAATTCAGGGGCTGGAAAGATGGCTCAGCGGTTAAGAGCACTGACTGTTCTTGCAGGACCTGGGTTCGATTCCCAGCACCCACGGAGCGGCCGAGAACTGTCTTTAGCCGGGCGTGGTGGCCCATGCCTTTAATCCTAGCACTCAGGAGGCAGAGGCAGGTGGATCTTTGTGAGTTCAAGGCCAGCCTAGTCTGCAGAGTGAGTTCCAGGACAGCTGGGGCTACAGGGAGACCCTGTCTCAAAAAAAAAAAAAAAAAAAAAAAATTAAGGGGCTGGAGAGATGGCTCAGCGGTTAAGAGCACCCATTGCTCTTGCAGAGGACCCAGGCTCAATTCCCAGCACCCACATGGTGGCTAAGAACTGTATTTAAGCCACGCATGGTGGCACATACCTTTAATCTTAGCACTCAGGAAGGTGGATCTCTGTGAGTTCAAGGCCAGCCTGGTCTACAGAGTGAGTTCCAGGACAGCTGGGGCTACAGGGAGACCCTGTCTCAAAAAAAAAAAAAAAAAAAAAAAAAAAGAATCATCTTTAACTCAAGTTCCAGGGGAATCTGACGCCCTCTTCTGACCTCCACAGCACTGCATGACATGGTCGCACCTACCTACATGCAGGCAGTACACTCATACACATAAGAATTTTTAAAAAAATTCAGGTTTTCAAGCAGGCTACTTCCCCATCCTGAAGTCACACTCCATATTCCAGAGGGGACAAGGTTTAGGATGACCTTTACCCTCTCCAGGAAGAAGGGACAGTATCTCGCTTATTTTGCCTCAATAATTAAGAGTGTTCAAAAAAAAAAAAAAAACAATAACCCTGGGAACTGTAGAGGTGGGGTCCAGGATGAGGACAGATCTCTCCTGGAACAAACACTTGCTGATTCAGTTCAGTCAATGAAGTAAAGACTCAGAATCATTAAATATCTTGAGACTTAGGTGGAGACGTAGGGTCTTAATGATTAAACTTGAGTCAATAGGAAGAAATCACAGAGAATCAAATTATAGCAGAATATAGTCAGTCTTCTCTTTTTAAATATGAAGTACTTAAACATTTTTTGTTGTTATTAGGTAGTATTTCTCCTGGAAAGTAGTTTCTGAGGGTATTCAATCTAAAGGAGGTTGCCTTGCCATGTCTGTCCCTCAGCCATTCAGTCCAGCAACCAATAGTAGGTTTAAATTCTTCCAAAAATTGGGGCTGGAGAGATGGCTCAGGGGTTAAGAGCACTGACTGCTCTTGCAGAGGACTCGGGTTCGATTCCCAGCACCCATATGGCAGCTAAGAACCAACTTTAACTCCAGTTCCAGGGGAATCTGATGCCCTCTTCTGCCCTCCATGGCATTGCACGATACGGGTACACAAACCTACATGCAGACAGTACACTCAATACACATAAAAAATTCTTCCAAAATTAGTCAAGGCATATGTAAACACATATAAGAACTCTTCTACATTGTTTTCATTCAAAATTTTTTGAGATTCTCTATTGTCCGCATAACACACATCCATATAGTATACCTTTCTTATTCTTTATTTTTATTTTTATTCTTTGGTCTTTTTGAGACAGGGTCTCCCTGTCGAACTAGCTATCCTGGAACTCACTCTGTAGACCAGGCTGACCTTGAACTCACAAAGATCCACCTGCCTCTGCCTCCCAAGTGCTAGGATTAAAGGCGTGTGCCCCCATGCCAGTTATTATTTATTTTTAAAGTTTATTTATCCATTATTTGTGTGTGTGTGTGTGTGTGTGTGTGTGTGTGTGTGTGTGGCCAACTTGTGGGACTTGAATCAGTTCTCTCCTTCCATCATGTGGGTCCCAAGAGGGATTGAACTCAGGAGATAGGTGCCTTAATCTGCTGAGCCTTGACATATATAATGACATAGTTGTTGGTCTTATGCTTGATATTTGGATACTGATCAGTTTAAGAGTACAGTAAACTCATCAGATTACCCTTGAACTCCAGTCCATATGGGCATATGGACTGTCCGCCATCTGACCGGAGTTCCACTGTATTCTTGCTGTGTAATAGACTGCCCCCAAACTATCTTTAAACAGCCATTTAATTTTGTTCAGATTTCAGGAGTCAGTAATTCGAGCAAAGCACCATGGGGTGGCTTAATTCTGTTCTGTGATATCTGGGGCTTTAACTAGGAAGAATCAAGGCTGGTGTGACTTGATCATGGGGGGCTCTAATCATGTGGAGGCTACTGTGCTCATAGGCTGGGGTGACTTGATCGTGGGGGTCTCTAATCATGTGGAGGCTACTGTGCTCAAAGGCTGGGGTGACTTGATCGTGGGGGTCTCTAATCATGTGGAGGTTACTGTGCTCATAGGCTCGCACTGCCTGCAGGGAGCCAGCCTGTGCCTCTTATCCCAAATTCATCTTTTTTTGTTTCGTTTTTTTTTTTTTTTTTTTTTTTTTTTGGTCTTTTCGAGACAGGGTCTCCCTGTAGCCTCAGCTGTCCTGGAACTCACTCTGTAGACCAGGCTGGCCTTGAACTCCCAAAGATCCGCCTGCCTCTGCCTCCCTAGTGCTAGGATTCAAGACGTGCGCCACCATGCCCAGCCCAAATTCATCTTAGTAGGAGCCTTAAGTCTCATATCAACTTCATACACTATGAAAACTGGCAAACACTATAAATCAAGGCTTCTAAAAAGCCAGTCTCCCAGCCCAGTACTAATGCACAAGTGTCCTCACACTCACGTGCTGACGCAGGCTTAGACTTCAGGTGATCTGAAGGGTGCCCTCTCATGCAGCCTTCCTAAACCGGCTGACTTATAGCTCACAGCAGTGCTGAGGCTCATAGAGTGAAATTACTCAGGAGGCCGGTCAGAAGCTGGGGCGCCTTTCATGACCTGGTCTTGGAAGTCATGGAGCACCACTCCTACTGTAGTCACGAGGCTGCCTAAGTTCACATGGGGGGTGGGGGGGAAGGGACGACTATGGAGCCTCCTCACCACTCAGGGGAAGAATGTCAAGTCATGTTGTGAGAGTATGCAGTGGGAAAATGCAATTTGCCAGAGGTAGTTATCTTATGTGGTCTTCATAGTGTTGCATTCTGGTTAATTTCCTAGTTAATTATAGTTGAACGCTGTACATATTCTTCTTCATCACTGTCATTATGCTGTCTGATTGGTTATATGAGCTGGCATCATTGGCCAGTGTATTTCTTGGCCTTCCTCATTGCTGTGACCCAATACCTGACAAAAACAACTTAAGAGGGGCTGGAGAGATGGCTCAGAGGTTAAGAGCTCTGGCTGCTCTTTCAGAGGGCTCAGGCTCGGTTCCTGGCTCCCACGTAGTAGTTAGCTACTGGCCGTAACTCAAGTTCCAGGTTATCTAACACCCTCTTCTTCCCTCCAAGGATATTGTCTGTATGTGGTGCACTTACAAACATCCAGGTGAAATACTCATGTAGATAAGAGAGGAAGGATCAGTCCATTGTGATGGGAAAGATGGTGAGTGTCAGTGGGCGGCTGAGGCATGGCTTGTTATATCTTTGTGGACGCAAAGAGCTCTGAAGCTGAGCCAGTTTTGAATCTTCCAACCCCACCCTGCCAGCCCTGCCCTGCCAGCCAGGCTTTTATTTCCCAAAAGTCCCACAACCTCTCAGAAGGATGCAACAAGCTGGGAGCCAAGTGTCTAAGTGTCCAAACATGAACCTGCGGGGGACATTCTACATGTAAACTGTGATAGTAAGCGCGCTTGTTTATTTTCTATTTTATTATTATTATTGTCTTTTTGAGGCAGGGTCTCCCTTTAGTCCCAGCTGGCCTGGAACTCACTGTGTAGACCAGGCTGGCCTTGAACTCACAGAGATCCTCCTGCCTCTGTCTCCCGAGTGCTGGGATTAAAGGCATGCACCACCATGCCCGGCTCATCCTTATTTATTAAGTGAGAAAACAGACCCTCTTTTCTACCCGTTCACCCTTCTCTGCTTCATTATTATGGTACTAGATAGATAAAGCTCTCATAAATTGGTAGAAAGACTAGGCAGGTTTTTGGAAGTTAATCTCTCCAGGTCTCAGTTTATTCATCTGCAAAGTGGGAGCTATGTCACCAGTCTCCTCTACCTTTCAACTTATAATAAGGATAAAAAAGCAGGCTGGTTATGAAGGTGATTGAAAATTGTAAAGTGCTATTCAGAGACAAATGATCACACCAATAAAGTGACTAGAAGTGGTTGGGGGATAGAAAAGTGGTCACTGGATGTTATGCTAGCTCTTAAATAGACCACAATATTGGTGTTTTAATAAAAGGATTTCTTCTGTTATTGGTAGCCCACGTCTTTGTGGCCCAGAGAGCATGCTGATAGCCATAGGGAGGTGGCTGTCCACCTGTCTGATGATAAAATTCTGCCCATAGGTATTCAAGAATAAATGTTATTTTAGAAAATCTCTCTTGTGTTAAACATCTTTTTTAAATGTATTTATTTATTATTTTATGTGTATGAGTGTTTTGCCTGTATTGTGCGCGCAATGTTCCCAGAGGCGAGAAGAGGGCATAAGATCTCCTGGAACTGGAGTTACAGATGTTAGCCACCACGTGGGTGCTGGGAACTGAACCAGAGAGCAGCCAGTGCTCTTAACTACTGAGCCATCTCTACAGCCTCTACTTCATTTATTTGTTTGTTTAAAGAAAAGTCTGAAGGAAAAAAAAAAAAAAAAAGAAAGAAGTCTGATCCTTAGCATCATGGTACAGAAAGCCAAGGTTATAGCCTGTTACAGCTGCATAGGAGACGTCTTCCAAATCTGTGCGCCGCTCCCTTCATTTGCTTCTCAACGTGAAGCTGTTAAGCGTCACAAGCTCACGAACAGTTCTGCAAACTTTCAAATTAGTAAGGCCTTAGGGTTACTAAGGGGAGAGTCACTGTAGATGTTACAGTGTGTTCTTGCAGCCCTCTTTGGTCAGGCACCTGCCTCAAAGTTGTTTTTCTGTTTGTGGCTTGTTTTTTGAAATAGGGTCTCCTGTTGACCAGGCCAACCTCAAACTTGCTATGTAGCTGAGGCTAGCCCTGAACTCTTGATCCTCCTGGATTCACCTTCCAAGTGCTGGGATTCCAGGTACAAATATTCTCACACCCTGCTGCCTCAAATGTTGGTTGCCTCCTCTGCCCCCTCCCTCTGCTCCTCCCCCTCTTCTTCCTCCCTCCCCCCTCCTCTGGTCTCTCCCATCCTCCTCCTCCTCCTCCCATCCTCCTCCTCCTCCTCCTCCTCCTCCTCCTCCTCCTCCTCCTCCTCCTCTTCCTCCTCCTCCTCCTCCTCCTCCCCCTCCTCTTCTACATCCTATCTTCACAATCCCGGGCTTCCAAGCCAAAGAGCTTTCTCCCTTTGAATTCCCCAAAAGCATGTCTACAGCTTTCTCATTTCATAGAATTCCAAAGTAGGGGCTGGAGAGATGGCCTAGCGGTTAAGAGCACTGACTGCTCTTGCAGAAGACCTGGGTTCAATCCCCAGCACCCACATGGCGGCTGAGAACCGTTTTTAACTCCAGTTCCAGGGTAATCCGATGCCCTCTTCTGACCTCTGTGGCATTTCGGGACATGTGTGTACCAACCTACATGCAGACAGTACGTTCATACACATACAAAATAAATAAAATTTAAAAAAGAATTCCCAAATAAAAATAAATGCCTCATAGTTCCACATATTAAGCAGTCAGAACAAAACAACTTAGCAAGAATTTACTTAAGTCCTAATAATTTAGTAGCCGTTTGAGAAAACACTGCACATACATTGAAAACATTGGTTTGTTTTCCATTAAAAAATTTTGGGGGGAGACAGGGTCTTCCTGTAGCAATAGCTGGGCTGGAACTCACTATGTAGACCAGACTGGCCTCAGTCTCACAGAGATCTGTCTGCCTCTGCCTCTCAAGTGCTGAGATTAAAAGTGTGCACCACCACACTCAGACCCTAAAGAACTTTTAAAAATTCTCTCTCTCTCTCTCTCTCTCTCTCTCTCTCTCTCTCTCTCTGTATGTATGTATGTATCTATGAGTGTAGGTGAGGTCAGAGATATTGGCTACCTCCCTATTGAATTTTTATGCATTCCATACAGTACATCTCAATCACATTTAGAGCCCTCTATTATCTAGAGCCCCCTCCACCAGACTTCGTGCATTCTGTCATACATGTTAAGGTCTATTGTGTCAGGCTTACGTCTCTAGACGTCCTTTGGTGTGAGTTCATCCACTGGAGACTGGTCAACCTCTCTAGTATCCCTCCCTTAAAGAAGACCAGCTGTCCTCCACCCAGATCAGCTGCCAGTTAGTTCCTCAGCTAAAGTTGGGGCCCTCCTGACCACTTCCCCAGTTTAATGCTGGGTGTTTTCTCTTTCCTGCTTTCCGTTTGCATAGGTTTTGTGCATATCGTCACCATACTGCATAACTTCTTAAACTCTGGAGTCCGATTGGCTGTTGCTTTTATTTCATGTTCCATGTGGGGTTTATTTTCTGTCACACTAACCAATGAAAACTCAGTGTTGCAAAAGCACCATGGCACGGGAAGGAACGGGCGTGATTCAGGGCTTAAATCATTTGCATATGCCCAGTAGATTTTGAGTATAGCCATTTTTCTTTGAAGAACTCAAATGCCCCTTAGTAACCTGGTGAACTGGCTCTGCCTTCCTGGGAGCCTCAACTGTAGTCCGGCCCTAGTGCTGCTCTGTCCCACCGATGACAAGGACTATATTCTACCACCTGTGACAGCGACCTGAAAACACACATCATATTTCCTGTTAGAGCGTTTTAAAGGTCAGGGCCATATCTGATTGGCCTCTCTGTCCTCTGTAACACACCTGAGTGATAGTATCTTGCACTTAGTGAGCATGTACTAGGGCCAGGATGTCCACATAGGCTGTATGTATTTCCCAGGACACTGCTGCACTTCAATAAGCTAGCACAGTGATTTCTCTGGAAGTGCGGATTCAATTTTTTTATTTTATTTTATTTTATTTTATTTTATTTTATTTTATTTTTTTTTATGTGTATGAATGTATTGTCTGCATGCAGGTCTGCGCACCCGTGTCGTGAGATGCCGCGGAGGTCAGAAGACGGTCTCGGATTCCCCTGGAACTGGAGTTCTCCTGGAACCGGAGTCACAGACGGTTCTCTGCCGCCATGTGGGTGCTGGGGATCGAACCCGGGTCCTCTGCAAGAGCGGTCGTCGCTCTCAACCGCTAGGCCATCCCTCCAGCCCCGTGCGGAGTCAATTTTATTTCAAGAAATGAATAAATTTTCATATGCTTACTTTGTGCCACACCATGATTCAAACAGACAAAGTAGAGCAAGTCTTAGGACCCAATCAGGCTAAGTAGATGCCTCTGTGTATCCATTTAAATGCAGCTCTGCGGGCTGGAGAGATGGCTCAGCAGTTAAGAGCACCAACTGCTCTTGCAGAGTACCTGGGTTCAATTCCCAGCACTCACATGGCGGCTAAGAACAGTCTTTAAGCCAGGTGTGGTGGTGCATGCCTTTAATCCCAGCACTCAGGAGGCAGAGGCAGGCAGATCTCTGTGAGTTCAAAGCCAGCCTGGTCTTCCAGGCCAGCAGGGACTGCAGGGAGACCCTGTCTCAAAAACACAAAATAAAATAAATTAAGATAAAATAAAATAAATGCAGCTCTGGTTTTCCTTGTTTTAAGTTCCATTTCCCTCATTTACAAAGTACAATAACAATACCTCCCAAAGAAGGGTATTGTGAAGACCAAAGGAGATACTGTCTCCACAGGGTTTTGAGAGACCTGTAGGTGATGTGCCTTAAAGGAGAAGTTTGAGATGCGGATTGAGAAGATGCTGCTGTTGGCGCACCCTCTTCTATTCTTCCTGGTAGGATTGATGGAGGAGGAGAAGACTGAACAGAGAAGAGACTTGTGGGGAGGGAGGGGGGCTATAAGTAGCTATTTCTGATTCCCAAGTGACCATGCAATAGGCTGAAACTGCCGTTCCCTGCAGAGCTGCACTAATGGAGAAATTAGTATCAGTTGACAAAGTAGCATATGTTCTAAAATGTTCTCCCATTAAGCTTCATGGGAAATGGCGGGAATTCCTTGTCTGTTATAGGAAATCTGCCATGACTTCAGCCTCCATGAAAACATACCCTAAGATGTTGTAGGCTCTGGAAAGTCAGATGGTAACCCTAACTTCAGGGTGATGAATAAAGCATCACTTATTTTTTTTATTTCTTTTTTATGTGTATGAATGTACTGTCTGCATGTAGGTTTGTGCACCCGTGTCATGCAATGCCACGGATGTCAGAAGAGGGTGTTGGATTCCCCTGGAACTGGAGTTAAAGATGGTTCTCAGCCACCATGTGGGTGCTGGGGATCGAACCCCGGTCCTCTGCAAGAGCAGTCAGCGCTCTTAACCGCTAGGCCATCTCTCCAGCCTCAGGAATCACTTATTTTAAGACAGAAAGTCTGCAAAGTAATATCATCATCCTCATCCATCAGTACAAGGCCCATAAAAGCATCTCTTATTCTTGGGGGAAAAATTTGTTTGAATGAAATTAAATTTTTTTTTGTCTTTTCGAGACAGGGTCTCTCTGTAGCCCTAGCTGTCCTGGAACTCGCTCTGTAGACCAGGCTTGGCCTTGAACTCACAAAGATCCACCTGCCTCTGCCTCCCAAGCTGTAGGATTAAAGGCATGCACCACCACGCCCGGCTAAATTGAACATCTTTTTTTTTTTAATTGAACACCTTAAAGCAATGCTACTTTGTCTACTTTTTGTGGACATTTGCTGTTTCTTTTCAAGCTAATGAGTATGTGTGATGCAGATTAATCAGGATCTACATTTTGAAAATATGTCTTCATTGTCATTAATGACTATATGCTTTTTCAAAACTCGATGTCCTAGTTATGAAAACTTTAGTATTTATTATATAAGAAACTCATTATTTTTATTTTACATGTATGAATGCTGCTCACATATATGTAAGTTCACCCGTGTCATGTAACACCCACAGAGGTCAGAAGAGGACATCAGATTCCCCTGGAACTGGTGGCAGTTGTTAGCTACCATGTGGGTGCTGGGAACTGAGCCCAAGTCCTCTGCAAGAGCAACCAGTGTTCTTAACCACTGAGACATCTCTCCAGCCCCCCAAAAATCATCTTATAATACAAGCAAGTCTGAATAAAAAAGAATGAAAGTAAAAAGGGGAGACCCAACTTTTACAAATTGTGGAAGGTTGACAAAGTGCCCTAGGAGGGTCTAGAAGTTTGAAACTGTAAAATAATAGCTGCCATTTATTGAACACCTGTCACCCAGATAAAGCAAGGTGCTTTCTCCTCATTCCTGAATCCTCACAGTTCCCTTCAAGTTTAGTGTTAACTCTGTACTATGGTAGGGAACTGAGAGCTTACACTCATTGTCCAAGGTCACAAAGCTATAAAGGGCAAGGCTACGATTCAAGCCACGTCTAACCTAACATCACAGATCCTTTCCAGATCATTCCTCTGATTCAAAGAACAGGCAGCACATGGTACATAGTGACAAAACATGAACAAGGCCTTGTTTTTACAGAAATCTAGGTCATTCTCCTTCCTCTGGCTCACACAGAAGATAGGAAAGAATGCCTTCAGCCTGTCCTTGTGCCAGAGCCTCCCTGTGCCTGGATCCCAGAACATAGAGCTGGGAGGGAATGCTGGAGCGAGCAGGTCGAGATCCCTGCCAGCTCCCATCCCCATTTCGCTCCATCCAGGCTTGCCCTGTTTATACTTGTCTTTGACACTGGGTCTCTGTTTAGTAGGATGTGATTGAATAGGATTACACTCCCCTCCTCCCTACCAACGCTAGAGAAATTCTGCTGCAGTCCAACTTTCTTTCACAGCTGGAAATGCTCAGATTTGGGCAGGGAAGGTTAAATCACTTAAAAGCAAGGACAGACCCTTCTATTTTTTAAAATTTCTTTATGATTTATATTTTTTATTTTCAATTGTGTGTGTAGATATATGTCTGTGCATGGTTATGTGCACATGAGTGCAGTTGCCTATGAAGGCCAGAAGAGGGAGTCAGATCCCCCGGAGCTGGAGTTACAGGAAATTGTGAACTACTGACATTGGTCCTGGCCCTGTGAACTACTGACATTGGTCCTGGTCCTGTGAACTGAAGAAGGATCCGCTGGAAGAGCAGTCTGCACGTTTAACCATTGAGCCATCTCTCTAGTTCCCTCTTTAAGATTTTAATATCTGTATCATTACAAGGAAACTAACATGATGACAGTGACAACACTTTGGAATATGCTTCCAAAGCCAGTGTACCCCATTGACCTAGCAGGACATCAGGTGAGGACCAGATTAAAATTGTGACCTCCATTGCCTACTTCCTGGGTGATCTTGAAAGAGTTCTTAACTTTGCAGAGTCTCTTCATCTGCAAACTGGACACCATGATAACTTTGTTGGGGTTTCCACGATAATTGATAGCATATTAAAAACAGCTATGGGGTCAGGCATGGTAGTGCATGCCTTTAATCCCAGCACTCAGGAGGCAGATGCAGGCAGATCTCTGTGAGTTCAAGGCCAGCCTGGTCTACATAGTGACCTCCTGTAGCCAGATGGGGCTACAGGAAGATCCTGTCTCAAAAACAAACAAATAAACAAACAAACAAACACACTTATGGGGCTAGAGAGATGGCTTAGCAGTTAAGAGCACTGGCTGCTCTTGCAGAGGACCTGAGTTCAATTCCCAGCACCCACAGGGCAGCTAACGACTGTTTGTAACTCCAGTTCTAGGAGATTCAACCTCTGCTGACATTGCATGATATGGGTGCACTTGCACACATGCAGGCAATACACTTATACACATAAAATAAAAATAATCATTAAAATATTTTTAAAAACACCCACAATACAGTTGGAGTTTCTTCCTGTCCTCAGAGCCTCCAGTAGCCTCTGCATGTAAGCTCTATCTTTCATTTCCCTTCAGTACCATTTAGACTCCTTAGGTCTAAAGCCATCCTTGGCACGGAGTGACCTTGGTGAAGTTTGCTTTAGTTGTTTCATCTGTAAAATGGGGATGCCCGGCTGGAGAGATGGTTCCTTTGGTCATGAGAACCTGAGTTCAGATCCCCCACACCCATGTAAAAAGCCAGGAATGATGGCTATTGTATATAACCCCAGCATAGGAGGTGGGGGTAGGGACTGTTGGAGATAAGCGAATCTCTGGAAGCTCATTGGCTAGCCAGACTCACTTAATTGATGACCTTCAGGTTCAGTGAGAGATCCTGTCTCAGAAACTAAGGTGAAGAGTAGTGGAGGAAGACACACAGCAGCAGCCTCTGGCCTTCACATGCATGTACACCACCACACACATGTTCCTAGACCCATAAGAACATGTGCACACACACCACACACAAATAAATACAATAAATGGTATATAATTCACAGGGTTATTAAATGAAATAATATAAATTACTTAGAACAATACCTAACGAATATTAAGTCTTAATTCATTTTCACTAAGGCACTTTGTAGAGTTCATAGAATAATTCTGAGAGAAACACTACCTGCATTTAGATTCCTAAATTCTCTTTAATATACCTTTTTTTTCCCCTTTAATATACCTTTTAAAAGACGGTTTCAGTACTGCAGTTTGGCTGAGGATGACCTTGAACCTCTGATCCTCCTGCTTCTACCTTCCAAATGGTGGGATTACAGATGTGGCCACCACACCTAATTTATGTGGTGCTAGGGACTTTGTGCTTGTTAGGCAAGCATTCTACCAACTGAACTACACCTCTAGCCCCCAAATATACACTATTTTGTTCATGTGTATATGCACGCACATGTCCACACATGTGTGTGTGTGCGTGTGTGTAGTGTGTTTATGTATGTGTGAGTGTGGTGGCCAGAGAACAGTTCCAACTGTTCTTCCCTGGATACCATCCACCTTGTTTTTTGAGACAGGGTCTTTTGCTCTCTAGGAACTTGCCAAGTAAGCTTGGCTGGCTGGCCAGCGAGCCCTAGGGATCTACCTGTCTTTGCTGGCCCAGTACCAAGATTACAAGCACAAACTGTCACACCTAGACATTTTTTAAACCTGAAAACATGAGTTCTGGGGATCAAATTTAGGTCCTCATCGCTTGCAAGGCAAGTACTTTACTGACAGCCATCCTTTCAGCACTCTTTCTTTCTCTTTCTTTGTTTTCTTCCTTCCTTCCTTCCTTCCTTTCTTTCTTTCTCTTTCCTTCCTTCCTTCCTTCCTTCCTTCCTTCCTTCCTTCCTTCCTTCCTTCCTTCCTTCCTTCTTTCTTTCTTTCTTTCTTTCTTTCTTTCTTTCTTCTTTTTTGAGACAGGGTCTCCCTGTAGCCCCATCTATCCTGGAACTCGCTATGTAGACCAGGCTGGCCTTGAACTCAGAGAGATCCACCTGCCTCTGCCTCCCAAGTGCTGGGATTACAGGCATGCACCACCACACCCAGCTAGCACACTATTTCTTTTTTTTTTTAATTTTTTAAAATTTTATTTATTTTTATATATGTATGAGTATACTGTCTGCATGTAGGCTTGTGCACCCGTGTCGCGAAATGCCGTGAAGGGCAGAAGAGGGTCTCGGATTCCCCTGGAACTGGAGTTCTCCTGGAATTGGAGTTACAGATGGTTCTTAGACACCATGTGGGTGCTGGGGATCGAACCCAGGTCCTCTGTAAGAGCAGTTGGTGCTCTTAACCGCTAGGCTATTTCTCCAGCCCCTATTTCTTAATTATTACCTCTACATAATTGAGGATGACAACTGACAATGTTATAATTTTTGCTTCTCTTTAAATTTTTTTAAATTTATTTTTAATTTTGTGTATGAGTGTATTGCCTGCATATGTGTAAGTATACTCATGTCATCATGCAATGTCATGTCATGTCATGTATGTAAGTGTACTCATGTCATGTCATGTATGTAATTGTACTCATGTCATGCAATGTCATGTCATGTATGTAAGTGTACTCATGTCATGCAATGTCATGTCATGGATGTAAGTGTAGTCATGTCATGCAATGTCATGTCATGGATGTAAGGGTACTCATGTCATGCAATCCCCATGGCCAAAATAGAGCATCATTACAGACAGTTGTTAGCCACCATGTGGGTGCTGAGAATTGAACCCAGGTCCTCTGCAAAAGCAACCAGTGCTTTTAACCATTGATCCATCTTTCCAGTCCCAATTTTTGCTTCTCTTATCAAACATAAATTTTAACACTCAAGAAGAAAATGTTAACCTATTATATTGCTCAGTAATTTTTTTACCCATAGTGTTATTCATTACCGATAATTCATGTTGCTGACATTTATCATTTTCTTTCTATTCCAAGAATTTCCTGTAGTCATCCTTTATGGTAGGTCCACTGGCCACAAATTTGTTTAGTTTTTTTTTTCCATCATACTCTTTGGCCTTCATTCTTGAAGACTATTTTTGCTGGGTATAGAATTCCTGAAGACTATTTTGGCTGGGTATAGAATTCTAAGTTGACACCAATTTTATTTCAACACTTGCAAGAGGTTGTACCACTTCCTTCTGGCTACCACAGTCCACTGAGGATCCAACTGTCATTTGAATAGTTGTTACTGTGCCAGACTTCTCAATATTGAAGGTGTTTTTAATTTTCAGTGTAATTATGATATTTTGATATGGGCTTCTTTGGGTTTCTCCCTTTGGGGTTGATCCACTTCTTGATTCTAAGCTATCTTTTGCCAAATTTGGAGAAATTTCAGCAATTTTTCTAGATAGTCTTGCTTTGTAGCTGGCTGGGTTGACCATGATCTTCTGCCTCAGCCTGCCACATGCTTAGATTACACTATGGCTGGCATATCAGCAAGTATTTGTTAGAGTTCTTTTTGGACCTATTCTCCCTCTCTGAATATTAGCTTGATTCTGTCTTGCGTTATTATTTTTCCAGTCTATTTTTTTCTTCATTGCTCATGTGATACCATTGCTCTGCCCTTGGGTTCACTAATTTTACCCTCTATTATTTCCACTCAGTTATCAGAGCTGGCTAGTGAGTTTTAAGAATTACTTTATTGCCGGGCCTGGTGGCGCACGCCTTTAATCCTAGCACTTGGGAGGCAGAGGCAGGCGGATCTTTGTGAGTTCAAGGCCAGCCTGGTCTACAGAGTTCCAGGACAGCTGGGGCTACAGGGAGACCCTGTTTCGAAAAGACCAAAAAAAAAAAAAAAAATTACTTTATTGTTAATTCTTGTGTGTGGGGGGGGGTTAGTACATATGAGTGTAGGTACCTTCAGAGGCCATAAAGTTTTATCAGATTTCCTAGATGGAGCTGGAGTTACAGGTGGTTGTGAGCTGCTTGGTGTGAGTCCTCAGAACTAAACTCCAGTCCTCTTTCAAGGGCAGTACAGGCTCTTAACCACTGAGGCACCTCACCAGCCTTTTCAGTAAGTTTTAAGTTTCATTTATTGAAATTTCCAGTTCAAGCCGGGCGTGGTGGTGCACGCCTCCCAAGTGCTAGGGAGGCAGAGGTAGGCGGATCTTCGTGAGTTCAAGGCCAGCCTGGTCTACAAAGTGAGTTCCAGGACAGCTGGGGCTACAGGGAGACCCCGTCTCAAAAAGACAAAAAAAAAAAAAAAAGAAAAGAAATTTCCAGTTCTATAATGTCTATTTGGATCTCAACATCTATTTCTTGGCTGGCGTTTTGTGTGTTTTCATTTGTTTCAGAGAAACAAATTTCTAAGTGTGCGTTGAGCATTTTTATGTTAGCTATTTTAAAAACCTGCCAGATAACCCCAATACCTATAGCTATTCATTTTGGCATCTGTTAACTGGCTTTACTCATTCAAGGTGAAATTCTTCTGGTTTTTAGAATGACAGGTGATTTTTCAAAGTTAGATCCTGGATATTTAGGCATTACCCTATGAGATTTTTGTATCTCTACTGTAGCAGTTGTTTCCAGAGAAACACCTTTAGAAAAATGGCACACAACCCTCTCCTGCCACTCCTCTGCCCCTGAAAGCAGAAGCTGAGATTTCTTCCCTTACTATGATAAAGTGTACTTCCCATGACACCCTGAGTCCTGAAGTTCTTTGCTTGTTTGCCTTCTCCCCTCTCCAGCATTCAGTCTTTGTGTGTTGTACACATTATGCTTAGAGGTTTTAGCTGTATTTAGCAGGCAAAAATGATGTATCTCTTTCACCCTAGTTAAATGTTTTTCAATTGATATAGTATAGCAATCACTGACTTTTTATTTGGTAACTCGTTTCTTAAAATGTTCACGTTTGTTTTTGGTCAGGGCTCTGTTCCCCTGTTTTGTCTTTTTTGGTCTTCTCGTTATTCCTGTGTCTTCTAGAGACACCACCTGTATTTGTTAACTTTTCACCTGCAGTTTTCTTCTTTGTATTTTTGGCTTACCACCATGGGAATCTTCTTTTTCACTTTTCAGATCGTTAAATTAGTCTTTTTTGTGTGTGTGTATTTTTGAGACAGGGTCTCCCTGTAGCCCCAGCTGGCCTGGAGCTCACTCTGTAGACCAGGCTGGCCTTGAACTCATAAAGATCCGCTTGCCTCTGCCTCCCAAGTCAAACTCTTCCTTTTATAAGTTCCCTTGATAATGGTGGTTTTATCACAGCAATAGAAAAGTGACTAATACACCAGGAGTGGCTGAAATCTTTACATTTTATGTTATTATTTTTATTTATTTATTTATTTTTAACTTTACATTTTAAAATTATCTGTTTGGCCAGGCATAGTGATGCATGCCTTTAATACCAGCACTTGGGAGGCAGAGGTAGGTGGATCTCTGCGAGTTCAAGGGCAGCCTAGTCTACATAGCAAGTTCTGGGCCAGCTGGGGCTACAGGGAGACCCTGTCTCAAAAAGACAGAGAGAGAGAGAGAGAGAGAGAGAGAGAGAGAGAGAGAGAGAGAGAGACTCAAATTTTGTTTCAAATTGTGATAATCATTCTCAGCTGTATACAGATGCCCCAATTTCTTCCTCTGTTTCTGAGTCAAGTCCACTGAATTAGCAATAGATCAGAACACCGGTGTTAGTAAGGAGCAGAGAATATGATTATCAGGCAGGCGTATGAGAGAGCCAAGGAAGCAATCCAGAAAGGAGACCATGTGTTCTAGACCCACTACCAAAAAGGAAGTGAAAGGAGGTCATATTTAGGGGGTGACTCTGATAAATGACCAGGCAAAGTTTGGGTAGTACTGGAAGACTGATCTCTACTAAAGAGATAGTGGACTGGATTAAAAATTACTTTTGCATCACTGTTACCAAAATACTTGACAGAAACAAATTAAGGAAGGAAAGATTAATGTCGGCTCACAGTTTCAGGGGATTCAGTGACCTTATGTGCTTGAGCGGACATCACAATGCAGGAGCATGTGGTGGTGGACAGCTCTTCATATCTCAGTGGACCAGAAAGAAAGCACATTGGAACCAGGGGCCAGCCTAGAACCCTCAAGTCCCACCCACAGTAACCTACCTCCTAAAGGTTTCACTATTGCACCACCAATGGGGGAATCAACATTCAAAATATGAGCCTGTCGGGGACATTTCAGATTCAAACTATAACAGAGACTTTCTTTTTTTTTTGAGGACCTGTCCAGATGGCTTTTCTTTTCTTTTCTTTTTTTTAACCTTTTAAAATATATATTTTGTACAAGATTATCAAATCTAGACCCGTGTCCCCCACCCTATCCCCCCACCCCAGCAGACCTCATGCATTCTGCCAAACAGGCTTTTCATCTCTTTCTCAGTCTTTCTCGATATTCTCCATGTGGAAGTTGACTGTTTTGAGCAGAAGTTCACTGCTTCAGTCAGTTCTTTCATGCAGCCCTTTCTGTTGTTGTTGTTTCCAATATGCATCACTCCCAACTGCTTGGACAAAAGCTCAAGGGGCCGCGGACAAGAAATACAACTAGGTAATTGGCACTAGCATCCACAGATGAGGGATACCATTCGTCGTTTGTTTTTCTGGGACTGTGTTACTTCACTCAGCATGATGTCTTCTAGCTCCAGCCATTTTCCTGCAAAGCTCATGATGTCATCTTTCTTTNCTTACTGAGCCCGAAACTTGCCATTTGGGTTGGGCTGGCTGGCTGGCAAGCTCCCAAAGTCCACCTGTTTCTGCTCTCCAACGCTGGGGTTGTGTGCAACTGTGTTTTTTCACATGGTTTTGGGGATTTGAACTTAGGTTCTCTTCCTTTCATAGCAAGTTGGCTTGATGGTAAATAACTGTTTAAAAATATTTTATTTCTTTTTTTTTTTTTTTTGGTCTTTTTGAGACAGGATCTCCCTGTAGCCCCAGCTGTCCTGGAACTCACTCTGTAGACCAGGCTGGCCCTGAACTCACAAAGATCCGACTGCCTCTGCCTCCCAAGTGCTAGGATTAAAGGCGTGCGCCACCACACCCGGCCTATTTCCTTTTTTAATATTAATTTTATGTGTACGATTGTTTTCCCTGCATGTATCTTTGTATGTGCACCATGTGGGCCTGGTGCCCACAGAGGCCTGAAGAGGGCCTCAGATTTCCAGGAACTGGAGTTACCGATGGTTAGGAGCTACCATGTGGTACTGGGAACTGAATCTGGGTCCTCTGCAAGAGTAGCGAGTGCTCGAAATCACTGGGCCATCCTTCTAGTCACTTTGTGGTGTTTTTGAAATAGTCTTCCTGTAGCCAGCCCTAGCTGTCCTGGAACTGGATAGGTAGACCAAGGTGGCCTTGAACTCATAGAAATCACCTACCTCTGCCTCCCAAGTGCTGGGATTGAAGGTGTGCACCACCACACCCATATTATTTATTTATTTATTTATTTATTTATTTATTTATTTATTTTGGTCTTTTTGAGACTCCCTGTAGCCCCAGCTGACCTGGAACTCACTCTGTAGACCAGGCTGGCCTTGAACTCACAAAGATCCGCCTGCCTCTGCCTCCCGAGTGCTAGGATTAAAGGCATGCGCCACCACGCCCAGCTTTGTGTCATTTTCATGAGTACTGAGATTACACATGTGCTCCGCCACCTCTTATTTCCAACGGTCTTCCTGCAACACTCTCAATATTTCATCGGCCTTAACTCACCAAAAGTCCAAATGAAACTGTCCTTAGCATAGTTCTACAGTAAGAAGAATGTGAATATTAGTCAAACAGTTTCATCCCTTATGCAAGCTGGATCTATATTAAAATCACTCCACTTCAAAAGGCTTAAGTCCATGACAGGCATCCAGCAAGACTGAAAGTATGAATGAGTGATTGCTTAGAGGTCCATTAAGGAATTGTGTCATTTTAGATTTGAAGTCATGATGCCCCACCTCTTCCTACTGAACCCCCAAAAGCAAGGCTTGTACAGGCAGAACAACACTACATCACCCCTTTTTGTCCTACTTCAAACCACTGTAATTTCTATCACTTACTCTGTGCCTCATTATGTTGATGACAATGTATTAAAATTGGCAGTGTGCTTGTATTCTGACATACAAATTAAACGTTTGTAACTTCTAATTTTAAGATAATATTCCATACAAAATGGTGGGGTCAGTTTTTTTTTTTTTTTCCCAGATCCTATAGAATTTGATCATTCAGAGGAATAGCAGAGGATTGCCCTAAATCACTACAGACAGTAAAGCTGGAATTCGAAGCAGTAAACTATTCTATTTTGGGAACAATAGATGTTCAGTCAGGAAGAGTTGGGCATTCTAAGAAGGAAATTGTATAGAAAAGCTCACTATTAAGTCAGCTCTTAGAAGTATTTGAATGCAAAGAAGATTAATACAGAGGAAGGGATGGTATGGGCACTTAGGAGATGACAAATGGCACCCTCATTGCCACAGAGAGAGCAAACTTGGAGCTGAAATAGTACTTATGGGAAATAAATTCAAACCTCAGATGTTTTAGTCAGGAAGTCTCATTAGGATGCAACACGGCATCTCATTATGGCTTATTGCGTAGTGTCACTAAAAATGGAGAGACATCTGAGAGAGACAAGACACAAGCAAGTAGCAGGCTTGCGGGGTCCTGCTCTATATTAACACTGTGTCATTTGATAAGCCCTCTCATCAAAAATGACTCTTCAGGGTGACAAAAGCAAAGGTTGAAA
Source organism: Rhizomys pruinosus (assembly GCA_009823505.1). Taxonomy (NCBI): domain Eukaryota; kingdom Metazoa; phylum Chordata; class Mammalia; order Rodentia; family Spalacidae; genus Rhizomys; species Rhizomys pruinosus. Next base: position 3,779,412 of record VZQC01006044.1, on the reverse strand, counting down.
GTGATTTACATTGAAGTAAGAGCAGTGAGGGTGAAACTCTTTTGAGAGTCATATATATTTTATTTGCTGATTTGTTCATTTATTTGGAAATATTTATGAAAGTCTAGAAATACGGTATTGTCTTTTTCAAGGTTCTCAAGAAGAGAGACAGGCTAACAAACTACCGTAGATGTGTATGCCAGGGGCTTTATCCTATGGATTTACAAGAATGCCAGAGGCCTAGAGGGAGACTTGGAGCCATTCAGGGAAGAGAAAATGTTTTTAGTTAGAGGAAGAGAAGTTTGCTTATGGGGGAGGGGTAGAAGTGGGGAGACCAAGGAAGCCTCCAGACAGAGGTGAGCACTTGTGTAGTCTTCAGTTGTCCAAGATTCGGAAGCCCATATGAACAGGGCAGCTGCTTTCAAGTTGTGGAGCCACAGGAAAGGTATTTCCTCTTTGGAGTCACAGTTTCCTTCTCTGTAAAGTAAGCAGAGCAATCCGCACTGTGAATAATGGTTAGAAGCACCACTAACCGTTAGACCATTGCCAGGTTGTAGATATTTTTATTATAGTCACTTAAAGAGGAAGAAACTTAGAACTGAAGTTCTGGAACTTTCCTCAAACTTTCACAGTTTAAAAAGTGGCAACCTTAGGATTTGAACCTAGGTGCCTTGGCTGAAAAAAAAAAATATTTAGCTGGGTGTGGTGGCTTACGCCTTTAACCCTAGCACTTGGGAGGCAGAGGCAGGCGGATCTTTGTGAGTTCAAGGCCAGCCTGGTCTACAGAGTGAGTTCCAGGACAGCTGGGGCTACAGGGAGACCCTGTCTCAAAAAGACAAAAAAAAAAAAAAAAAAAAAAGAGTCGATCACTATGTCAGGAAGGAACAATGGAGGTATCTTCAGGAGGAGAGGTGACTTGTCAGATTTGTGGTCTAGAAAGATTGTGGCATGAGAAGAGCGAATTAATTGCATGTAGGTGAAGTCCCCGAGTCGCTACAATGGTGGTAAGAGTGAGTGGTGAGGCAAGGACAGTAAAAGGAGGGAAGGACATTGTGTGAGAGATGTTAAGGCGACAGGGTGGACTGGACTCAGTGACCATTAGCTGTGAGGATCAGGAAGAGAGAAGGGTAGACTATCTCTTTGGTTTTTGGTTTGGGTGCCTGTGGGAGCAGGAACACGAAGTTTAGGGAGAAATTGTGGAGTCTGGTTTTGGCTCTGTTGTGCCTAAGGCTCTGGAAGGCATTTAGGAGATGTTCAGCAGCTGTTTATGTGTGTGAGTTTGGAGCACAGAAGATTGTCTGGGTTGAAGTCACAGAGCCCACAGATGGGTCATTCTCAGAAAGACAAATATTTGTGTTTTCTTACATGTGTAATCTCATATAAAAAAATCTAGATTCCATGTACACATACATATATATGTATACACAGACACATGTACACATATATGTGAAAATGGAAGGGAGACTATTTGGGAGGAGAAAGGGGCTTAGCTGGAAGGGGAGAGAACCGAAGGGAGCAAGTGCAAGTACTGGATGCACGTGAGTGAGACGTCATAATGAAATTCATCGCTTTGTAAAATGAATATACTGTAGTAAAAATTCTAAAAAAAAATTGCAGCCGGGCGTGGTGGTGCATGCCTTTAATCCCAGCATTGGAGAGGCAGAGGCAGAGGCAGATGGATCTCTGAGAGTTCAAGGCCAACCTAGTCTACATGGCCTGGGGCTACAGAGAGACCCTGTCTCAAAAAACCTTTGGGATCTACCAGGCTGGTAGATGAGGGAGAAACAGCAAAGGAAGCTGACAGGGAAGAGTGGTCGGAATGGCCCCCACTCTGTGTGGGGCCTCTGAAGCCAAGGCAGTGTACTGAAAACCAAACTTGACAGGAAACTTTCATTCTTGCTGCACAACAGAGTGGCACTCTTAACTTTTCCTTTCTGACAAGTGCCCCATTTGGTGTTTAATATTGGAGATCATAGTACTGGAGAGATGACTCAGCCATAAAGAGCACGCTGGTTGCTCACAGAGGACCTGGGTTTTGTCCCAGCACCCACATGGTGGCTAACAACCATCCATAGCAGTGGTTCCAGGGGATCTAATGCCCTCCTCTGACCTCCACCCACACTGCATGACACAGGGACACAGGTGTGCTTACACACCTGCAGGTGATACACATACAGATAAAATAAAAAAAACTATTAAAATATTGGAGATCACAATTTAGGTATTAATCTTCATCCACTGCACACTCGTTAAACTTTATTTTGAGAAAAATCACAGATACATTGGCCATTGTAAGAGATAATGTAGGAAAATATATTTAATTTTCTTTTTTATTAATATTTATTTATTTATTTATTTATTTATTTATTTATTTATTTATTTATTTATTTGAGACAGGGTCTCTCTTTAGTACCAGCTGGCCTGGAGCTCGCTATGTAGACCAGGCTGGCCTTGAAGTCACAGAGATCCTCCTGCCTCTGCCTTCCGAGTGCTGGGATCAAAGGCGTGTGCCACCACGCCCGGCCTAAGAGGGTTCTTAACCACCATGTGGGTGCTGGGAGTCGAACCCAGGTCCTCTGCAAGAGCAGTCAGTGCTCTTAACCACTAAGCCATCTCTCCAGCCCCATAATTTTTACTTTATATGGATGAGTGTTTTGCCTGCATGTAAGTGCACCTGTGCATGCAATACCTGTGGAGGTCAGAAGAGGGCATTGCTCCTAGAACCGGAGTTAAAGATAGTTGGTGGCCAGGCAGGTGCTGGGAACCAAACCTGGGTCCTCTGCAAGAGCAGCCGGTGCTCTTAACCACTAAACAATCTCTCCAGACCCTGTTTAATTTTCTTAAAGCTGATTTTATTCTCACCATGGCTTCTGAATCTTCCATTTTATCCACTCCCCCACTCTGTGGTGCTTACCCTGGGGGCAGAACTTTGTACCCCACGTCTAGAGCAGACAGGGAAGAGAGGCAGACCCTACCTCACCTACGGATCCTGGTGACAGAAGGCTAAGCACAGAGAGAAAAGCAAACACCGATTGAAGCTTCCAAAGGTGGAGAGTCTACAAGAGATTGCCAGATAGACAGATGCCTGGGATTGAGACTGGAGGAGGATAGAGGGCAGATGGGATAGGTTCAGGAGTGTCTGTCTTCACCCGACCAGGCTGGCTCCCAAGTCCTGACATGCTGCTTCACCCACCTGCCTTTCAATAAAGGATCACATCTGCCTCTGTTCCATCTGATCCCCAGAATGCTCTAACTTGACAAACTGGTGGAGCCCCTTCCTTCCTCCAACCCCTCCCAGGAACCTGCCTGCACTGATAATGGAGTGCATTTGACCAGCAAGGGCTTCTTTTGACTGTTCCCTCTGTCAGTGGAATCTGTGACATCCTGGGGTCTTTGCTCTGGGCCTCTCTGCCTGGAATGTTCTCTCTACAGTCTTCCCTTCCATTGGCTAACTCCGGTTCATTCATCAGTATGAGAGCTGCACTGTACTGAACCCACCGGAGACTGTACATTTCTGGAAAATAAGGTCTGCACATCCCCAGGGTCTAACACATTGCATGGGCCAGGAGGTGTTCCTTAGCTATTTCAGCAGAACAAGAGTTTTTGGATAAAGAGAGCAATCCTGGTATGATGGAGAGAGGTGGTAGGGCTGGGGTCAGGGGAACTGAGTGACACAGCTTAGGGAATCCGAGGAGACATGAGAGCAGGTCCCCAGGGCACCCCAGCGATTTAGGACTTCTAGATGTGGGGAGCTGTCCAGGAGAACATGGAAAATCAGAGAGTGTGGCTGCTCAGGGCAGGAGTTTGCAGTTTGCAAGGCAGTGGTCCACAGGGCCCAAACTGGGCCCACCCCCAACTCCTCTCCTCCAGGCAGAGGGACCCAAGGGGGTCTGCGGGGGGGGGGGAGCAGATAGGGAAAATAACGGCCATAAGTGCTCCCCAGGATCCCACGTACCCCTGCCCTTCTGAAAGGCCTTGGGGTAGGAGAGCCAGGAAGACAGAGGTTAGAAGTGGGGGTCACTCTGGGTTCCAGCTCTGGCCACACTGCCGCGGGTCTGGGTGACCTTGGGGAGTCCCCTCGCCCTCCAGGCCTCAGTATCCCCGTGGGTACCCGGCGGACGCTGCGTGCCCTGGGTGGGGAGCGGGCGGAGACAGGGCCCGGGTGGGAGCAGGACCGCCCACTGCGGCGGGACAGGACCTCCCGAGCTCGCGTGGGAGGTGCACAGGGCTCCTCCCCCGGGGCGGGGGTCGCGGCGCCGGCAGCCGGCGGCCTCGCAGCTGCAGCCTCAGCACCTGCCGCCGCCAGACGGCGCGGGCGCGGCCGGGGCCGGCGCTCCCCCCTCCGGCTGCAGCCGCGGCGCGGGAGGCGGAGCCCGAGCCGAGCCCGAGCCGAGCGCTGCCCGAGCCCGGCCCGCTCCGGTGCCCGCCGCCGGGCGGGGCGCCCCTCCCCAAGCTCCTGCCCGCCGGCTCCGCATCCGCGCGGGCCGCGCCTCCTCTGCAGGTAAGGGCGAGGGCCTCGCGCCGCCGCAAAGTTTCGGAGAGAGCCGGGTCCCCCGATCCCGGGCCTGCGCCTCCCGCGGCTGCCCGCCGCTCGGCTTCCTCCGCGCCGCCCTCCACGCTGCGCTCGGGCTGCACCGCCTGTCCCGGGTCGCCCGCGCTCGCCTCGCGTCTCTGTCCCCACACCCCGCGCGGGACCCGCAATGGTTAACTCTTCCCACCGGATCCATGTGTGCCTTAAGTTTCCGAGATCTGCATGGTGTAGTTGGTGGAAGGAGCGGCAAATCTGAGTGCAGGTGCGGCCGCCACCAGAGCCAACTTTCTGAGGGACCTCAGTTGAGCCTGCCGGGTCTGCACCGCCACATCTGGACTGGAGAGGGCGGGGGCACTGACCTGGGGCATGGTCAGCTGAAGAGCCATGCCTGCGTTGCTATGTCGTGAGTTGAGGGACAGCCCGAGTGTCTCAGCTCTAGGGCTCATGGGCAGTGGAGAGGAATGCTGGGACCCACAGAAGTCAGTTTTGGGGGTGAGGGGTGGGGTGTCCACACGCTAAACTGCAGCAGCCCTTGTTGAACTATGGGAGGGGTGTGGAGTCAACCTCTGGGAGTAGGGCTCCTCTGCCACCTAGGCTGTGCATGACCTTGGGCAAGTCCCCCCACTGGTTTTGCCACTTTAACAGGGCCAAAGTAATGTTCACTAGATGTTCCTTGAGGTCCTTGAGCCGTGAGCTCTAGAAGAGAGGTACTGCGTCCGTTTGGGTGGAGGCATTAATTCATGGAGAATCCATCCAGCATTTACAAATGGGTGTTTGGAAAATAAAGGAGGCATTTGCAGTTTGCTTTGGGATTCTCAAAATAGACATGGCAAGGGTTGGTGAATGCACGCCTTACCTCCTTCGGTGCTTTGGACCATCATAAAATATTCAACGGCATAATGATTTGTTTTCAAAGTGGCTTATGGATCAGGAAATGTTTCTGTTTATGAGGCGGTTATTTTTGCAAAAACCTCAAAAAAATTGAGGGAGGACGATAATGCACTGTTGAAGGGGTCATGACAGAATAGCAGCTACTGATTTCCAGCCTAAGGGGATGGTTATAGTGCTTTCCAATCCAAAGCATTTAGAATCACATCAGGCATCCCCTGATGAGTGTTGTTATACACTGACACAGTTCAGCAAGTACCTGTTTTCTGGGACAGGTAAATCTAGTGTAGTCACAGCAAAACTGGGCACGAGCTCCAGAATTATCAGAAGATAGAAGGTGAGCTTTGTTCTTTTGCCCAAGTTCTTGTTCGTCTTGTGCTGCAATTAGTGTCTTCCCAGTGTGTGGATGAAATGCATTGCTATGAACAGATTCTCATGGAAGCAATTTTATTATTTTTTTTTTCCTTTTTCCTTTTTGCTATTTTTGAGGCAGGGTCTCCCTTTTAGTACCAGCTGTCCTGGAGCTCGCTCTGTAGACCAGGCTGGCCTTGAACTCACAGAGATCCACCTACCTCTACCTCCTGAGTGCTGGGATTAAAGGTGCGCGCCACCACGCCCGGCTACGACTTTATTATTTTATTTCCTTTGTAGACATCCTGGTTTTAAGTGTCAAGCTTTGTGAAGTCAGAAGGCTGAGGAATATGCTTTGTGACTGCAGTGGGGCTGCTCATTCCTAAGTTTGTCTTTCCCAAGTGATACTCTGAATTTGAGGCTTATTTATCCACAGCCTTTTATCTCTCAGACACATTCAAATGCAAGCCTGACTCTTCTTTCTTCATTCTCCAGTGGTTCTGCAAGCACTTTCTCACCACTTATTCAGGAAGAAACAACGAGGAAAATTACTGATGGGTTCTCCTCATTGCAAAGAGCTCAGATTCTCATGAGGAAAACAGAATTATACCACAGGACTTATGGGCTTTATCACCCAGGACTTATGAGAACAGGAGGGTCAATTTCAGCTAGAGTTAAGACAAGCCAGCATGCTAGAAGGTAGAGTTCAGAAGAGCATTTCAACAGGTGGAAAGGAGGGGGAAATCATTTTTTTTTAATTTTTTATTTTATTATTATTTTTTTATTTGTATGAGTGTACTGTCCGCACCTATGTGGTGCAATGCCGCGAGGTCAGAAGAGGACATCGGATTCCCCTGGACCTGAAGTTAAAACGGTCCTTAGCCGCCATGTGGTTGCTGGGAATCGAACCCGGGTCCTCTGCAAGAGCAGTTAGTGCTCTTAACTGCTGAGCCATCTCTCCAGCCCCCGGGGAAATCATTTTTTTTTTTTTTTAGTCTTTTCGAGACAGGGTCTCCTTGTAGCCCTAGCTGTCCTGGAACTCGTTCTGTAGACCAGGCTGGCCTTGAACTCACAAAGATCCGCCTGCCTCTACCTCCCAAGTGCTAGGATTAAAGGCGTGCGCCACCACACCCGGCTTCCTTTTTTGGGGGGGGGGAAATCATTTTTTAAGTGAAGGAACTGGTATGAACACAGGCCCAGCGCTAGGGAAGCTGGGGGTGGGGGGAGCGGGGAGTCTGGTGGAAGCACAAAGCATGCAGAGCCTCTGAGAACAGAGGACAGTGGGAAGGGCTTCAATATTTACTTACTTTGGGATTTGGAGCCTCTGAGTCCCACTCCTTTGTCAGAGGAGAATAAAGATAATTGTCAAGAAGATTATATGTGAAAGTGCCCAACACAGTGTATGTAATAGGTGTTTAGTCAAAACTGGTTTCTTGTTTAGTTCCTTCGTAGGCAAGTTTGCTATCCTCCTGCGCACTACAGGAGCATAAAAATTCTGCCTTTTGTCTTAGCTTGTGCATAGACGGAGAACCTCTCCACCAGGGTGGAGCTGCTGTAACAAGACCGTGCGTTCTCAGGGAAACTTCTGGTCCCAGAGGCAGGCACTTCTTGTTATCTGGAGGGTGCTCTGATCAGATACTGACATCAGCACCTGCCAGTGTCCGGCAAATGCTGTAAAGTGATGGAGGCTGCAGATGGGTTCATCAGAAGATACAATCCCTGCCTCCCACAAGCTTATCGCTCTGTGCTCAAGGACCCAGGCAGGAGGATTTGACAGTCAGTTATAAATCTATCAGCTTTGTCTGTATACGCTGGGAGCTGGGCCCTGTCTCCCTTCTGCTTTAGTGTAGGATACTGAGCATTTACAGTGGTCAAAGAAGAATAGGACAAGAGTGAAGAATAGCAATCAATACCTTATTACTCTTTGTAGCACAGTGCAGCATCCATGACAGACCCTCACTCGTTCATTCAACCATTATGGAATATGTGGAACAAAAAGGCAAAATCTCTGGCTTCCTGAAGTTTATATTCTGGTTACAGAAACATAATAAACAACTAAATACATACATAAGGTCATTCTAGGTTGTGCTGGGAAGGAAACACACAGGGCAATATGAAAGAAAGTGACAGGCATGAGCTCTAGGGACAGCTAGGGAAGGCTTGCCTAGAGTCCCAGGGGCTGCAGAAGAGGAGGAGCTGGAGTTTTGTGGAAAGGAACACAGAGCGCAGGCCATACCACCTGAGTTTGTTTACTAGTCCCTCCTCCGCATAGGTTCTACCTTTAGCTTATTCGCTCTTTGGGTATTCTTGATAGGACTGTCGTGAGAATTAAATGCCTATAGATACATGTAAAGTACTTAGAGTGTCAGGCGTGTGGTAAGTAACAGATAAAAGGGAAGAAGAACTGTTCTAGGTAAAGGGACCAGCAAGTACCAAGGCCTGGGGGTCTTGGTGTGTTTTAGGATGAGTCAGGCTATCTGCACAGATAGCATCCTCGCAGTTCTGTGGAGACTTTGGAGCAGGTTCTGCCCCTTAGGTGGAGAACGTTTCAGGATTGTTGGAGAAAGGGTACTTGGTTCTTGCAGCATGAGACCCAGAGATGTGTGGGGACCTGTTGCTGCGGGAGGCATCGCATGTTCAGTTGACACTGTTCTTCAGTGTGCCTACTGTTCCCTCCTTCTCTCTTGCCCCTCCTCTTTTCCCATACCCTCTGTACAACCCCACCCCCCATCTCTCAGGCAGAGTAGTACCTCTTAGTCGCCCATTGATGTGTGAAGGGAAAGTTTAAGTGGGGTTGAGCCCCTGGTACCAACGGCCTTGATACCAAATCACTGCCTCTTGGCCATAGGATACCCATGGTTATTACTTGACCCTCCCTCCCAGGCTGGAGATGCAGCGGGAGAGGATAGACATCACGACCTTGAGGATGATCAACTGCGATTTTGCCTTCTTGATCGCTTCCTTTTTATTGTGGCTATTGGTCACCAGGTTCTGCCAGTTTACTTCCAAAGCCTCTCACACATGTTCCTGTCTTTTCAGTCTCTCTCTAAGTATCTGGCTTCTGTCTTCTCTCCCTAACATGTGACTATGATCATGTCATGTCCCTCCCCTGAGACCTTCAGTGGGTCCTGTGTTGGAATTCTCAGCCCGAGACATGACAGACCTCTTCCTCCACCCTATCCCTCCCTCTTAGTTAGTCCTTCATCCCTTACCCTCCTGTCCCTAGGCATTTGGCTTTTGCCTAGTATGTACCTAGCCTTAATGGTCTTGGCTATACCCAAAGGCCAAGCTCAAGTCTCCCTCCCTTAGGAAACTGCCTTTCCAACCACCTTGTCCCAGGGTTTTCATCAACCCCTGACCTCCCACTGTCCTTGGTGCTGTTCATGGAGAAGCCATCGGTGGATGCGGCTGCAACCCACAAGAACCCCCCAGAACAGCAGGTGCAGTGTTCCACTTGTCACACCCCACCTTCCTCTAAATAGAACTAGAACTACCTTCATTGAGCTTTTGCTGTTCTAGATTGACAAAAGCTTGTGATTTTCAGTGGTTTGAGTCAAGCCAGACACATGATGCTGCTGTATGAGGATTGCATGTGGTCCTCAGCTGAACTCGCTGGTACCAGGCTCAAATCTCTAAGCTAAGGCCTTATTTGATGAACACTTGGTACAGACTCAAAATTGCATCTGAATTTGAATTAAGCTTTCCAGTAAGACTTATTTTAAATAAAAAATACCATGTATGATTTGAACCTTCAAGCATTAGACGATAATAGTATAAAAAGCATCTCAAAAATTATTGATTTATTGTTGGGAGGGAGGGTACATGTGCCACAGCATGTCAGGGGACAATGTTGTAGGATCAGTTTTTTTTTCCTTTTACCTTTTCATGAGTTCCAGGGTTTGAACTCAGGTTGGCAGACATGTACAGCAAAGTCTTTACCTTCTAAACCATCTCACCAGTCCATAAGAAGCTTTTTTTTTTCTTTTTGAGACAGGGTCTTCCTTTAGTCCCAGCTGGCCTGGAGTTTGCTATGTAGACCAGGCTGGCCTTGAACTCACGGAGATCCTCCTGCCTCTGCCTCCCGAGCGCTGGGATTAAAATCATGCACTACCACACCCGGCCTAAAACGATTCTTAGCTGTCATGTGGGTGCTGGGAATCACACCTGGGTCCTCTGCAAGAGCAGTCAGTGCTCTTAACCACTGAGCCATCTCTCCAGCCCCAAGAAACATTTTTTTTTTTTTAGAAACTTAAATTTCTTTTTATTATTAATTTTTTTTTATGTGTGTGAATGTACTGTCTGCATGCAGGTCTATGCACCCATGTCATGCAATGCCACGGAGGTCAGAAGAGGGCATCGGATTCCCCTGGAACTGGAGTTAAAGATGGTTCTCAGCCGCCATGTGGGTGCTGGGGATTGAACCCGGGTCCTCTGCAAGAGCATTCTGCACTCTTAACCGCTAGGCCATCTCTCCAGCCCAAGAAGCATTCTTTACCATACCAAAAGATCTAATATGAAAGCTTTCAATATCAAACATGCTTATGTGCTTAGTGCCATTCAATATATAAAAATTTTACTACCTACATGCTGTTGTATTTTTACTATACTCTAATAGGATACAGTGAAGTTAATAGATGCTCATAGAAACAGAAGCAACACTGGCTTAAGTTTACTCTGCTAAGTATAGATTACATTTTGCAGCTCTGCAAATAGGAGGATTTGTTTTGCTTTGTTTTTAAGTTAAGTATTTGCCTGGAGGATGGTGGGAAGCCCTGTTTGGTGCTTTGGCAACTGATGTGTAGCAATGGCCATTATTTTCACTCATGTGACATGGTATTCTAGGAGACTCATCTGATGTTTGGATTTTTTTTTCCCCCAGTGGTTAAAAATGGTTCAGCTTCCTAATTCATTTCCTAAGCCAGCTGCTGAATAATGTGCACCCTTAACACTGGGTTTTTTTTTTTTTTTTTTTTTTTTTTTTTTTTTTTTTTTNTTGTCTTTTTGAGACAGGGTCTCCCTGTAGCTCCAGCTGTCCTGGAACTCACTCTTAGACCAGGCTGGCCTTGAACTCACAAAGATCCGCCTGCCTCTGCCTCCCAAGTGCTAGGATTAAAGGCGTGCGCCACCACGCCCGGCTAACACTGGGTTTTTTTGGGGGAGAAAGATACACATATACTCTGCAGTCTAGAAAAGAAATGGTGACAAATCTAAAAGTATATTCTTTTGACCTCTCTTGAGGCGTGATCTGGGAATGTCAGCAGCTTGTAGAAGGATAACATGGCAAGTCTTCAAAATCCTGAACCAAGGGGCTGGAGAGATGGCTCAGCGGGTAAGAGTACTAACTGCTCTTGCAGAGGACCGGGGTTCGATTCCCAGCACCCACATGGCAGCAAAGAACCGTCTTTAACTCCAGTTCCAGGGAAATCTGACACCCTCTTCTGACCTCCTCAGCATTGCACGACATGGGCGCACCAACCTACATGCAGACAGTACACTCATACACATTAAAAAAAATAATAAAAAAATTGTTTAAAATCCTGAACCGAGGGGCTGGAGAGATGGCCTAGCGGTTAAGAGCGCCGACCGCTCTTACAGAGGACCCAGGTTCGATCCCCAGCACCCACATGGCGGCCGAGAGCCGTCTGAAACTCCAATTCCAGGAGAACTCCAGTTCCAGGGAAATCCGAGACCCTCTTCTGACCTCCGCGGCATTGCACGACACGGGTGCACAAACCTGCATGCAGACAGTACATTGATACACATACCGAAATAAAAAAAAAAAAATACGAATAGATATTTAAAAAAAAAAAAAATCCTGAACCGAAAGAGAATCAGAGGAATTCATCTGGATACAGCGGTGCTCCGTTCTTTTGGAGATTTTGACTTAAGAGAATACAGATGTGCAGACAGATGAGAAATGCTGACCTTCCTGCCCCTAGTAGCCAGAATAGGGACCAAGTATATGCTACAGACTCCTGAAACCTCTAAAGCACCCACCTGATGGCTAACTTGCAGACATGAAGGTGTTAAGTTGCCAATACTTCTTTACTGTTTTCTTAGTTGCAAAAGTAGAATTCAGAATGAGGCAAAAGAGAAAGCACCTATTTGAAAGATGTGGGATGCCACAAATTGTTCTCATGAAGACACTCGAGCTAGTTGCTGGAGTTTGTGCCCTGGTTTTCCTGGGGAAAGGACATCAAATCCAGGCTGTCTAAGGTTCCGTGACACCTGTGCAAGCAAGCACTGTTGGCTGCTGGTCAGATTGGAAAGCAGCATCTGTATGGAGATATGTGTTTTTCCATTTTCTTCCTCTCTGGGGTCAGGGAGCATGTTTGTATATAGGAACAGGAAGAATTATTTCTTTCCGAGGCTCATTTCTGGGGATTTTCTGTGCTTAGTTTTTCACAAAAGCTCTGCAATAGTAAAAGTGAAAGTGTGATTTGTCTTATGCCAAAAACCTGGATTCAGACATACAGGATATTTTAGTCACCGGGCATAGACTCTCAAGGATTGCTAACTCAGAGCCCATCAAGCACAGCCTTTGTCTGATTTAGGAATTCCCCTAGCACTCCCAGCCTCTGCTTGGACCTGATCGCCCTCTAGGCAGGCACTCCAACACCACTCTTAGTTGATTCTGTTTATTAGAAAGCTCTTCCTTATGCTGAGCCAAAATTCTCCCTCTGAGCAATGGCTGCTCTATTGGTCTCCATCCTGCTCCTTGAAGCCCCTAAAAAAATCAGTTTCTTCTTCCCTACAGTAGTCATGCAGGCCATTCGGACATTCATAGACTGGGCGAGCCCCTAGCTCTTTATTCCTTTTAGATAGCATGCCTCTGGTTATCTAATCCCCTGAAAAGAGCTGAACTGGGAACAGCCATGCAGGAATCTGGTTAGCCCAGAAGACACAGGACTGCAGGCACCTCACTTCAGAGTCTGTACTGGTGTTAGTATAACTGGAGTTATGAGAGTCAGAGCCTGGGCTGCAGCAGCCCCAACAAGTCTCAGCCACCCGTCCCAGTTCTGTAATTACAGAGACAAGTGATGGTGAAAAGCAGAGAGATTTACACAATGTGGCTGCATGCTTTCAATTAATGTGGGGCCCAAGTGAGGAGTCCATGCTTTTTTTTTTTTTTGGTCTTCTGGAGACAGGGTCTCCCTGTAGCTCCAGCTGTCCTGGAACTCACTGTGTAGACCAGGCTGGCCTTGAACTCACAAAGATCTGCCTGCCTCTGCCTCCTGAGTGCTAGGATTAAAGGTGTGCGCCACCACGCCCGGCAAGGAGTCCAAGCTTTTTAGCACAGCCTAGGTCCAGTGTGTCCTCTGTGGGTCTCCCTAAAAGGCCCTGGGTTGAGCCATTGGGGAACTCTGGGTACATTGTGAGAGACCCAGTGGGTTTTGAAGAGAGGGTTTTGGACCAGTGGCTGGTAGGGATGGCCTGGCAGACTCAGCCCCAACTCTAGCACTCAGATCCTTTGCCTGACTGCTTCTCAGGTACTGTGTTCATTTACCTGTGGACGCCGTAACAAAGCACCCACTATGGCTTTCAAAACTACAGATCTCCACAGAAGGGCCCAAGTGCAAGATCAAAGTGTTGGCTTTGCCACCTTCCATCTGGAGGCTCAGGGTGGGGTGGAGATTCTTTCTTTGCCTCTTCTAGCTTCTGGTGCTGTCGGCTTTTGACGTGTGGCTTCATTGCTCCAATTTATACCTTTGTTCTCACAAAAGGCATTTTTCAGCTCTCTCTCTCTCTCTCTCTCTCTCTCTCTCTCTCTCTCTCAATATTTTTGAGACAGGATCTCCCTGTAGCCCCAGCTGGCCTGAAACTTGTTTGTACACCAGGCTGGCCTTGAACTCACAGAGATCTGCTTACCTCTGCCTGCCAAGGGGTGGGATTAAAGGCGTTCGCCACTACGCCCGGCTTTTCAGCCTTTTTGGTTCTTCCATCTGTGTCAAATCTCTCTGCCTCACTCTTAGAAGGACATCTGTCATGTATCCTCCTGGACAATCCAGATAAACTCCTCGTTTGTATACCCTTAAGGCAAATTCCACATACAAAGACCCCTTTTCCATCGGGTGTGGACATCACTAAGGCTTTGGCTGTCTATGTTTGTTTGTTTTTGTTTGTTGTTTGTTTGGAAACAGAGTCTCAAATAGGCCAAGGTGGCCTCCAAATCCTTATGTATGTAGCTGAGGATGACCTTGCACTCCTGTCTCTTATGCTTCCTCCTCCCAAATCATGTGCTAGCCCATGTGATGCTTTGTGCATACTAAGCTAGCAGCCTTCCAGCTGAGCTACATCCACAGCCCTGCCTTCTCTACTTTTACAACTGCCTTTTCTCTTGAAAAGTACTTAAACCCTGTGCTCTAAGGTCATCGTCTTCAGGTGAGTTTCTCAGTTGTTTGTTTGTCTGAAATGGGTTTCTCCTGTCCTCTCTTCAGCCTCCTAGTGCCAAGTTATAGCAGTGCTGCAGCATGCCAACCCTGGCCTCTGGTTTCTATTTCCCACGGGCTGTCTGCTGGGTGCCTGTGCAGCTCCCACCATCCCAGTGGTACTGGCTGGTGGAGCCTTGGAGGATTAGGCTGCCCAGAAAAGCGCAAGTCTTTCTGGTTCACGCCCTCGTTTCACCAGCATGCTCCAGCTAGTCAGAGGAGTTTTATCAATGGGAAGGAGAAGCTGATGCTGTTAAAATATTCATTGCCAGTTCTTAGACGTAGGGAAGATCCCACAGTGAACGTGATCTGGACGGAAGCTACAGAGGGAAGAAGACTTAAGCCTTTGAGTTTCCTCCTAATTTAGTCCTCACTGAACCTGAAGAATTATTTTCTCAGGGGCCATATCTCTTTCTATAAAAAAAAAAAAATCAAGAAGTATTTATTCATTGGTAGCTTTGAAAAGAATGTCATACTATGATCTCGGTTGCCCTACAGTGGACTTCTTGGAAGGCTGCATGGTCCTTTCAATGTGATCCACAGTCTGATGTTGGGTTCTGGGCTAACTGCAACTCATGCTAACCTGTGACAGTTGACAGTCTGGAGCACTGTGGGGCAAGCAGGAGTGGTAGGTCTTGTACAGCAGGCAGCAGAGTGTGGGGGAGGGGTGGAGCAGAAGGTGACTTCAGAGGGCCTGGGGTCTGAGCAACTCTAGACTCTGTTCCTGTGGTTTCTAGGGTCCCAGCCTCACATCTCTCTGCCCAGAACAGCCTCGGGGCAGCTGTTCCACTCTATTCATCATGCTTTGATAAGAAAGGCCTGTGCTGGCGGGGAGTGGGGGAGGGGAGGTGGGGAGGGAGGAGAGAGATGAATCACACAAGTCCCCACCCCACCTGCTGCTGACAGTCAGCTCTGGGCAAGGTGCTGTGCCTTACAGAGACCCATGGGAGTCTAACAGAGGGCTGTCCAGGCCTCGGAGAAGACCCAGAAGGGCTTCCAGAAGGGACTGGGTCCCAATGGGTGAGTAAGAGATTTAGAGGGGGGATATCAGAGCTGGACACCCAAGGAACTTTGATCTACATCTCATTAGGGGCCCAGGGGATGAACCACAGCTGGACTGGAAGAATCTCCAAGTTTGAAAGGGACCTTAATGCTACCCTGTAAGGAAGGCACTCACATTGTACTGCTTAGAGCCTGAGGGGCAGACAGGCAGAAATAAGGCTGAGATCCTGCTGCTCGTTTTGTTTGCTGGGTTAGGACTTGGTGACTTCCCATTTTGACAAGCTTCATTTGGCAAGGCTTGACTGGGACGCCTTTACCAGGCTGAGGGAACTGTACCTCCTGCTCCAGGGCGACACTCCCAGGATTCCACGGTCACAGGGCATTTCGGTATACCTTGTCCCACTTTTCTAGGAGTGTCTTTTAGGCAGGTACTGAGTGAGCCCTGCTTCTAGTTCAATCTGGAAGCTAGAACCTGAGGTGTCTAGAGCACAGGCTCAGTAAACTATGTTGACCAAAGAAATGAAGGAAGGATGGAGATTATGACTGCTGGGTTAGTTGTATCTATCTGGCTCCCTGTCACCAAGAATATGTTGCCCAATAGCTAACGTGGCCTCTGTGTTTTTGTGATGTATATTTGCCCCTGGAGTCAGGCAGGTGCTAGCAAGAAGCCGGAGGGTGGTGGTGCCACTCGGTCTCCTTAGAGCAGAGAGGCTGCAGACCTGACTCCCCGCCTTCTGGGCTGTGTCCCACTGCCCCCTGCCTGTGGTCCAGTCGGCTCTTCCTTGCTAGCCTATAGCCTTGGTACCAGGGTCTGAGGGTCTGTGCAGTGCAAGAAATGCCTGGATATGTGACTGCAGGGGACATCAGAAATAGTCAATAGATACTCATTTCTCTTTTGTTTTGTCTGAAGAGCTGTCATGGAGAATAGCAAGAAGATTTGTTTTGGGTTAGAGACTGTTCAGAACCAAGCTCTGTTTTTCCCTAAATTGTCATTCTTTCCTAATCTCCTCAAGCCCCCAGTCTCCTGATTTTTCAAGGCCAAAGCACTGATGACATATTTGTTTTTTTGAGTTTTTTGTTTGTTTGTTTGTTTTGTCCTTTTGAGACAGGGTCTCCCTGTAGCCCTTGCTGTCCTGGAACTCACTGTGTAGACCAGGCTGGTCTTGAACTCAGAGATCCACCGGCCTATGCCTCCAGAGGGCTGGGATTAGGGTATGCTCACATTTAATTCCTAAACACAGATCTGTAAATCTACTCCCTGGGAGGGGAGCAGTTCTGTTTTGGTAGGGGGTCTCAGACAGGGGAGAGAAAAAAATAAGCAACTCAGCCTGAGGAGCTCTGTGGTGGGGAATTAATCCAGGGCCTGGGGAATCTGAATTTGGGAACTGTTTGGCCTTTCAGCCCTTCGGGAAGAATTATCTAGATATGGTTGCTGCTTTCATGAAAATGTGAATGAGGAAGGATTGAATTTTTGCTGTGAATTGGAATCTTCAGTGGAAAATCCCAGCCGAGATGGCGTGCATTGGGGGCTTCATTTCCAGTCTCCTCCTGCCTTCCTGAAAAAAAAAAAAAAAAAAGTCTAAATCTCTAGAATCCATTGACCTTTGTGCATAGAAGCTTAGAAGCTCTTGGGAGATGCAGCGTAGCTGAACAAGTGCGGTTTGTACGCCTGAGAAACGGCTAGGTGGATGTAGAGTTCCATGCCTCAAGAGAATTAATCCACCTTTTACACAGTTGTGTTCAGAAGCCAATTTTCAAAGACAGTTTCAATTTTCCCAGCCGTCTGGGTGACAATTAGATCCATACAACCTGTGTACACTTATCCACTTATCACCTCTCTTGTATTTATTCTGCTCAATTTAATTTGGTTAGATTCTGTACACTTTTATTGATTGCCTATTATATAAGTTTAGTCCAATGTCAAGAGCCTTGGGCTATGGGAGAATATATCACCAGCCAGAAATTTCTTTTCTAGACAGGCCTTTAAGACTTACATCTGAGAGTCAGGGAGCAGTCGTCTGTTCGTGGGAGAATTGCTGAGTAGATTGGTATGCGTGCCAGGATTCCTGCTGCAAGCAGAGGGGCCTGGATGGATGGATACTGAGGATGGCTCTCAAGGAAGGCTGTTGGAGGACTCTGTGGTGGAAATGGACCAAGCAAGGATCCCAAGTCAGAACAGCAATGCCGGGGTTAGAGAGCCGACCAATAGAGCACACAGTGTGTGAATTCAGCCTGAGCTGACTTTTCAGTCCCCTCAGCTTTGCTTTCTCCTGCCTTAGTGATGAAAGTAATCCTTCAGTCATGGTACTCTAGTGAGCTTCTGTACTTCTACATGGATAGCTCCCCTTCTTTGCCTCTGCTTTCGCCTCACCTATCTATAAAACAAATCTGTAAAACTAATTAAAACCATTTCAACTCTCGTAGACTTGTGCTGTCCCAAACCGGCAGTTGTCCCTGTCCTGGCTTTCATAGCACTGCCTTCTTCTCTCCTAGTGTGAGGGTAGCAGTGGGATGAGGAAACTGAACAAGGGACTGATGGTAGGTCCGGCTTACCTGCTGGAACGGAAATGTCTGCTGAGCAAGGAGGAAGGCATGGGGTGAAGATGGGGGTGCTGGGTGCAGAGCAGGGAGATCACTGGGCTGCCCTGGGAGGTGGCAGAGAACTTTTGGGAGAATAGAATGCTGACTTTCTGATGATCAGAAGATGCACACAGCAAAACTGTGCTGAAGAGTGCTAATGACACTCAACATTTGGGGGCAATCTTCAATCATGCAAGAGCTACAAATAAAAGCAGCAATGTTCCCTTTATTTTCTTTAATTTTGAGAGAGGTTCTCATGTAGGCCAGGCTGACCTTGAATATCACTTGTAGCTCAGGATAACCTTGAATTAATTTCCTTTCTTCCTTCCTTTCTTTCTTTTTCCTTCCTTCCTTCCTTCCTTTTCTTTCTTTTTCTTTTTCTTTTTCTTTTTTTTTTTTTTTTTTTTTTTTTTTT
>VZQC01006044.1:3746851-3760517 GCA_009823505.1 Rhizomys pruinosus | reverse complement strand
TTTTTTTTGAGACAGGGTCTCCCTGTAGCCCCAGCTGTCCTGGAACTCACTCTGTAGACCAGGCTGGCCTTGAACTCACAAAGATCTGCCTGCCTCTGCCTCCCAAGTGCAAGGATTAAAGGCATGCGCCACCATGCCCGGCCCAAGACTAATTTGTTTATCTTAAAGATAAAAAAAAAATTCAAAATTCTCTGCCAGGCTCTCTTATAATCAGAGACGGAAAGAGTGTTATTTAAGAAGAAGAGATAAGCTTTTGTAGAATGTGGTTTGAGCTTAGGACTGTTGAAAGCTAGCTTAGCACATCATTTATCTTGCATATTCCCAGACAGGTAGCATTTTCGGAGGAAGAGTGGTCTTGAGTCCATTTGTGTGAGTGTATTTATAGAATCAAAAGCTTTAGGGGGAGGAACTAGATTGATTTTTTTTCCCCTTGAACTTTTGAAATTATTTCCTCTACTCCATTTGTAATTGAACCCATGAAGCTATTCTTATTTCTTCCTTTCTTGGGCACTGCGTTAGGCCTAAAAATATTAACTGGCTTAGGACGTGGTTTTGATAAAATAATTCCCCTTGAATCTTCATGGAGTTCTCTCATACTTCAAAACGGGACCCCCGAGGAAGACCACCCTCTGAAATCTATTTTACTCTTCTACTTGATGTGTTTTGCTCCTCAAATTCTCTATCCACCTTAGACTCCCACCCTGAAAAGAACTCCTGCACACTTGGAATGATGAAGCCCATCAACTATGGATGGAGGTGGATGGACCCAGGGGCGTACAGCAGGGCTGGGCACTGTCTGCCAGAGAGGTCGATGTAGGGGCCAATCTGGCATCACCTTATCCTGTGGACGTAACATTAGTCTGCAGAAAAAGAGATCAGAGCTGGGTAGCATCTCATTAAATATTAATTATAGCGCTGCCTTTCCCCACACATCTTCAGAGAGCTCTGGGCATTTCACAGACATTACCTCATCACTAATTTTCATGGTGTTGGTGTTCTTGGTGAGAAGCTGATGGCAACTGTCATGGTCTCCTCGGTGGGCAAAGCACAAGAAATATTTTATTACTCTGTGTGTGTGTGTATGTGTGTGTTTGTGTGTGTGTGTGTGTGTATGTGTATACAAGTATTCCCCATGTAGAGGTCAGAGGGTAACTCTGAGGAGTTGGTTCTGTTCTTTCGCAGTGGGATCTGGGGATCGAACTCAGCTTGTCAAGCTTGCCTAGCAAATGCGTTTACCTGCTTAGCACTCTCACCAACACAATTTATTTATTTTGACACAGTGTCTTTTATCGTTTTTATGCATAAGTGTATTGCCTATATGTGTGTAAATGCACCCTACATCATGCAATGCCCTTGGAGTAAGAAGACAAGGTTGGATTCTCCTGGGACTGGAGTTATGAATGGTTGTTAGCCACCATGTTGGTGCTGGGAATCAAACTTGGGTCCTCTGCAAGAGTAGTGGGTGCTCTTAACCCCTGAGCCATCTCTCCAGCCCCTGAAACAATGTCTTTTGTCACCCAGGCTGGCCTTGAACTCACTGTGTAACCAAGAGTATGACCTTGAATTTCTGAAAACACTCTTCTGACTGAACTGCATATTTTTTTTGAGACAGGGTCTCCTTGTAGCCCCAGTTGGCCTGGAACTTGCTATGTAGACCAGGCTGGCCTTGAACTCACAGAGATCTGCCTGCCTCTGCCTCCCGAGTGCTGGGGTTAAAGGTGCCACCAACTCCAGATAGATCCTCACTATGGAGCCCAGGATGTCCTGGAACTCACGATCCTCCTGCCTCAGCTTCCCAAGTGCACTACGAGGCCTGGCTCACAAAACAAAGATTTTATTGTTAAACTTAGGAGTGGTTCTGACTAGATAACACTTGCTAAAAGAATATAGAGGTAGGTTTTTCATTTTTGCTTTGTTAGATTTTTTTTCAGAGTTGCTTTGCATTCCCCATAAGTTGGCTTTTTGGCACTTTATGCTGCTAGCACATATTGAGTGTTTACCACAAGGCTGGGTGCTGGGATTGTGATGAAGAGTAAACTTTAACCTCCTTAGCCCTCACTTTAGGTCTTTGGTGATCTGGCTTCTCTGTTCCAGTCCTTTCTTTATAGCTCAGTCCTACTCTTACTTCATGCACCCTGAGTTTCCCACCACCCTGACCTTTGTTTGGTCTTCAGGGTAGTTCAGTGCCCTCTTATTCCATGCACGTTATCTGCCCTGCTAGAGTCTTCCTGGCCAGCCTTGCAGGACACCCTCTCCTATGCTGTAGGGACTGGTCCCCTCCCTGGTGCCTTATTCTACTGTGAATTCCCTCATAGACCCTCGGGCTTCCTACCAGCCAGGCTTTGCTGTCCTCACTTTGTAGATCAGGGACTTGCGTGATGACAGTTCCAGCTTTTTCACTGCAGAAGTGGGTTTGATTTGTCCTTATGTACATTAAACATGCAAGTGCTCATTAAGTTAAAGAGCTAAATGGCCTCAGTTTTAAGCCAGAGCTCTACAGTCTGTGCAGAGCCCCAAGGGGTGCAGAGGACAGATGGAATGTTACACGACCTGACTCCTGCCTTGATCCTCTTCAGCACTTTGCTGCCCACCTGCTCGTTGCGTCCACACCATGCCATCTTTCATTGAATGTTTATGTATTAAAATATCATTCTTCCCAGGGCTGGAGAGATGGCCTAGCGGTTAAGAGCACCGTCTGCTCTTGCAGAGGACCCGGGTTCGATCCCCAGCATCCACATGGCAGCTGAGAACCGTCCATAACTCCAGTTCCAGGAGAACTCCAGTTCCAGGGGAATCTGACACCCTCTTCTGACCTCCTGCGGCATTGTACGACATGGGTGCACAAACCTACATGCAGGCAGTATATTCATACACATAGAAAATAAATAAATAAATAAATATTTAAAAAAATATTCTTCTCTCATGGTCTTTTAGCCCAGTCAAGGAAAGATTTAGAGCAGTTTTAAGATTACCTGTGCCTGGTGTGGTGGCTTATTCCTTTAATTCCAGCCCTTGGGAGGCAGAGGCAGGAGGATCTCTGTGAGATCAAGGCCAGCCTGGTCTACATAGTGAGTTCCAGGCCAGCTAGGGCTACAAGGAGATCCTGTCTCAGAAACACACACACACACACACACACACACACACACACACACACACACACACGATCACTTCTGTGCATAGTTATTTTTCTACCTCTATCGTGCAAGGCTGCATGGGATCCTAGGTTGTACAGGGCTTTATTTGGAGCATCCTCTGTTCCTGAGTGCTGGAGTGAGGGCTGTGATCGTCCTGTGCTCCACCTGGGGCAGTCTATGTGAGGCCAGACAGGTTATTTAATCTTTCTGTGTCGTCATTTCCCCATCTGTTAAGAGAGGATAATGTGCTTGGGGGTGACCTGTCTGCCTGGGCTGCCATGGGGCTTAGTGAGCTAATACCGTTGCTGTTAACGTCAACCGAAGATAACTGGGCAGAACCAGCGGGGGACCAGGTGTTAGGTGGCAGAGGATAAACTCTATAACCATAGAATGGATGCATCCTAAGACCTTGGGCATCATCTTCTGTGTTGCCCTTTGGCCATCATCTGTGTTGCCCTTGGCACAGAGGAAGCCAGTGTGCCAATCAAGAGCCTCTAAGGTTTCCTCTGCTGCTGGCTCAAGTGGCTGAGGTCTTGAGGATGACAGTGGCGTCTGGAGGACTTCTAGGCTTGACATGCTGAAAAGAGAGAAGCCAGCCCTGTGGTGAGAGGCAGCTGCCTCGCATCATCGGGAGGAGCGCCCAGTCCTGTGAGCAGTGGGGGTTGGCACAGAGACCATCCAACTGTGCCCACATGACCCCACCATCCTTTCCATTCCAGCTAATTGACGAGCTTTGGGAAGGTCATTTGAAACTCTCATTCTTGTGGCTGCAATCTGGGGAATGTTGGCCTTTTATATTTAAAAATAGCCAGGTACAGGAAGGCCTGGGAACAGCATCCTGGGATGAAGGGGAGATGTCAGCTTGGGGAAGAGGCGCAGGACCCTTCTGCTCTGACTGACTGGTAAGTGGTGATTTTTCCCTCTGAAACATGTCTTGTTTTCTCTAGGCTGCTCTCAGGAAGGGAGCTTGCTTTTCAGTTGTAATATCTACTGTGTATATGTCTATATAAACTGTTCAACTACAAACAAGTGAGAGAAATAGATTTAAATATATGCATATGTAAATATATGTCCATTTTCATAGTGTGTTTCTGAGTACTTAAAATCTGGTTGAGTAAAGGTCCTTTTTTTAGTCTGAATGGCACTTTAATTGTCAAGGGTGCTTCTTAGGTTTATCTAGTAATTATCTCTCACATTTGTGCTGACAAATGCCTGTATCTTTAAGCATTTATATGTAGATAGCATTTATATGTAGATAGTGACTAAATGGCTCACAGTTTTTCAAGATAATGGGATCATAGGATGTAAAAGCCAAGAAAGGAGATTTTTTTTCAGGTCTTACATCTCCAGGGTTTGCTTGTATATTGTGGAAGCAAGGTGTGTGTGCCACGTCACACATGTAGAGGTCAGAGGACAATTTGCAGGAGTCAGTTCTCGTCTTCCACCATGTGAGTCCCAGGGATCGAGTTCAGGTCATCAGGCTAGGCAGCAAATACTCTGACCCATTGTGCCATCTTGCCAGCCTGCATCTCCAAGTTTCAGATGGTACAAAGGTGTCCTAATTGGATAATGAGTAAGCTGTAGTTGCATGCCTACCTAGTGACAGAATCGGGACAATGTATACTGAATCTATCAAGTCAGGGTCTCCATTTGATTGTCTGGATCTCTTTAGTCCACCCTAGAATTGAACCTTTGAATTACAAATGAGAAGGGGGAAAATTACAATTTAATTGAACTTTGCTACATGTCTTGATCTAATTAAAATGAAATTTCTAGCCTTATCTTAGCATAACTGATCCCCCAGACTTGTTAAGTCCTTTGATTTACTTAACAGTGTGCACTGAGGATCCTGGTAGTGTGGCTGCCATCAGTGTCTGAGACAACTGATTAGAAATGCCCTAGGGGCTGGAGAGATGGCTCTGAGGTTAAGAGCACTGACTGCTCTTGCAGAGGACCCAGGTTCAATTCCCAGCACCCACATGGCAGCTAAGAACCTTCTTTAAGCCAGGTGCGGTGGTGCACGCCTTTAATCCCAGCATTCGGGAGGCAGAAGCAGGAGAATCTCTGTGAGTTCAAGTCCAGCCTGGTCTACAGGTCTAGTTCCAGGCCAGCTGGGGCTATAGAGAAACCCTGTCTCAAAAACAAACAAAAAGATTTTATTATTTTATGTGTATGAGTGTTTTGCCTGCATGCGGGTAAGTGTATTATGTGCATGGAATGCCTATAGAGGCCAGAAGAGGGCGTCCGATCCCTGTAACTGGAGTTTCATAGATGGTTGTTAGCTGCCATGAGGGTGCTAGAAACCAAACCCAGGTCCTCTGCAAGAGCAGCCAGTGCTCCTAACTGTTGCGCCATTGCTCCAGCCCTTGTTTTGTTTTTTTGAGATGGGGGTCTCACTATGTATCCCTGACTGGTCTGGATATGTAGACCAGACTGGCTCGAGTGCAAGGATTAAAGTCGTGTGGCTTCACCCTTAGCCAGAAGGTAGAATTTTGACATGGGAGGTTTGAGGGTAAATAAACATTCTGGGCAGAGGTAGAAAACAAAGGCATAGTTTGGACTCTCTGGGTAATTTGTTTGGCTAGGGGTTACTTAAAGGTGATTAGAAGAAAATAAGGCTGTGTAAGTAGGCCAGAACCCAAAGAAGCAGGACCGTCAGGTCATCACTTAGGAGTTATTCTTTATACTGGAGGCAATGGGGAGCCATTGAGGAGTTTCTGATGAATGTGAGGCAGGTGCAGAGCTGGGCTTCCAGTGGGTTAACCTGCCATCCATGGAGGGGGCATATGCGTGTAGGGGAGAGGGAAGCTCTTGTTATTCTTAGTTTGTAACTGTTTAGCAGCAGTGTGCCAATATATTGAAAAATTGTCTTGATGTTTAATTAGGAAGTAATTGGTTTCCTTATGATGGTCATTGAATTTTGAAATAAACATCTAGGGCATAGATTATTTTCTAGGGGATGCAGCTCTAATTTTACACTTGGCAATGTGCAGGAAAATACAAATTTGTTTAACAGAATGGCTTTGTAGCAAACTTCTAGAACTGCTTCCTTTCTTCTTTCTTTCCTTTTTCACATTTTCTTTGATGTGTTTGTATTCAGCCCACTCAGTAATGACCCGAGGATACCAGAGACTGTACAGTTAACCAGGAGTGAATACTTAAAGTGTGGCTTGTGCTTGATTTTTCCAAAACAGCTTACAAGTCTGGTTCCCTCTTGCTCAAGGACTGGCTGTGTTAAAACACTGGAATCAAATTCATTTTACAAGGATCTGACATATGTCATAGAAGAAGGAGCTCGGGGAACTTGAGTGTCAGGTGCACTGTTACTGCTCATACTTGTAGAGTGTTGCCGTTATTACTTTTGTTTAAGCAGGGCTTTGGAAATAGGTAATAGACATTGGCCAATTAACACTATTGGCTTTTTAGTCATTCAGCCAGAATTTATTGCACATCTATCAAGCACTGAAAATTCAAGTAAACCAGAGAATTTATGGTGTGAGGCTTATATTTTAGTAAGTTAAATGGTCAGATAGAGGGTTTTTGGGTTTTTTTGTTTTCGAGACAGGGTCTCCCTATAGCCCCAGTTGGCCTAGAACTCACTCTGTAGACCAGGCTGGCCTTGAACTCACAGAGATCTGCCTGCCTTGGCCTCCTGAGTGCTAGGATTAAAGGTGTGCACCACCATGCCTGGCTTAAAGATGGTTCTTAGCTGCCATGTGGCTGCTGGGAATTGAACCCGGTCCTCTGCAAGAGTAGTTGATGCTCTTAACCACTGATCCATCTTTCCAGCCTCCAGTTAGAGTTTTGAAAGGGGGGGGGGATGCTAGGTACCATGAGAACACCAGGCTCAGAGCTGGTCAGAGTAAGTTAACAGCAAATGGTGTCTAAACTGAAGCCTAAAGATCGACTGGACTGGATTAGTGGTTGCTCAGGGTTGGGAGGATGGGGGAAGCAGGGGTGGCCGATGCCATGTACGTAGTATGTGAAGGATGGTGATCCAAGTGCTTTGAAGTTGATCGTGGTGACAGATGAGCAACTGCTTGATAGTGCTGAAAGGGAGTGACTTCTATGGTGTGCAATTGTATTGCAGTACAGTTGCCTTGAAAAATCACTCTGGGGCTATGGATGCAGCACAGGGATAGAGTGCCTGCTTCGCATGTATGAGGGCCTGGATTTGACCTGCAGTACTGCCATAACAACAAACAACAACAAACAGAGCAACGAAATCAACTGGGGAAGCCAGGGGTGGGAAGAGAGTACCTGGCAATGAACAGGCCTGTGCTCAGCCTCATGAACAGAACAGAAGGAGCTGGAATCCTCTGGAATGTGAGAGCGAAGAGACAGAGGAAAGGAGGCTAAAGAGGCATGCGCAGCACGGACAGGGCGTTGAAGGGCTAGAGGTGATCATAGCAGCCACCACTTACGGCGTGTGTGTGCCAGGCACAGCATGTTCTGAACAGTTTTTGTGCATTCCTCCTTTAAAGTGCACAGCCACCTGGTGAGACAGGTGGTGTTTTATCAGCCCTTTATCAGTAGGGAGTTAACCAGCCCAGAGTCATCTATGAGGTGACAGAAATGAGACAGGAGCCTAGAAGATTTGACTTCACAGTAAGGATCCTACTAAATGACCCTCAGTTTCATAAGATAACAGAGTTTTATGCAGGAACAGTGTCCAGTTTACACCTTAGAAGATCATTCCATGGTATGTGAAATAGATTGTAAAGACAGCAAAACCGAAGGTAGGCTTTGGGAGATGGTATGGGGAGAGGGGTACCTACCAGGTGCTGCAGCAGTCTACCTGTGAAGCCACACCAGTGACAGTGCAGATGGGAGAAGAGGGAGCTTGAGAGCTGCTTAGCAGGAGCTGAGAGTGGCTGGATTGTTGCTGTTGTTCTGTGTGTTTGTTTGTTTGGGTGGTGCTGAAGCTCAAGCGCAGGGCCTTACACATGCAAGACAGACACGACCACTGAGCTATGTCCACAGCTCTCAAGCTCTGATGGACACCTGAGTTCTGGGCTTGGAAAGTAACTGAGTAGTGAGTTTGATGCTGTTTATTTATTTCATGTTATGAGTGTTTTGACAGCATGTGTGTGAGGGGGTGGGGGGTGGGGGGTTTACCATGTACATGCAAAGCCTGTGGAAGCCAGAAGAGAGCATTAGATCCCCTGGATCTTGAGTTATTGGTGGTTGTTAGATGTCATGTGGGTGCTGGGAACCAAACCCAGGCAAGATCACCCAGTGCTCTTGACCACTGAACTATCTATCTCTCCAGCCCCAAGTTTGATGCTCTTGATGCCGGGCTGTGTCCCTGTGTGAGCTGGCTAGTGGCTGCTTATGACAGGATAGGTTCAACTTCTACCTCTCTGCCAGTCAGGATCATAATGGATGGGGGTAGGTTTAGTATGCATCTAGATCTAGGGGTGCAGGTTGGGGGGGTACATGAAGAAGAGGCTAGCTGAAGTTCCTATAGGCAGACTGAGGTAACCTGAAGTGTGCACCTGCTGAGAGATGTCCCTTTGCCTGGCACCCCAGGGAACCTTTGCCCGATCCCTTCCCAGAGATCACCTCTCAGATCCTTGAAAGAGGTATCATTGCAAGAAGCATGGAAATTTAAACATTCTAAGAATTTACTACCTAAGCTCAGCCAAACCCTGCACATCAGATCAAATTTGTGTTTCCCGTGTTGTGTATGCCCAATTTTTTTCTTCTTCAAGAAGATACAACTTGGGGGCTGGAGAGATGGCCTAGCAGTTAAGAGTGCCGACTGCTCTTGCAGAGGACCCGGGTTTGATCCCCAGCACCTACATGGTGGCTGAAAACCATCTTTAACTCCAGTTTCAGGGGAATCCAACGCCCTCTTCTGACCTCCGCAGCATTGCATGACACGGGTGAATAGACCTACATGCAGACAGTACATTCATACACATACAAAAATAAAATTAAAGAAAAATAAAAGAAGATACAACTTTACAGCTTATGGTCATGTAGGCCTTACTTACCATATTAAATCAGTGTTTGATTCGACTGAAGTTTCTGGAATGCTATATGATTTCAAGTTAATAATATTTAAAAATGCAAGGAAGAGGATGTATGGTGATGTAATCATGCTGTTGTCGAGCATTCTGATTTTCCTTTTGAGAGTGCTTCAGTGAGCATTACTTGCATGGCCGTTTCCTTTTCTCTGTGGGAAAACTGGGCACCGGTGGGGCTAGGGAGAGGGCAGACTGCTTAACAATGGCTGGCATCCTGGGTTTCCGGGTACTGTGGCTTGGGAAGAATCTGTGAATCCAGTTGGCACCCATTCACAGCTGTCACTGCCACTCCTAACCAGCTGCCATCGCACAACAGCTGACCCAATTCCCTGAATCATTTGCTGTAAACTGGGCAGTTCTACAAGAGGGAGACGAAGTTTCCGGGCAGAGTACTTAATTGGGGCTTAATTAAGACAGCCAGAGTAGCCCTTTGACCTGAACCTTGTGCAGGGTCCTGATTGGCAGGCGGCACCTGGCATTCTTGGCTGTGTGACAGAAGTCAGACCTCTTGCAGAGATGGGCAAGGCTGCCCACACTGCCCTGGAGCAGTTGTTTCTTAGACTCTGTGGAGCATGTTAGACATCCTTTTCTTATGGATCCCACACTCCGATTTATATTTGTTAAGAGTCGTCTATGCGTTTTGCCTTCTCTAGAACACAGTGAAATCTCCACAGGCCAAGAGTAGTAGTACTTGGGCCCCTTCTACCATACCCAGCACAGATCTCAGTGGAAAGATGGGCTTGACGTGAATGGAATGAACTGGGCTGATTGGGAGGCCTTGCCTTTTTTTTTTAAGCCTTTTTTTTTTTCTACTTGAGATAGCTGAAGACTTTTCAACTGGAGTCTGAATCCCAGTGTATGGGCTTGAAAAATTCAGAGGGAATCTATGGCCTGAGCCATGTATGTAGGAAGAATAAGGACTTCAGACAAGAATCCCAAGGGTGCAACAAGTCTTTATGTCACAGGCCACGAGTCACAGCTCTAGAAAGCATGTCTTGGCCACGTCCCTGGCAGCTATTGACAATATATTGTGCTGTGGTTGTGGTTATTTTGTTTTTTAGCTGATAGGACTGGAACATAAGACAGACAGGTGGAGTCAAATCTCAGTCTACCAGGGTGGTACACCTCACCCATGGGTGTCTTCAGTCTGAATTTTTGAAACATTGATTGTTGTAGATTTTGTTTCTGCTGATTGTGGTATCCAATATGCTCAGACGCTTTTGAAATTTATTGGTGTCCAGCAACATTTGATGACTCATTTTATAGTAAAAATACTATTTTGAATTCATATTCCACAATTTTATTAAATTAGTCCCAAATGGTTGTCAAGATGCTGCTGCTGCTACTACTGCTGCTACTACTAATAATAATAATAATGAGATTTAAAACATTTATATTAACCAAGATGTCTGTGAAGAAGAAAAAACCCTTCGTGATGCCAAGAATTTATTTGTTTTGTTTCTTTGTGTGCACGTGTGTTCATGCATGTGACAAAGCAAATGTCAGGGACAACTTGTAGGAGCCAGTTCTCTTGTTCTACCATGTGGGTCCCAAAGATCAGGTCTTCAGGTCTGATGCCAGGTGTCTTTACCTGCTGAGCCCTCTCACCAGCCCTAGCCATTTTATATTTTTTATTTTTTTTATTAATTTTTATTTATTTCTGTATGTGTATGAATGTACTGTCTGCATGCAAGTCTGTGCACCCATGTCGTGCAATGCCGCGGAGGTCAGAAGAGGGTCTTGGATTCCCCTGGAACTGGAGTTCTCCTGGAATTGGAGTTTCAGACGGTTCTCAGCTGCCATGTGGGTGCTGGGCATTGAACCCAGGTCCTCTGTAAGAGCGTTCGGTGCTCTTAACCGCTAGGCCATCTCTCCAGCCCCAGCCCTAGCCATTTTAATCTGTATTATTTGACGGCATTTGGACACATTCATAATGTTATGTAATCACTGCTACTATCTAGTGTAAGATTTTCATTACCCCAAATAAATTAAATGTTCATTAAACAGCTATCTTTAATTCCGTCTTCCTTTTGAGTCCCTGGAAACCACCTCTCTGCTTTCTGTCTCTGTATAGACTTGCTAATTTGGGCATTTCATATACATGGAAACAGACAGCATATTGCCTTTTGTGCCCGTCTTCTTTCAATCAGTTTTCAAGGCTCATCTGTGCCATAGTATGAATGAAAACTTTATTCTTTTTAGTGGCTGAATCATATTCCATTGTATGGACACACCACAGTTATTTATTTGTTCATTCACTGAGGTACCTTTGGATTATTTCTGCCATTTGGCTATCATAAATATTCTTTTATGAATATAAGTGTACAGTTTTTATTTGAACATGTGTTTTCTGTTATTTGGTATATATACCAAGGGAGGCATCACTAGGTTCATGTTATTTTAAGTTTAATTTACTGAGAAACCTCCAAATCGTTGGCATAATGGCTTTGAACCTGTCTTTGCCCTAAGCTTCACTGGTTGCTCTCAGACCTCTCTGGCCATTTCATCTCACTTTCTTTCATGGCTTCCATGGTTTTTTTAGCCCCTGAAGTGATGGGGCTACACCATTCCTTCCTCAGCTCTATTCATTCTGCCCTAGGTGCTCAGTGTTAGCTGTGCATTACAATTCCCAGGGTTCCTTTAACAAACCATGCCCACCCATTGCATATGTTATCAAATTTACTGTGAGGTAAGTGAGCCGGTCCCATTTCACAGGTGACACTGGGCTCAGGAAAGTTGGAGTTGACTTGTTAGTCACATGGTTAATAAGGGTTGGGGTTGGAACCTGAACATTCCATTAGAGATCACTGGGAGAAGCCAGTAGTGCATTATCAAAGCATGGAAGGAGGGTCATGGTACAACCGTCAGATGAGATCATCTGTGTCCGTGCTGCTGCTCTGAACACTAAAGAGGTCCAGGAGCCTTGCCACCTTTGCTGAGGACTCTACTCTGCTCTGAATTAGATGAGGCTCTTCCATCTCTGACTCTCCCAGGGAACTATGAGAACTGTGCTTGTATATCTCAGGGTCCTCCACAGTCCCTGCACGTGGCACCCTGCTGCTGATCAGTGTTTCTTAGAGGAATGGGGGGGATATTAGAGTTGACTCAGAGAGAAAGGGAAACAATGATGTTTACATGTGTCAGGGATCAATACCTGAGAACAGATTTGACTCAAAGGATTAGAAAAATGGGCAGAACCTCCTCAGCTTTGTGGAGACAGGCACGGAAGAACCCATAGCCAGATTGCTGAGTAAACGAATCCTGATTTTAAGGCATTGATACTAATACTGCTTTTGAAAATTTCCATTTTCCTGCTGGGTGTGGTGGCACATGCCTCTAATCCCAGCACTCGGAAGGCAGAGGCAGGTGGATCTCTGTGAGTTCAAGGCCAGCCTGGTCTACAGAGTGAGCTCCAGGCCAGCTGGGAATAAATACCAAAAAAAACAAAAAACAACAAAAACAAACAAACAAACAAACCCCAAAAATTCCATTTTCCTTTATTATGCTTAGTGTAGTGGGAACCACAACTAGAAGGTGCGCTCTACGAGGTTATTGGGTTTCATGTGTTTTGTTTCCAAGACCTAGAATTGTGTTCATCTCAAAGAAGATTCCTTATTCTGGCTTCTCATTTTGAAAACTGGCCAGGGAGATGACTCAGTGTCTTGTAAGAGTGCTTGAGGTACAAGCGTGAAGACCTGAATTCAAGTCCCTAGCACTCATGTAAAAAGCTAAGCACGGCTGAGCGGGTCTATAACCCCAGCACTGTGGGTGTCTGTGTAGACCAGCAGGTTCAGATCCTAGGAGCTAGCTAGCCTGCCAGCCAGCTAGCCAGCCAGCCAGCCAGCATGGTGAGCTTCCAGTTTAGTGCGAGGCTCTGTGTCAAGGGAGTGAAGTAGAGAGTGATAGAGGAAGACATCCAATGTCTTCCTCTGGCTTCAGTGTACACATGCATGGACATGCATACTCTGTACATTTATGTGCATGCAACACACACACCCACACACACACACACCCTGTAAGTATAATAATAATCTCTTCAAAGTTCACCAATGTTTGAGATCTCCTGAGCCCAGCGGCAGGTGTCGGGGCGCGGGCTGAAGAGGCCCCCCCCGCCAACTGAGATTACGAAGAAGGATCTGAAGGAGGCAAGCAAAGCACGCCTTCAACACAGTGAAGAGGCATTCAGGACTCACATTGGAATACAGGCAAGGAGAAGCCCATATGCCAGGATCACGAAGAAGAAACTACACTGGAAAGGTGCAGGATAATCCCACGCCAAGCTTTACTAACCCTATGGATGACTCCTGCAGTGGGATCCCCCCGGGGATGCCCCAGGACACAGACATCAGAAACACAATTGGGAACATACTTAAAGAACTACAAAATCATAAAGAACAAATTAAAGAACTAAGAAAAGAGAATGAGGACCGAGAGAGAGAGAATGACAAACTCCGGAAGGAAGTAGAAACACTGAAAAGATCCCATGCTGAAAAAGAAAAA
>VZQC01006044.1:3614384-3719387 GCA_009823505.1 Rhizomys pruinosus | reverse complement strand
TATATATATGTATGTCTTTTTGGTATTTTGAGACAGGGTCTCCCTGTAGCCCCAGCTGGCATGGAACTCACTATGTAGACCAGGCTGGCCTTGATCTCCTAGAGATCTCCCTGCCTCTGCCTCCCTCTTGAGTGCTAGAGTTAAACATGTGTGCTACCACACCCAGCCTACTGACTTTTCTTTTTTTTTTGGTCTTTTTGAGATAGGGTCTCCCTGTAGCCCCAGCTGTCCTGGAACTCACTCCGTAGACCAGGCTGGCCTTGAACTCACAAAGATCTGCCTGCTTCTGCCTCCCGAGTGCTAGGATTAAAGTTGTGTGCCACCACACCTGGCAACAAATTTTTTTTTAAGATGGATTTTTATTTCCTTTTTAAAATTTTTTTTAATTTATTATTTTCTATGTGTATGAGTGTACTGTCTGAATGTAGTTTGGTGCACCCGTGTCATGCAATGCTGTGGAGGTCAGAAGAGGGTGTCGGATTCTCCTGGAACTGGAGTTAAAGATGGTTCTTAGCCACCATGTGGGTTCTGGGAATCGAACCCAGGTCCTCTGCAAGAGCAGTTGGTGCTCTTAACCACTGAGCCATCTCTCCAGCCCCAGACAAATACTTTTTAAAATAATAATTGATATTCATAAAGGACTCTTCTGGCAGGAGTGTTGACATTTACTTAAAGGTTGTATATGTTTAAAGAGTTTTACTGCTAGGAATTTATCTCAAGAAAATGTCTGATCAGTGGCTTTTTGCCATGAATAAGGATATTCATTGGAATGCTATGTCTATGCACATGTGTATGTATGTATGCACATGTGTGCACTCACACACATGTGGAGGGCAGAGGTCATGTTGAGTGTCATCCTTAATACTTCTCCACCTGATTTTTTGAGACAGGGTCTCACTGAACCTGGAGCTTATCAGTTAGGGTAGCCTGTCACCACTAAGTCCTAGGGACCCTCCTGTCTCTGCCTTCCCAGTGCTACAATTACAGGTGTGTGCCTTCATGCCCAGCTTTGTATAAGGTGTAATAGTGAAAATTGGAAATCTGGGTGTGGTGGCACACACCTTTAGCCCTAGCACTCGGGAGGCATAGGCAGTGGCTCTCTATGAGATCTCAGCCAGCCACAGGGAGATCTGTCTCAAAAAAAAAGAAAAGAAAATTAGAAACAACATACATGTGTGATGCTAGACTTGCTGAATAAATGGAATCAGAGAAAATACTATACTATGACACCATTTGAAATGACGATATGAATGCTTACATACTGGTGTAGAATAGTATTTATAAAACTGTTAGTGGGGTCAATATAAGATCTCTCATTTTAATTAAAATACGTAAATGTATAAATGAAATGAAAATAGTTGGCAGCTCTGGAGATAGAGTTGTAGATGATTTTACTTTTGTTATTATTTTACTTTTGTTTCGTTTCTGCATGCTTTAAGCTAAGCAGATATTATTTCCATTTAAAAATTAAAGGGGCCGGAGAAATGGCTCACTGGTTAAGAGCCACTGGCTCTTACAGCACGTACATGGCAGCTGACAACTACCCATAGCTCCAGTTCCAGGGGAATCCAACACCCCCTTCTGACCTCTACAAGCATCGCACGACTCTTACATGCATGTAGGCAATACATACACATAAAATAAAAATAATAAGTAAAATATTTTAATTAAGTTAAATAATTTTAAATTAGAAGAATAAGCCAGCTAATTTGAAGCCTGTGTTGGTAGGGACAAAAAAAAAAAAAAAAAAAAAGGGTCTCCCGGGGTAGTAACAGCGGGCTGGAAACTCACTATGTAGACCGGCTGACCTTGAACCTCTTACTGAGATCTACCTGCCTCTGCCTCCCAAGGCTAGGATAAAGGCATGGGACACCATGCCAAGCTATTTTTTTTGTTTTTTTTTTTTTGGCCCTACCAAACAGGCTTCAAATTAGCTGGCTTATTCTTCTAATTTAAAATTATTTAACTTAATTAAAAATTATTATTTATTATTTTAGTTTTATTTATGTGTAGTATTGGCTCATGCATGTAAGAGTCGTTGCGATGTTGTCAGAGGTCCGAAGGGGGTGTTGGATTCCCTTGGACCTGGAGCTCTGGGTCAGTTGTAGCGCCATGTACGTGCGTAAGAGCCAGTGGCCTTAATTAAACCGTGAGCCATTTCTCCGGCCATTTCCATTTTGAAATGGAAATATATCTGCTTAGGCCTTTAAAGCATGCAGAAGACGAAAAAAGTAAAATAATAACAAAAGTAAAATCATCTACAACTCTATCTCCAGAGCTGCCAACTATTTTCATTTCATTTATACATTTACGTATTTNGTTAGGAATATCACCTTTCAACTCTTCTAGTTGTTTCCTCTGGTATCCCCTCTATATTTCTAAAAGTACTTTTCTTTTTTGAGACATGGTTTCTAGCCCAGGCTGGCCTTGAACTTTCTTTTTTTTTTATTATTAATTTTTATTTATTTCTGTATGTGTATGAATGTACTGTCTGCATGCAAGTCTGCGCACCCGTGTCGTGCAACGCCGCGGAGGTCAGAAGAGGGTGTCGGATTCCCCTGGAACTGGAGTTCTCCTGGAATTGGAGTTTCAGACGGTTCTCAGCCGCCATGTGGGTGCTGGGGATCGAACCCGGGTCCTCTGTAAGAGCGGTCGGCGCTCTTAACCGCTAGGCCATCTCTCCAGCCCCTTGAACTTTCTATGTAGATGAGTTCCTGATCGTCTTGAGTGCTGGGATCACAGGCATGTGCCACCACACCTGGTCTGTGCAGTGCTGGAGATTATACCAGGATTCATGCATGCTAGGGAACTTCTCTACCAACTGAGTCACATCCTCAGCCCCATGAGAAATATTCTTTTTTTTTTTAACTTTTTAATTTTTTGGGGGGCGGTGATCTTTTCTAGATAGGGTTTCCCTGTAGCCCCAGCTGTCCTGGAACTTACTCTGTAGACCAGGCTGGCCTTGAACTCACAAAGATCTGCCTGCCTCTGCCTCCCGAGTGCTAGGATTAAAGGTGTGCGCCACCACGCCCAGCTTAAACTTTTTAAAATTTTATTTATTTTTTGTGTGTGTATGAATGTACCGTCTGCATGTAGGTTTGTGCACCCGTGTCGTGCAATGCCTTGGAGGTCAGAAGAGGGCATCGGATTCCCCTGGAACTGGAGTTAAAGACGGTTCTTAGCCGCCATGTGGATGCTGGGAATCGAACCTGGGTCCTCTGCAAGAGCAGTCGGTGCTCTTAACCGCTAGGCCATCTCTCCAGCCCCCAAGAAATATTATTGTATTACTATTGCCTACTTTATTAAATTTGGACACTATCCTAACCATCATGATAAGTGAGGATTTAACTCTTATATGTCACATGAGTTTCCTTTCACTATATCTTCCCAATATCAGCATAGTAACTATTTTTTTTAATTTTTTTAAAATTTTAATTATTTCTGTATGTGTATGAATGTACTGTCTGCGTGCAGGTTTGTGCACCTGTGTTGTGCAATGCCGCGGAGGTCAGAAGAGGATGTCGGATTCCCCTGGAACTGGAGTTCTCCTGGAATTGGAGTTTCAGATGGTTTTCAGATGGTTCTTGGCCGCCATGTGGGTGCTGGGGATCGAACCCGGGTCCTCTGTAAGAGCGGTCAGCGCTCTTAACCGCTAGGCCATCTCTCCAGCCCCCAGCATAGTAACTATTTTTGAGAAGTCACTTATCAATATTTACATTATTATAAAGTTACAACTAAGCCAAGTAGTGACCTATACTTTCTTTTGAGGGGGAACCTTTTTTTTTTTTTTTTGGTCTTTTTGAGACAGGATCTCCCTTTAGTCCCAGCTGTCCTGGACCTCACTCTGTAGACCAGGCTGGCCTTGAATTCACAGAGATC
Organism: Rhizomys pruinosus; assembly: GCA_009823505.1. Classification (NCBI taxonomy): domain Eukaryota; kingdom Metazoa; phylum Chordata; class Mammalia; order Rodentia; family Spalacidae; genus Rhizomys; species Rhizomys pruinosus. The sequence continues at coordinate 3,715,508 of VZQC01006044.1, read as the reverse complement.
CACCTGCCTCTGCCTCCCAAGTGCTGGGATTAAAGGCGTGTACCACCATGCCCAGCCAGGGGGGGGGCTTTCTTGAAATAGGGTCTCCCTGTAGCCCCAGCTGGCCTAGAATTCACTACATGGAGCAGGCTGGCCTTGATCTCATGGGGACTATATGCCCCCCCCCCCCGACAAGTGCTGGGATTCAAAGGTGTCATGTGTGTACACAGGTGTGCAGATGCCCACAGAGGCCAGAAAGGGGAACCAGCTCCTTGTAGGTGAAGTTACAGATGGTTGTGAGCCACCCAATATGGGTGTTGGGATCTGAACGCCAGACCTATGCAGAGAAAGTGCTCTTAACTGCTGAGTCATCTCCCCAACCTATTTTCTTTCCTTTTTTTACCACAAAATTTCTTTCTTGGATTTCACAATTCCATTTTTTAAAAATTTATTCTCCATACACTACTTCTTTTTTTTTTTTTTTTTTGGTCTTTTCGAGACAGGGTCTCCCTGTAGCCCCAGCTGTCCTGGAACTCACTCTGTAGACCAGGCTGGCCTTNACCTGCCTCTGCCTCCCCAGTGCTGGGATCAAAGGCGTGTACCACCACACCTGGCCACTGCTAGATTCTTAAAGATGTGGCTGTTGCATGGGAGAGAAAGACTTGAGTGGACTGTGCCATGTGCTAAAGCCCACCTAGAGAATCTGGTGTTTGTGTGGAGGGTACTTTTATCCCAGTCCCAAATAATTAGTTCATATACTTTAAAAGTTTAAAACTAATAAAGCTGTTGCTCCTCAGAGAAAGAGGTAAACACCAGTATGAGCCTGTATTATAGTGTTGTAGCTAACAGAACCCTTTCTATAGTAGAGACCCATTAAGCAGTCAGTCCTCAATCAGCTGCTCTCTGCTTTTGCCCGAACCAAAGCCAGCTGAGTAGTGGGGAGTGTGCTACTTCCTGCCAGGAAACCTCTGCCACATTCAGCTACCCCAGATGCTATTCTGTTCCTCCGGCTTCCCCCGCTGTGTTGGTCTGACAGTTCCCAAGGCTTTTTTTATTTATATGCCTTGTTAATTTTGCTGATATTCAACTTTTCCTTGTTCAACAACAAGGAAACAGATTTTATAACAAAGCTTCAAATTTCTTACAATTTTTTTAATCTCATTTACACTTAACCTTTGCTATTTTCCCCTTAAATTTTTTTTTTTTTGACAGGGTCTCCCTGAAGCCATGGATGTCTTGGGACTCACTCTGTAGACCAGGCTGGCCTCAATTTTACAGCAGTCTGCCTGCTTCTACCTCATAAGTACTGGGATTGAAGGCATGCACCACCACACATAGCTTAAAATTTTGATTATGTGTATGTGGCCATGTGTGCCAAGGCACATGTTGCTAGAATCTCTTCTCTCCTACCAGGTTTATGTGGATTCCAGGGGTCCAACTCAGGGTTGTGCTGCAAGCACCTTAACCTCCTGAGCCATCTCCCAGACCTTTCCTATTTTACTTTGATTTTATTTATTCATTTGGGGGGGTCCTTTATGAGACAGGGTCTCCCTGCTGTAGTCCCAGCTGACCTGGAACTTGCTATATAGATCAGCCTGGCCTGGAACTCACAGAGATCCACCTGCCTCTGCCTCCCAAGTGCTGAGCTTAAAAAAGGTATGTGTCACCAAGCCCAGCTATTTTGAAATTTTTTTTTAATTTTTTTTATTATTATTTATTTCTGTATGTGTATCAATGTACTGTCTGCATGCAGGTCTGTGCACCCGTGTCGTGCAATGCCGCGGAGGTCAGAAGAGGGTGTCGGATTCCCCTGGAACTGGAGTTCTCCTGGAATTGGAGTTACAGACGGTTCTCAGCCGCCATGTGGGTGCTGGGGATCGAACCCGGGTCCTCTGCAAGAGCAGTCGGTGCTCTTAACCGCTGGGCCATCTCTCCAGCCCCTTTTTTTCGAGACAGGGTCTCCCTGTAGCCCTGGCTGTCCTGGAACTCACTCTATAGACCAGACTGGCCTTGAACTCACAAAGATCCACCTTCCTCAGCCTCCCAAGTGCTAGGATTAAAGGCATGCACCACCACGCCTGGCTTTATTACTACTTTTATACTTTTTTTATTAATACTTTTATACTTTTTTTTTTTGTCTTTTCGAGACAGGGTCTCCCTGTAGCCCCAGCCGTCCTGGAACTGGCCTTCAAGTCACAAAGATCCCCCTGCCTCTGCCTCCAGAGTGCTGGGATTAAAGGTATGCACCACCATGCCTGGCTACTTTTATATTTTTTAAAGGTGGGGTGTGGGCAGGGGGTACAAGTCACTGGTAGGGCATTTCCTAGAATACGTAGGCCCTGGGTTCAATCTCTAATACCATCAAAAATTTTTTATTATTTTTATTTTATGTGTACAAGTATATTGCCTACATGTGTATAAGTGCACCTGTGCCATGCAATGCCCAAGAATATCAAATTCCCCTGGAACTGGAGTTAAGGATGGTTGTTAGCCACCATGTGGGTCCTGGGAATTGAACCCAGGTCCTCTGCAAGAGCAGCTAGTGCTCTTAACCACTGAGCCATCTCTCCAGCTCCCTCCATAGCTCCCGAGCTGCTGAAGTCCTCTCTCTTCCTCACATGTTCTTGCTGGGTGACTTCTTACTCCTTACAGGCATGTGGACCATGAGACCCCACCACCCTGTTGCTTTAGCCAAATTCGTTGTCATACCAGGAAGTGAGCTTGACAAAGTGGTTGTTGAGGGCAGTGCCAGCCCCAGCCTTCTCCATGGTAACGATGATAGCAATAAACTCCACAGCATACTTGGCACCAGTATCGCCCCATTTGGGCTCAATCCTGGAAGATGGAGATGGCCTTCCCTTGGATGGCAGGTTTCTAGTTCTCAGCCTTGACTGTGCCTCGCAACCTGCTGTGGGTGCAGTCATTCTGGAACATGTCAACCATGTAGTTGAGGTTAACGAAGGGCTCATCGATGGCAACAAGATCCACTTTTCCATAGTTGAAGGCAGCCCTGGTGACCAGGTGCCCAGTATGGCCAAATCTGCTCACTTCAGCCTTCGCCATCCTGTATCAGGAACAAGGCTACTGTCTCTGCAGTGGGAGGATCAGAGAGCCTGGAGTTTATTTTATTTTATGTTGTATCCCATCTCCATGTCTGCCTTCTGTTCATTAGTTTGTATTTGACTTCTGTTTATTGAAGCGTAAGTCTCCAGGTTTTCACGGTATTCAGGTTGGGTGTCCTGTGCTGATGTGGTTATACCGTAACACTCCTTTCTCCTTGCACCCTGGGGTCTGCTGCTCTAGGGGCTGCTCTGGATTCTATTTGCTCATTTTTTAGTGTACTCACTTTCATTACTCAGAAGGGATGGGGTTGCATTTTTGCCTCATTCATCAGACTGGCATTAGTGTTTATTGGCTCTTAACAATTGGAAATTTTCCTTCTTTATGCCCTAAGACAGTTGAAACATCATTGGAGGGGGAGGATTAAACTAACCAAATGCAATATGGTACCCTGAGCTCCATCCTGGAATGGGAAAGGAACATTAGGGGGAAAACTGGTGAAATTTCAATACAGCCTGCAGTTTGGTTAATAGTATTGTGTTGGTATTAATATCTTAATTTTGGAAAGATTATGTAAGATGTTACATTAGAGGAAGCTGCTGGTACCTGTGTTCCTCTCTTTGCAACTTTTTAATATATCCAGAATTATCCTTGAATAAAATGTGAGGGGTGTGTGTGTGTGTGTGTGTGTGTGTAAAGAGTACTATGTCACCTGGGCTGGCTTCAAACTTACTGTGTATTCAAGGATGACCTTGAGCCTCTGATTCTAGGCATATTGCCATCACACTGGGTTTAAGTGCTGCTAGGGATCAAACTCAGGGCCATGTTCATGCTAGGCAAACAGTGTACCAATTGAACCACTCCCCTAGCTCCCTAAATAAAATCTTACATAAAACAAAATAATTCAATAGGATGAACGTCATCATAGAGATTTGTAGAAAGGTCACTTTTGAACCTGTCTGTACCTGGCTTTTTAGGAAGAAAGGGGAGGGGGAGTGTGAAGCTCTTTAGCAAATTCCCATGGTAATTATCTTTTTAGATTTTCTGTCTTTTTCTGGGGTCATCTACATAATCTCATATAATTTCTTTTATTTGCTTTGTATCCAGTTTTATTTTCCAATGTTATAATTTTTGTTTGATTATTTATTGAGTTATGAAATTTATTTGATGAACTGAGGCCAGTATTCTTGAAAAGCGAAAGAGAATAGAAAAATATCAATATACATTGATTTATGAAATGTTAATCTTCAAGCACATTTTTTCTGGGTATCCTGACAATATGTATGAAAGCACTAATGCATGAAACTTTGACCCGCTACAGGGAATCTATCTTGATGCACAGTGGCATACATGCAGAAGTGATGTATATGCAACATAACTCATTGAGTATTGTTTATAGTAGCAAAAGACTGGCAGTAACCCAGGTGTCTATCAATCAACACCAGGTTTTGTAAATTACAGTACATTCATACAATGGAATAATCAGTAGTTGTCAGAAGAATGAAAAATGATTCTATGTATCAATGTAGAAGGATATCAAGGATATGTATTCTAAAGAGGAGAAAAAAACTTGATGCAGAACAGTGCACACGGTGTACTGATAAAAAGAGGAAATAAAAATAATCTGTATTTGAGGAGCTGGAGAGAGGGCTCAGTGGTTAAGAGCACTGGCCTCTCTTGCAGAGGACCCACGTTCAGTTCCCAGCACCCACACGTAGCTAGCAAGCATCTGCATCTCCAGTTCCAAGGGATCCAATGCCCTCTTCTGACTTCCTTGGGTTTGCATGCTCATGATGCCCTCACATCCACACAGGCAAAACACTCATTCACATAAAAATAAATAATTTAAAATCTGCATTTATAGCCAGGCATGTTGGTGCGTCCCTTTAATCCCAGCACTTGGGAGGCAGAGGTAGGCAGATCTCTGTGAGTTCAAGGCCAGCCTGGTCTACAGAGCGAGCTCCAGAACAGCTGGTACTAAAAGGGAGACCCTGTCTCAAAAATACCAAAAAAAAGGAAAAAACTAAAATCTGCATTCATATTTACTTGCATAGACAGAAAGCAACTCAGAAAAGAGAGAGTCTTAAAGTAGTATGGGCATAGGCGCTGGATCAAGGGGGCTGTTCCAGATAGAAGGCAGACCTTTCTTGTGTTAGTCTTTACTATGGTAAGAGCAGTTAAATGATCTGTCTTCTTCACAATTTTTTTTTTTGAGACAGAGTCTCAAGTAGCCCAGGTTGGCCTCAAACTTGGACTATAGCTGAGGATGACCTTAGACTTGTGATCCTCATGTCTACACCTCCTGAGTGCTGGGATTACAGGAGTGCACTGCCATGCCCAGTTTGTGGGCTACTGAGAATTGGACCTGGGGCTTCCTACATGCTAAGGAAGCACTCTACCAACTGATCTACATCTCCCCCATCTCTTCACAAAATTTTTAATTCACAGTAACTATCTTTCTTATAAGTGGGTAGTGAATTATATGAGTGAATCACCTACTTAAAAATTAAATCTAAAGCTGGGCATGGTAGCACAGGATTTTTAAACTCAGCACTCAGGAGGCAGAGGCAGGCAGATCTCTGTGTGTTCAAGGCCAGCCTGGTCTACATAGTGAGTTCTAGGCCATAGTGAGTTCTAGTCTCTCTAGGGAGACCTGTCTCAAAAAAGCCAAAAAACTAAAACAACAACAGAAGGAATGTGTCCATGCTGGGTGTATTGGTACATACCTGTAATCCCAGTATTTGGCAGCTAAGGCAGGAGGATCACAAGTTCAAAACCAGCCTGGACTATATAGCAAGATCTTGTCTCAAAGTAATAAAAACAGCTGGGCGTGGTGGTGCACACCTTTAATCCTAGCACTCGGGAGGCAGAGGCAGGCGGATCCTTGTGAGTTCAAGGCCAGCCTGGTCTACAGAGTGAGTTCCAGGACAGCCTGAGGCTCCAGGGAGACCTTGTGTCTCAAAAAGAGCAAAATAAAAAAAAAAAAAAAAAAAGTAATAAAAACAAACAAAAAAATCCCAGAAGAATGGATCTGCACACCTGCAGGTCTCGGTGACAGCTGAACTGTGCTGCTCTGGGACACACGTGGCTAGGGGAACATGGATAGTGAGACACAGTAAGGAGTCTTTCTCTTTGTGGAGTCAAAGCTTGAAAAACCTTATCATTTTTTTATTCTCACATCCTTATATTTGCGACACAAAGCCCCTCTGTTTACCACGACCCTGGACTCTTCGGCAGGTGATGCCGGTGTGCTTGCTTGCTTGCTGGGTCTTCAAATGGACAAACCTGGGAAGCATCACACTTCCCAGAATCTTCATTATGGGGTCTGGGCTCGCTTCCTAAGAACATTCTTCTTTCTTTCATGCCATTTAGGTAAATGGAAGAACTGGAGGGCAGTTTCTCCCAGACTCGGAAAGCACACAGAATAGAGCAAATGGTGGCAAGATGGCTGCGGCGATCCCGGGACAGCTCAGCCCGGTAAGGCTCCTGGGCTGGCAGAAGGTCCTGTCTGTAGAGAGTTGGCGTCCCTAGAGGAAGTGGTTCTGCCTGTCCTGGGGCTTGCTGGCCCTGGTTTGTTTTGCTCCTATGCCATATGGAGAGAGACAGGTTGAGTCAACAGGTCAGTTTGGCTGGGATGCTTCGTAGCCTACCCCAACATCACCTATGTATGCAGACGGTCCCACTCAGCCCAGCCTCACACAAGCATTTACAGAAATGCATACACTAACTAACTTATCCACACAGATAATACTCATGCATTCCTGTACACATGTGCACCTTCTGGAATATGTACCCACATACATGTAGACACCCACCCAAGTACTATAAGAGTCTGGCTGTCTGCTGTGTATATTCTTTCTGCCTTTGTTTCCAGCAGCTGTTCCTTCCCTGTAGTCCCTATTTCATTCTAAACAAAGTAAAATGAAATCAAATACAGATCTGATTTGACTGCTACATGAGAACTTGAAAATGTTTCAAAGCCTTAGTTTTCCATCTCGGATTTCCCATCTGGCCCTGCCACAGAGATGAAATAGCGGGTCAGGTGTTTCTGAGACACATTCTTCAGAAGGAACTGGAAACAGCTGTTCTGCTGCTAATTGATAAACCTTGCTCGGGACTGTCTTGTGGGAGGGCCAAGTTCTCTGATCCTCTCAGGCTGAGGTGAGATAAGGCCTGTACAATTAGCCCCATTTTATAGAGGCTAGAAGGGTAACTTAAGACCACTCCCACAGGGCTGGAGAGATGGCTCAGTGGTTAAGAGCCCATGCTGGTATTGTTCTTCCAGAAGACCTGAGTTCTGTTACAGGCAGCTTACAACCAACCACTTTTAACTGCAGCTCCAGGGGGTCTGATGCCTCTGGTCTGACAGCTCTTACACATATCTACACACAAACATACGTGTGGGGAGGCTGGAGAGATGGTTCAGCAGTTAAGAGCACTTGCTGCTCTTGTGGAGGATCTGAATTTGGTTTCCATCATCCATGTAGCAGCTCACAACCATCCCTAACTCCAGTTCTAGGGGATCCAACACCCTCTTCTGGTCTCCACAGGCATTGCATAACATAAGTGCACTTACATGTAGGCCAACATTCCTCACATAAAATAAAAAATATACTTGTTTATGCAATTAAAGATAGTAAGAATAAATTATTTTTAATTTTAGTTTTTGAGAGAGGGTCTCCCTTTGGCCCCAGCTGGTCTAGAACTTGCTATGCAAACCAGTCTCTTCTTGATCTCATGGAGATCTGCCTGCCTCTGCCTCCTGAGTGCTGGGATTAAAGGTGTGTCCAACCATTCCCTTCAAAAAGTCTATTTAAAAGATGGCTCCCATTCCTGCTCGGAGACCATCGATGGCCTACATTTTTTAAACTGATGCATAGTTGTACTTAATGGCTTTTCAAAAATGTTATTAGCCTATATTAATTATACATTACAAGTGAGTTTCATTATGACAGCTTTGCATATAACATAACATAGTTCAACCATATCATACACACACCCTTACCTGCTCTTGTCCTTCTCTCACATCCTTTTAGCCTCTTCCTCTTTCCAACCTGTCCCCCCTTTTTTTCTCTCTTTTTAGAAACATTTATTTTTATTTGTGTCTGTATATATGTCAATGTGTGCGATATATTTGCAAGTACCCTCACAGACCAGAAGAGGGCGTCAGATTCCCTGGAGCTGGAGTTAGAGGGGACTGTGAGCTGCCTAACCTGGGTGCTGGGAACCGAACCCTGGTCCTTTGGAAGAGCAACATGTGTTCTTAATTGCTGAGCCACCTCTCCAGCCTCCCACCCTTCTACTTTCATGTCTGTTTTGGGGGGGAATTGTTGTAGTTTTTTGTATGTGTTTCGTGTGTGTGTGTGTGTGTGTGTGTGCGTGTGTGTTCCATCGAGTCTCTCATTAGAGTTGTTTGCAGGTGCATGGTCTATACTAGTGAAGATAATCTCCCTCCCTCCACATGAACCTTTACTAAATATAAATCCTCAGGGAGGCCCCAAACCCTTCCTACTTCCATGGCAGTATATAGCTTCTGCTCTCTGATTGGATTCGAAGCCTGCTTCACAGGAGGGAATTCATGCCTAGTACAGTAAACCTTGCCAAATGCGGCAAGCTAGGGAGTTCATAGGCTAAATAGACATGATGTGCCTGTCAAATTGCCTGGGTTTTGTTATTACATTTATTTGTGTATGTGCACATGACACAGCATGCATGTGTGTATGTATGTGCACACAACATGGCATGCATGCATGTGCACATGACACAGCATGCATATGTGTGTATGTGCACGTGACACAGCATACATGTGTATATGTATGTGCACATGACACAGCATGCATGTGCGTGTATGTGCACATGACACAGCATGCATGTAGAAGTCAGAGGACAGCTTGTGGGAGTTGATTCTCTTCCTCCCCTATGTGGGTCCCAATCATGAACTCGGTGGTAGCAGGTGCCTTTTACCTTCTCAGCCATCTTGCTGGTCCCCAATTGCTCATTTCTTATAGGATGAAATTTAAACGTGTTTAGGTTTCCCTTTACCTTTGATCTACCCACGTCCTGTAAGCTCTTTATCTGACTCCTCTGCTCCATCCATACGATGCTTCCTTCACATGATACACAGATGAGCTACTCATGGTTCTGTTGAGAGAGCATCTATTCTAGTTTGTCTTTCAGCTGCTGTGACAAAATATTCTGGCCAGTTCCAACTTGGGGAGGAAAAGGTTTATTTGGCTCACATCTCCTGGGTCACAGTTCATCACTGAGGAAGCCTAGCATAGTAACTCAGGGCAGGAACCTTGAAGACAGGTACTAAAGCACAGGTCATGGAGGAGTGCTGCTTATTGGCTTGCTCCCCTGGCCCATGTCAGCCTGCTTTTTTTTTTTTTTTTTTTTTTTTTTTTTTTGCAGTTCTTAGCCTCTGCCTTTAACGGCTGTGCTATCCCCACAGCACAGCCTGCTTTCTTATGCAGTACAGAACCACCTACCTAGGGGTGGCACTGCCCGTAGTGGGCTGAGCCCTCCCACATCACTCAATAGTCAAGACAATTCTCCACAGACATGACCACAGGCCAGTACAACCGAGGCAATTCTCCAATTGAGGCTCCCTCAACTCAGGTGTGTCAAGTAGACACTAAAGCTACCCAGCATAGCATCCTTGCTCCCCTTGTTTTCTGGGGTCCTGTGTCCATCCCTTCTATCTCCATGTGTCCCATGGTAGGGCCTGACTCAAGTGCCCAGCCTTCTGTGAAGGGGCACCCAATCCTCAGTCAGAATGAATCTTTCCCAAGGGCCCCAGGGAATTTGAATTGTAGCATCCCAGGTTGTGCTCAGTGTTGAGTACTTATCTGAGCACATTCCTTTCTTCTGGCTCAGCCAGGTGACATCAGGGAAAGTGCTAGCCTCATCTCTGTAGCCCAGAGGTGACTGAGTCACAGGATCATTGCAGGTAGCTGGGGAGGTTTTGATTAATTTTTTTTTTTTTTTGAGACAGGGTCTCCCTGTAGTCCTAACTGGCCTGGAACTCACTCTGTAGACCAGGCTGGCCCTGAACTCACAGAAATCCATCTGCCTCTACCTCCTGAGTGCTGGGATTACAGGCGTGCACCACCATGCCTGGCTATAATGAACTGTTTTCCAAAGTAGATTCTGCCACACCTGCTCCTATGTAATGCTGCTCCATTAAAAAAGGTTCTGTGGCCAGGGGTGTCTGGGAAATGATGCAGCTAGCGTCCCCTGACATCTTTTTAATTTTTTTCACACCATAAACTCAACCATTCAAAGGATACAATTTAGCGATTATTTTAGTATATATTTGAATATTTACAGAATTGTGCAGTTATCACCCTTTCCTAACTTTAGGATGTTGACAATACTCCAAAAAGATATCCCTTGAGGCTGGAGAGGTGACTCTGTGGTTAAGAGCATTGGCTGCTCTTGCAGAGGACTGGGGTTTGGTTCCCACATGGTAGCTAACAACTGTCAGTAACTTCAGTTCCAGGGGATCCAAAGCCCTTTTCTGACCTCCGTGGACATTTCATGACATGGGTGCGCTTAACATACACATAAAATAAAAATAATATATAAAGGGCCAGGTGTGGGGGCACATGCCTTTAATCCCAGCACTTGGGAGCCGGAGGTAAGTGGATCTCTCTGAGTTCAAGGCCCAGTCTGGTCTACATAGCAAGCTGCAGGACAGTTTGAACCAAAGAGAGACCCTGTCTCAAAAAAAATAATAATGATAAATAAAATATTAAAAAAAGAAATCTCTATACCTCCTAGCATTCATTTCCTATCTGCCCTAGTCACTGGAAGTCACCAACCTACTTTCTACCTCTATAGGTCAGCTTGTCTGGATAGTTCACATAAATGGAACAATACAAATGAGGATCATTGTGAATGGCTTCTTTCACTTAGCATGATATGTTCAAGATTCATCACCTTGTAGCATGGGTCCATATGTCATAGTCTTCTGTCATCAGTCTTCCACCGTGGAATATTTTCTTTGCCTATTCATCAGTTGATATTATATGATATAAACATTTGGGCTGTTTTCATTTTTTTACTGTTAGGACTAATGTTGCTGTGGACATTTGTATAAAGGTTTTGTTTTTAAATTCTTAGGTCTGTATTTCAGAGGTAATAGCCCGGTCACAGAGTAATGTTAGTCTTTGGAGGACTAGGCTGTTTTCTGAAAGGACTGTACTGTTTTACATTTTCACCAGTGGTGTGAGAGGACTCCAGCCTCTATTTCTTTGCCAGTACTTGTTGTTGTGAATCTTAGTGATTGTGGCTTTCCTGACAGATGTGAAATTTCATCTCATGGTTTGCCCATGTAGGTCTCAAGCTCACTGAATGGCCAAGACTGGCCTTGAATTCCTGATCCTATTTCTGCTTCCTGAGTGTTGGGATTACAAGCATGTTTCACTGTCTTAGTTTTGTTTCTGTTGCTGGGATAAAAATACACTGACAAGGGACTGAAGAGATGGCTCAGCGGTTAAGAGCACTGACTGCTCTTATAGAAGACCTGGGTTTGAGTCCCATCACCCAAATGGTGGTTAATGAGTGTAACTCCAGTTCCAGGGGATCTGACGCCGCCTTCTGACCTTCAAGGGAATTGTGCTGCACAGGTGCACTTACATACGTGCAGGCAATACACTCATACACACAAAATAAAAATAATAAATAAAATATTTTTTTGGTCTCTTTGAGACAGGGTCTCCCTGTAGCTCTAGCTGTCCTGGAACTCACTATGTAGACCAGGCTGGCCTTGAACTCACAGAGATCCTCCTGCCTCTGCCTCCCGAGTGCTAGGATTAAAAGCGTGCACCACCATGCCCAGCTTAAAGATAGTCCTTAGCCGCCATGTGGGTGCTGGGAATCAAACCCAGGTCCTCTGCAAGAGTAGTTGGTGCTCTTAACCGCTGAGCCATCTCTCCAGCCCCAGAAGACATTTCTGTATCTGTGTTTCTGGGATGAACCGCATGAAGCCTTCTTTATTTTATTTTTTTTAATTTTTTTAAATTTTTTATTTCGGTATGTGTATGAATGTACTGTCTGCATGCAGGTGTGTGCACCCGTGTTGTGCAATGCCGCGGAGGTCAGAAGAGGGTGTCGGATTCCCCTGGAACTGGAGTTCTCCTGGAATTGGAGTTTCAGACGGTTCTCAGCCGCCATGTGGGTGCTGGGGATCGAACCCAGGTCCTCTGTAAGAGCGGTCGGCGCTCTTAACCGCTAGGCCATCTCTCCAGCCCATGAAGCCTTCTTTAAATTAAAACATCTTTGATATAGACTAGTTGCTTGATACCTGGAGATCATTTTTAAATGATCAAAGAGGGAAAGTGTTACATTTAGGGTAGGTACATTTCCCAGGAGAAAAGTCGGTGGTACACCTAGAGTCATTCTAGATGCCCTGCATCCAGACGGTCACTTGCCTTCAGTCAGAGCTCAGAACTAGATGCCTTTCTGTTCCTGGAGAGATTGCCATGGTCATTTACCCTTTCCCCATCCCGTTTAATTCCCTGGCCTTCATAGATGTTCCAGAATGCTAAAAGGCTCCTGGCCACCTGAGGCGTGGTGGCTACTCCTCCCATCACTTCCTCCAAGGTACTTACTCACTTCTCACACTTCAGAATTATGTAGCCAATGTAGCCTTTCTGTGCTTGTTCCTGCCGCATATGAAACCAAGACTGAGTATCTTGTTTGAAAGAGTACCCTTAGTCCTGGAAGAGTGTGTAGTAATAGACAGTCAATAAAATTTTATTGATAAAAGGCTTTCACAGTAAGGGACTGACATGTATTTAAATATATTTAAATTTTCTGGGCTGGCAAGATTGCCAGGTGGGTAGAGATACTTGCTGCATGAGCCTGTCAACCTGAGTTCCATCCCTAGTCCACACAGTTAGAAGAAGAGCACTGACTCCATAAAGTTGTTTTCTGGCCTCCATGGTATACACACACACACACACACACACACACACACAAAGTCATGCACACACATGCCCACATACACAGATATGCATGCACACATACACACATGTATACATATACTCACATACACATGCATACACATACACACAGATACACACATACTACAGATTTTAAAGAATTTTCCACCCTTCTTCCAAGAGGACCTTTTGATGACTTATGGTTTTAAAACAGTAGAGAAATTTAAAGGACTAGAAATATTATAAATAGATTACAAACCAATTAAACTTAGGACTTAGCCTCTAAATACTAACAGTAGCTCTGATGTTTCCTGGAAGTCAGAGCCAGCAATGAAAAAGTGCACTGAAGGGGGCTGGAGAGATGGCCTAGCGGTTAAGAGCGCCGACCGCTCTTGCAGAGGACCCGGGTTCGATCCCCAGCACCCACATGGCGGCCAAGAACCGTCTGAAACTCCAATTCCAAGAGAACTCCAGTTCCAGGGGAATCCGACACCCTCTTCTGACCTCCGCGGCATTGCACGATATGGGTGCACAAACTTGCATGCAGACAGTACATTCATACACATACATAAATAAAATTAATAAAAAAATTAAAAAAAAAAAGAAAAGAAAAGAAAAAGTGCACTGAAATGCTTTCTGTGGTTCAGGAAAGGGAGCATTAGCAGTTCTCTTCAATCACATCATTTGGCGTGCATATTCTGTTCTTTATCAGACTTTTAAAAACTTCTAATCATTCCAGCCTTGTGTTTATAATTGACATTTCTCCCTTAAATTTTTTTTTGGGACAGTGTCTTCCTGTAGCCCCAGCTGTCCTGGAACTCTCTTTGTAGACCAGGCTGGCCTTGAACTCACAGAGATCCACCTGCCTCTGCCTTCCAAGTGCTGAGATTGAAGGTGTGTGCCACCATGCCCAGCTTCTCCCTTAAAGTTTAAACTTTATCTTTGGCTCCAAGTATATTGCCTAAGAGTAAATTAATTTAAAATAATATTCCATTCGTAAACCTTATTAAACAATAAATTACTTTTATGCACCTAGAGAGTCCTGTTACAGTTGTGCATCTTCAACAGGTGTTTTACTGGTGGGAGAGAACATCAATTCTCAAAGCTGTTCTCATTTCCTAAGTTTTTAATCAATTCTCATCAACTGTTATTGTTATAGTCCTTAGTCAAAATCAGATGGCTGACTGTGCCTGGGCTGGGGGAGCCTAACGGTAGCTATGATTATAGGGATAGAAGATTAATCAGATATGTTCCTGGAGCTGACTCCACTGTGTCTACTTGATTTCATATTCCAATAGGAAAATAAGTATTCTTTTATAAATAGCTGACCCCTCAAATGGCCTTGTGGTGTGTTTGGGTTCTTATGTAAATGGCACAGTACAGGCCTGGGGACCATATGCTTTGCCTGTGTGAGGCCATGAGTTTGTTACCCAACATTGCAGAAAATTATAATCATGCAATACAAACTGCTTAATAAAAGCTGCGCTAGAGTCTGGAGAGAAGATAGTACAGTGGTTAAGAGCACTTACTGCTCTTGCAAAGGACCTGGGCTCAGTTCCCAGCATTCACATGAAGCTCTATAGCCATCTGTAACTTTCGTTCCAGAGGATCAGGTGAACTCTTTCTGGCCTTCAAGAGCACTATACACATAAAAGAAAATTAGTGGCCAGGGGTGATGGCGCATGCCTTTAATCCTAGCACTTGGGAGGCAGAGGCAGGCGGATCTTTGTGAGTTCAAGGCCCGCCTGGTTTACAGAGTAAGTTCCAGGTCAGCTGGGGCTACAGGGAGATCCTGTCTCGAAACACCCACACACACAAAAAAGAAAGAAAAATAGTAAATACCGTAGTGAAATTATACCATAAAGCACTTTTAATCATTTTCCCTTGAAACAAATCATTACTTTTTCATACCTCTGTATGACTGTGGAAGTGATGATGTAAGAAGGACTTGGAGGGAGGACACTGCTCCACTTGATTATGGCAGTTATTTTTATATAGATAAATGCAAAATGTCTTGACTTGGGGCTGGCTCAGTTGATAAAGTACTTGTGTAAACAGGAAGACCTGAATTTAGATGCCCAGCACCAGGCTACACCAGTGCGTACACAACCCTGGCACTGGGGATTGGGGAGACTGGGACGGTGGCTCCCTGGACCAGTCTAGACAACTGGTAAGCCCATGTTCAGTGAGAGACCCTATCTTTAAAAATACGTTAATTTGGCCAGGCATGGTGCACACCTTTGATCCCAGCACTAAGGAGACAGGGGCAGGTGGGTCTCTGTGAGTTCAAGGCCAGCCTGGTCTACATAATGAATTCCAGAATTCCAGGACAGCTGGGAGACCCTGTCTCAAAAAGACCAAATAAAAAAACAATTTTAAAAGGAAAAAAAGACTGTCTCAAAAAAAAAAAAAAGGAATAGAAGGGATTTTGAACATTCTTATGGAGAAGAAATGATATTTGATATGTTTACCCTGATTTGAACATTATACAACAAATATACATGTATTTACACCCCATATCTATGTTCAATTATGTGTAAAATTTTATTCATAAAGTTATTATTTTAGAAGAAAAAAGTAAGATGGAGAGTGATTGAGGAAGACACCAGGGTCAAACTTTGCTTCTACTCTCATACACACACATATCCATATACCCACAGAAACACACATGCACACACACACGTGCACACACACATGCACACATGTTGACCCAATAAAGTTTAAATTTTAATTCAATTTAGTTTAAAATATTGTATATTTAATTTGTCAACATGGGCTTATTTTAGTATAATATTTAGTGATATATATATATATATGTATATATATATAGTTTGATTGTTGACCTGTGTTATGTGTTGATTTGGTTTGGTTTAATTTTGTTTTGGTTTGTTTTGTTTTTTTTTGAGACAAGATCTCCCTGTAGCCTCAGCTGGCCTAGAATTTGATCTGTTGACCAGACTGGCCTGAAAGTCATAGAGATCCACCTGCCTCTGCCTAAAGGTGTGTGCCACCATGCTGGTGCTTTGTGTGTGTGTGTGTGTGTGTGTGTGTGTGTGTGTGCTTTAGATGTGTTTCGGGAGGCAGAGGCAGGCAGATCTCTGTGAGTTCGAAGCCAGCCTGGTCTACATAGTGAATTCCAGGACAGCTGGGGCTACAGGGAGACCCTGTCTCAAAAAAGACAAAAAAAAAAAAAAAAAAGATGTGTTTATTTTATGTGTATGTGTATATGTGTGCATGTGTTCCTGAGTGTGTGTGTGTGTGTGTGTTTGTGTTCCTGAATGTGTGTATGTGCATCATCTGCATGCAGGAGTCCACTGAGGTCAGTCAGAAGAGTACTAGAACTGGAGTTGTAGGCAGTTGTGAGCTACCATATAGGAACCAACCTGCAAGAGTAGCCAGTGTTATTACCCCGAGCCATCTCTCCAGACCTATACTTTGATCCCCACCCCAAGATAGTTAGAAGTTGTCTGAGTCACCATGATCTGACTGCCTGTTTTTATATAGCTATGTTAAAAATTTTTTACATTATTAAAGTATCATACATCTATTTTAATGTTAAAGTAGGCTTTACTTTTTTTTTTTTAAGTAGGCTTTTCTTAAGCATCCTTTTCAGTGTTTTTACTCTTACCTGCCCATTCTGTCATACAGAATAATTTCACTCAATTATTGAAACAATTAAATACGAGATTTACCAAGTTTTCTTATCCTCAGAGACATTATCTACACAGCAGGATCTCAGGGAGCAGCTAGAATCAGATACCTTCTTATGGCTTGATTTTATCATTAAGTCAGCCTAGCTGGGATCTTAGCATTGGATACCCATGTACATGCTTGCTCACATGGACACAAGGCATATGCATGCCTACACATACATGTACTCACATGTGTGCACACGGATATACATGGGCATATATGAGTGCACACATGAATATAATAGGGCATCTTTGTGTCACAAGCCCTTGCTAATGATTTTACATACTTTCCAAATGTACTTGTAAGTAGCCTATTTGACAAATATAGAAGCAGCTTTATTTGCCCATTCTGATATTCCTGATGATATAGAAAAACCCTTTTAGATACTTTTTTATCGTTTCTTGACCTATGAGCAACCTTGGAAAGATTTGAGAACAACCTGGAAGACTCCTGAATTAAATCTGCGAACTATATTTCATATACATTATTTCCCAAATATTTTCTTTCTGCCCCATGCCCCTGAGATAGTATCTCACTCTGTAGCCCAGGGTGGCCTTGAATATGGAGCCTTTCTATCTTAGCCTCCCAGGTACTGGAATTATAAGCATATACCATCATCTGGCCCCAGATCCTATTTTTGAAGTAATACTGGGTCTGGGGAGGTGGGTCAGTGATAGATCACTGTTCTAAGATTCTGGGTTCCATCCCTAGCACCACAAAAATACTAAGTTAACTAGTCATAATAATGGAAGGCATTCTCCTCCCATTGTGGGCATATTCATAGTGTCTACATGGACTGCCCCTAAAAACTATCAGAAGCACAAGAATATTCTTCTGATTGTGACCACAGGCTAGCTTTCTGCTGTAGACTACTGCCTCTATACAAGATTTCTCAAATTACAAAATCCAGTTTATGCCAGATTTAGCTTTTAAAAATCACTCAAGCCAAACATAATAAAGTGCTTAAACATAGATTCAAAACAGTTTCTCCATAACCTGCTGGAACATGGGAGCGGACACTTATTACAGGATAGAAGTAGAATATATTTCCCAGCCTATCAGAGAGCAGATAAAAAGCCAGAGGATATTTGAAGCATAATCTATTTCCATCTTGCAATTTTTCTTTTCAGGGTTATTGATCAGCTCAATATGAACTTGTGACCCATAAAATTTAGCATTAGCCTCCACAGACTGTTTTTGTGATAAATTTAACATGTTTTCTCTGGTTCTACCTTAGGGGTAAATCCAGTTATCTGACAGGAATTTCATTAATGTAATGATGCATCTTATGCTCTTTTGGTGTAAGATCACAGAAATGACCTCAGACTTATGGTTTGAAAGTATTACCAGAGCGGCAGACATACATTTTGGGGCCATTGCTTAGTTTGATATTTATAAGATGCTTCAGAGGAGGAAATTTTGTTGCTGAAACCTATTTCTTTCAGCTTACTGTCAAATATTAAATGTTCTCTGTGGGAGAGGCCGAAGTTTGGTCGTGTACTTAGGTAATCCCTTTCCAAACAAAAGCTAGAATGTGGCCTTTGGGGAAAATGTCAAATCCAGACTTTGGGCCAAAGCCACTGACACCATCCAGGGATTAATTAACACAGTGGGGCCTTGTTTGCCTACCATTGTTAAAGAATGCCCCCTCCCAAGGCAAAGAGTCAGGTAACTGAAGTCCACTCATTTGTAAAGCCTCAAAATGGATTCTGATGAAACCCTGTGGTAGAGTTTGTTCTTTCTTTTATTCTCCAGACAGTTATTAAGGTTCTGGCTCTGGCTGGCACTGAGCACCTCACATGGAATGAGAATTGCTATTGCTATGCAAACTACAGTCGAGAGAGGACAAGAGAGTTAACATTGGTCATTATGAATATGATATCTGTTTTTAAAAAGGCTAGTAGCATGGGCTGGAGAGATAGCCTAGTGGTTAAGAGCACTGACTGCTCTTGCAGAGGACCCGGGTTCGATCCCCAGCACCCACATGGTGGCTGAGAACCATCTTAACTCCAGTTCCAGGGGAATCTGACACCCTCTTCTGACCTCCGAGGCATTGCATGACACGGGTGCACAAACCTACTTGCAGACAGTACATTCATACACATACAAAAATAAATAAAATTAAAAAAAAAAGGCTAGTAGCCATGATGGCTCATAGCTTCTAATTACAGCACTGAAGAGGTAGAGAGGGTCCTAAATTCAAATCTATCTTGAACTACATAGAGAGTTTGAGGCTAACCTGAGCTGCAGAAATCCTGTTACAGAAAAAAGGAGAGGGAAGGAAGGTGGCTCCATGGCCAAAAGTACTTGCCTGACAACCTGAGTTTGAACCCCAGTACCCATGTAAAAAGCCAGATGTGATGGGCACACATTTGTAATCAATCCCAGGACACCTACCATGAGGTGGGAGACGAGACAAGAGAACGGGCCCAAAGCTCTCAGGCCAGCTAGCCTGGAGTACATACAGCACAGTGATAAAGGGAGACACTGCACTGACAAGATAGAAAATGTGAACTGACTCAGGAAGTTTTCCTCCCGCCTGCACATGCAAGGTTACCTGTGCATGCCCCCCTCACACACATACACATGCACACTCACGGATAGATAACATGGACAGTGATAGGTAGGTAGGTAGGTAGGTAGGTAGATAGATAGGTAGATAGGTAGATAGGTAGATAGGTAGGTAGACAGGTAGACAGGTAGACAGGTAGATAGATAGGTAAGTAGATAGGTAGGTGGGTGGGTGGATGGATGGATGGATGGATGGATGGATGGATGGATAGATAGATAGATAGATAGATAGATAGATAGATAGATAGATAGATAGATAGATAGATAGCAGAGACCAGTCAGGAGCATGTTGCAGAAGTCCATCACAGGGCCTGAAATAGAACTGTCACTGTGGAGGTGGAAAGAAATAGATAACTTTTGGTGTTAGAGCTGGTCTGATGGTAGGGATGAAGGCAGGGCAAGATCAGGCAGGACTCCCAGGAGTCTGGCCCAAGCAACTGACAAGAGCCCTGGGACTTGTTATGGAGCTTAGTGACACCCCAAATCAAGCAAACACATAAAGGAAAAAGGCACCGAGCAATGCACATACTCAAATGTCTGTTTACTAGTAGTTTGTATACATCTATATACTTCTTTCTAATTACTATCTCTTTGGGATTATTACCTGAAGGAATGCCAAGCTATATTAGCACAGTATGCTGCTGCACACATACAGTATTTTGCTTTTTTGCTCATTTACATATTCAGTAACCCCTGATGCTTTCTTTGATCAAAGATCTTTACTTGACGCTGTGAGAAATATACAGGTAGCCTGCTCTGTTCAGGGAAAGTAGAGTATGTTAAGAGCTATCCTGGAGCTCGCTCTGTAGACCAGACTGGCCTTGACCTCACAGAGATCCGCCTGCCTCTGCCTCCTGAGTGCTGGGATTAAAGGCGTGTGCCACCACGCCCAGCTGGGAGCAGATAGCTTTTAATAAAGGTTCATAAGATACAAGGCTCTGAGAAGATGAGATTTAAACTGGACCATGTATTGGCCTGACACCTTCCCACCGAGGCTGCTGGGGAAGCTGAGGGCTAGAAGTGAGGATGGTGTAGGTCAGTCCAGAGTGAAAGGCTGAGAAGGGGCCTGAGCCAATAGATACTGACCAACGCCTGAAAGCTAGGACCATGGGGGCAAAGTTTACTTGTGTCCATTCCTGTTGACTGTTTTTCCTCTGCTGATGAAGCTGTGCCCCCTTGCTGGAATGCCTGTCCATCCACCTGCCCACCTGTTCATTGATTCTTTTTTTATGTGTATGAATGTACTGTCTGCATGTAGGTTTGTGCACCCGTGTAGTGCAATACCACGGAGGTCAGAGAGGGCGTCGGATTCTCCTTGAACTTGAGTTCTCCTGGAATTGGAGTTTCAAACAGTTCTCGGCCGCCATGTAGGTGCTGGGATCGAACCCGGGTCCTCTTCAAGAGCAGTCGGTGCTCCCAACTGCTGAGCCATCTTTCCAGCCCCTATTTATTTTTATATTTTATGTGTATGAGGGTTTTGCCAGCATTATGTAAGTGTACCACATATGTGCAATGCCCATGGAGGTCAGAAGGCAACAGATTCCCTAGAACTAGAGCTAGGGATGGTTGTTAGATGCCGTGTAGGTGCTGGGAACCAGACCTGGGTCCTCTGCAAGAGCAGCCAATGCTCTTAACTGATGAGCCATCTCACCAGTCCCCAAACCTTTTCTTAAGAGAGACAAAAAAAACAAACACTACTGAGTAGGACACTGAGTAGAACTTAGCACTATGCTCGAGAAGTGGGATCATGAGGTGATTTTCAACCTTACAGAAGGTTGAAAAGTAGCGTTTACTTTTTGCAGGGCAGGAGGCAGGAAATCCTGCCTGGAAGAGATAGCATTTGGGTTCTACTTTGAGAGCTGTTTAGGGTACACCTGCACAGCTTAGGTCCTGGGCTAAAGAGAGAATCAATGTGGGACTGGAGAGATGGCGGCTAAGAACCGTATTTGGCTCCAGTTCCAGGGGAATCCGACGCCCTCTTCTGACCTCCGTGGCATTGCATGACACGGGTGCACTGACCTATGTGCAGACAGTACACTCATACACATAAAAAAATAAATAAAAAATTGAAAAAAAAATTTAAATAAATAAAAGAGAAGCTTTGGTGTGTTGGGTGTGGTGGTACACCTATAATCCCAGCACTTAGAAGGCAGAAGTAGGAGGATCTCAAGTTTGAGACCAGTTTGTGCTACATAGGCAGACCTTCTCTCCAAAACCAAGGGCTGGAAATGTAGCAAAGTGGTAGAACCCTTGCCTAGCACGAGTGATGCCCTGGTTCAATCCCCAGTATTGAAAAGGGAACGTTGATGTCTCTTCAGCCCCAAATCATTCTCTGTCACTCCCGGAACTGACCCAGTTGGTGGCCACCATTTGGAACTCTGCCCTTTTTTTTACAGACTCTTTCTCTTCCAGGGCTAAAGTTGCTGCTGCTGATGGGCCACCTGGGAGCCCAGCCCAGGCCCTCACCCCTGTGAGACACATGGTGAAGGTTGACAAAGATGCCCTCCTCCAGAACTATGGATTTCACATTTCCGAGAGTCTTCCCCTTACAGTGGTAGCTGTCACAGCAGGTAGGGGCTGCTGGGGAGATATGAAAGGAATTGGCTTATATGGGGGGGGCAGGGGGGGAGAGTGGAATAGCCAGGGTTCTCCTCCCCTCCCTCTGTCCTATAACAAAAGGCAGAAAATGCTACCCGGGAAGCTGGGAAACTCTGACCTCATTCTGTCTCTGGCTTTTCACTTTTTTGGTGCCAGAAGGGAGGGGCCAAAAGCTCTTGTAACCTTGGCCGAGGGCTTTGCCCTCCCACAGCTTCCAGGCCAGTGTTAGGGCCTCCCCTTTGAACCCTGCATGCTCCTAGCTGGCAAGTTTCTGGACAGACAGTAATAGAAACTATTGATTTGTTTTCACTTGAGTCTTTGTGAAAAATAGGCTGTGCCTGAAGGGAGCGGAGCAGGCTGGAAAAGCCAAGTGTTTGTTTTCATACCTGAGCTTCATATTGATGTTAGACTAAGGCCAGTGAAAATATATTAATTTCAGTTTATATAGTAACACACACACACGAGTTCCTTAGGAATATAGTAGATTCATTGGCCAACTCTTTTGATCTGGAAGATTTCTGCTTATTTTCTTTCTCCTAACATCTATTAAAAGGGATGGATAATAGGTATATTTTATAAAGAGGAAAATTAAGATCCACATAACCAGTGCCCCAGGGACTTGGGCTGTCATTCCCCACTACTACTGTGACATGTGGGGTCTTGGCCCCCCTCTCTTGAGCACGATTACTTATTTTATGTCCAACAGGAGGCTCGGCTTATGGCAAGCTTTTCCCTGGTGATCAGATTCTCCAAATAAACAACGAGCCTGCTGAAGACCTTTCCCATGAACGAGTGATCGATATTCTCAGGTACCAAATTGTCTTCTGTTATCCAGAGCTGTAGAGGTGACCACAGAGCAAAGAGGGACAGCAAGAAGGATGTGACCAGTCCTGTGATTTTAGGAAGCACTGTCTCCTTTAAAGCATCAGAAACTGTCTCAGAAAATGGCTTTGTTGTTTTTTTTGAGACAGGGTCTCCCTGGAGCCCCAGCTAGCCTGGAACTTACTATGTAGACCAAGATGGCCTTGATCTCAGAGAGATCCTCCTGCCTCTGTCTCTCTTGAGTGCTGGGATTAAAGGCATGCACCAGCACACCTGGCGGAAGCTGGCTTCCTGTTTTTGGTCTTTTTGAGATGGGGTCAACCTGTAGCCCCAGCTGGCCTGGAACTCAGTATATAGACCAGGCTGGTCTTGAATTCACAGAGATCCGCCAGCCTCTGCCTCCCGAGTGCTGGGATTAAATACATGCACCACCATGCCCAGCATGCTGTCTTCTTTAAAATATAAATATATATATAATTTTTATTTTATGTGTATGGGTGTGTTGCCTACATGTATGTAAGTGCACCCATGTCATGTAGTGCTTATGGAGGTCAGAAGAGGATATAGATCCCCTGGAACTAGAGTTATAGACAGTTGTTAGCTGCCATATGGGTGCTGGGAATTGAACCCAGGTCCTCTGCAAGAGCAACTACTCCTCTTTAACCACTGAGCCATCTCTCCAGCCCAGAAGCTGGTGTCTCGACAGTGGCTGTGATCCTATCAGCTATCTGTCACCTCCCTACACAAGAACTTGGAAAGCACTGAAGGCTTACTTAGCAAACTTTCACTATGCCCAGACAGTGCTAGGCACTCTGAGAAATGTGCTGGTGGATACCACATAGGCTCTATTCTCTAAGGTTGATGAAAGCATATGCCAAAGCTTGATCTAAATAGATGCCAAATATGTTTGTTCTTTTTTAATCCTTTCCTATCATGTCTTAAAGGTCCTTTTGGTTATGGCCAGATTGGCATAGTAGTTTCATTGGCATGATACCTTCAGCTGTCTCTGTGGGATCATTGTGATTCACATGAACACTTCACTTTCTCCCTGGACATTGATCTCCCATGTCCAGGCACGCAGAGGGTTCTCAGCCAGATAAGAAAATGTGCTTAGCACTGGAAATTGGCCATCCCACTAAAGGTAGATGAATGTCATCGATAGGAAAGAAAAAGACTAACAGACACTGTGTTGGGACATGCAGGGTTTGACTTTTAAATTTTCCACTCAACAATGTTTTCGTGGTTTTAAAATAACTAGAGAGAAATGAGAAGCAGAGTTAGGTGGGAGCTGACTTGAAAATATCCCTGTGCTTCAGAATGTGCCTTTTTGTGAGCTGGCTGGCCTGGATTTGGGTGGGGTATTCATGTCTGCCTGTGAGTGTATCCCAGGCAGCGCCCACTGAGTAGTACATAATACCCACAAGGAGAGAAGGGAAAACTGAAGACAGAGCTCAGTGCCTACTCTTGGAAAGTACAGTCTCCGTGTGGAGACAGACAGACAGACAGACACAGAGAATTCAAGTTAAAATTCATAGAGAATCTATCATGCCAAACCCAATATTGCTTCAGGAATGCCAGAGACTTAGTTGAGTTAGGTGGGGACCCAGGAAAGGATTAGATGATTTTATTTAAAAGTAAGTATAGAAACTCTTGTTTGCTTTCCAAGTTATTGGGCGATTTTCCCAAAGATGATCACTTCCAAAAGATTCCATCTGACTCTGATGGGTCAAAAGTATTCAGCCAGGCATGGTGGTACACGCTTTTAGTCCTAGCACTTGGGAGGCAGAGGCAAGTGGATCTCTGTGAGTTCAAGGCCAGCCTGGTCTACATAGTGAGCTCCAGACTAGCTTGCGAGACCCTGTCTCAAAAAGACCAAAAAAAAGGGATAACTATTTTTTTATTGCTTTACCTTATGTGTATGAGTGTATTGCCTGTGTATACATAAGTGTACCCATGTCATGCAGTGCCCATGGTTAGAAGAGTGTGTCGGATCTCCTACAAACTGGAGTTTACAGACAGTTACTAGCCACAGTGTGGCTGCTGGGAACTGAACCCAGGTCCTCTGCAAGAGCAGCCAGTGCTCTTAACCACTGAGCCATCTCTCCAGCCCTTATTTATAACTCACTGCAGTTTAGAACTGGGTGTTAAGGTTGTCCCTCTCCACTCCCTGAGCACCCAGCCCAGGCAATGAGTCATGTGAGGTGAAGGAAATCTGCTCCCCAAACACTTAGAAGCCTCCTCTGAACTCGGAGTGAGCAGACACTCCCGCCAGGGAGAAGCACAGAAAGGAGACTCAGACCTGGAGACTCAGCCTAGACGGAAGCTGCAGTTTGACAAAACAAAGAGGAGTCCAGAAATATTTCAACTGTTTACTTTTCATTTTTGAGACAAGGTCTCACTATGTAGCCCTTGCTGGCCTGGAACTCCCTGTATAGACCAGGCTAGCCTCAAACTCAGATCTGCCTGCCTCTGTCTCCTAAGTGGTGGGATTAAAGGTGTGCACCACTATGCCTTTTTTTTTTCCCCCTCTTTAATCCAGCCTGGGCCTCAAACTCACAGAAGCTAGAACTTTTGATCCTCCTGTCTCCAATTCCTAAGTGCTGGGGTTGCAAGTGTGCTCTACCACTACTAGTTTATGTGCAGCTGAGAATCAAACCCCAGGCTTTATGCATTCAAGGCAAGCACTCTGCCACCTGGGCCCCATCCTCAGCCTCTACAGCAAGATCTCATGCTGGATACAACTGGGGTGATGATCCAGGCAAAAGAGTAAATTGGAAGAGAAAGATGGGGAGCAGGGGGTGTTGGGCATTTCCCTTTGCCTCGAGAAAAAAAAATGTTCTGTGAATTAAACTTCAGATGATGGAGGGTCCTGGAGGTAAAGACAGTGAGGTCCAGTCCCAGGAGGGCAACCAGGGGCAGCTTCTGAGTAGGGGGTAACCTGAGGTATGCTGTGTCTCTGCTCATTGGGCCGTGCTGTGCATGTGAGAATCCTGAGATGGATTGCTTGTTTAGCTTGGTGTCCAGTGTCTGAAAAGCAGTTATATTCTTCATGATAAGTTTATAGAAAAATGAAGAGGAAAACAAAGCAAAAACAAAATAATCTTTTTTTTTTTTGCCAGATGTTCACATATGAGATAATCTTAACAATAATGGCAACACAATCTCTAATTTCTTCAAAGATTTTTGAGGCCCAAATGCCCTTTGGAAAGTAAGGAGACCTTGCTTTTTTTCTTTTTTCTTTTTTTTTTTTTTTTTTTTTTTTTTTGGTCTTTTCGAGACAGGGTCTCCCTGTAGCCCCAGCTGTCCTGGAACTCGCTCTGTAGATCAGGCTGGCCTTGAACTCACAAAGATCTGCCTGCCTCTGCCTCCCGAGTGCTAGGATTAAAGGCGTGCACCACCACACCCAGCAAGACCTTGCTTTTTTTGTGATTTACTTCTGAAAAGGTTTGTTTCTCCCATGAAATTGAACAGAGACTGTCCACAGACAGAAACCTCGGGCTGACTTTACACAGCGAGGAAAAGAATACACTAACCTCCACTGGCGTAAATGTTCATAAAGCAAGAAGCCAAATGAAAGTTTGCAAGCTGCTTCTTTCTCTCTGGAGACATAGCAGAGAAAGGCAAATAGGAATCAGCTGCGTGGTCCTGTCTGCTAAGAGAGAGTGCTGTGTGGCAGGTTGCTATTTGATCGCTTTTGACATCTCTGGATAATACCAGAGAAAAATGTCTATTTGGAATCTTGATTATATGTCTGGGCTCACTGCACTGACTCTGTATTCCTAATCACTGCAAACTAGTTGTTTTTTTATATGCAGACATTCCTTTGCTTTCTGGTGAGAGGTTTAGCCTACGTGTCTTTGATAGCAAGCTAACTTACCTATGTTGTTGCTATGTTTTCTTTGAAAACTTGTCTTTGGACATAAAGCTACCTAGTATTAACTGGATGAATTTGCCACCATATGAAAGTAAAGGAAGAGCCCTAGTTAAGTGGCCTCTGTGTGGACAGACAGCAGAAGTGGCCATTTGAAGACTCCCTACAGGTGGACAGAGCAATGTCCCAGCTCAAGTTCCTTTGTGGAGTGTGATGCTTTCTCTGGGGTCCTTAGCTTTGCTGAGCCAGAGAGGCAGTGCCAGTCTTACACACACACAGATAGATGATAGATAGATGTTAGATAGATATATATAGAGATAGATAGATAGATAGATAGATGATAGAAGAGAGAGAGATGACTGAATATTTTTGCTTTTCTTTTTTTTTTTTTCCAGGGAAACTGAGGATTCTCTTTCAATCACAGTTGTTCGCTGCACCTCGGTAAATCTCTTTCTTTGTCTTATTTATTATTCTCACCTTTCCTGGTCCCAGGGCTCTGAACTCCTTGAAGATGTTCCTCATAACTAAGTAGGAAAGATGGGGGTGGGGGCAGAAGGTGGCTGCTGCCCAGCAGTGGATGACCAGTCGATGTGACCTGAAGACCTCCTGGCCACGGATGCTATGGAGGAAAACGAATGTGGTCTAGGCCTTGGGGACGTACGTGAAGTGGGCCAGGGGAGAGAAGGTCAAGCCAGGGGTTTCAAGACAGGCTTGAGTGGGAAGACTGGGTGCAAGCCGCTCCTTCCAGGGTTCACTTTTGTTAAACAGAGGGGCTGACAGCAACTGCCTTGTCTGATAGATTATCCTGAGCACCAAATGAGAGTTGGATGTGACAGTGTTTTATCAGCAGAGGCCTGTCACAGGCCAAAGGGTTCTTTATACAATTGACTATACAGGGAAAAGCATAGGATCAAGTTATAAGAGAAAATGACTAAGGAAGGAGCACTGACAAATAATCTAATCTAATGCCCACATACTAGATTACCAA
Organism: Rhizomys pruinosus; assembly: GCA_009823505.1. Classification (NCBI taxonomy): domain Eukaryota; kingdom Metazoa; phylum Chordata; class Mammalia; order Rodentia; family Spalacidae; genus Rhizomys; species Rhizomys pruinosus. Next base: position 3,687,979 of record VZQC01006044.1, on the reverse strand, counting down.
CAAAAGGAAGAAAGTCCTCAAATTTACACACACACACACACACACACACACACACACAAATAAATAAATAAATAAATAATTTTTAAGTAAAAAAAGAAAATGATGCTTTAGGGTGTGGTGGCACACTCCTGTAATCCCAGCACTAAGGACCAGAGGCTCATCAAAAATTCAAGGTTTGCCCACTGCTTTTTTTTTTTCCTCCTGGTCTTTTTGAGACAGAGTCTCCCTGTAGCCCCAGCTGGCCTGGAGCTCACTATGTAGATCAGGCTGGACTTGAACTCACAGAGATCAGCCTGCCTCTGCCTCCCAAGGCGTGGATAACCATGCCCGGCTTGCCCACTGCTTTAATCCCAGCACTAGGGATCTTTGTGGGGCTACAGGGAGAACCAGTCTCAAAAAACAAAAACAAAAACAAAACCACACAAAACAAAATGAAGAAAATCAAGGTTTTGAGTAACACACTAAATAAATAAATAAATAAATGTAATAAAAAAAATTTTTTTTTTGGTCTTTTTGAGACAGGGTCTCTCTGTAGCCCCAGCTGTCCTGGAACTTGCTCTGTAGACCAGGCTGGCCTTGAACTCACAAAGATCTGCCTGCCTCTGCCTCCCAAGTGTGCTGGGATTAAAAGGCATACACCCCAACCTGGGGGGGGGGGGCAAACTATGATATATAATGTGTGTGTGTGTGTGTGTGTGTTGTGTGTGTGTGTTGGGTGTGTAAATTTGAGGACTTTCTTCCTTTTGTTGGTAATCTAGTATGTGGGCATTAGATTAGATTATTTGTCAGTGCTCCTTCCTTAGTCATTTTCTCTTATAACTTGATCCTATGCTTTTCCCTGTATAGTCAATTGTATAAAGAACCCTTTGGCCTGTGACAGGCCTCTGCTGATAAAACACTGTCACATCCAACTCTCATTTGGTGCTCAGGATAATCTATCAGACAAGGCAGTTGCTGTCAGCCCCTCTGTTTAACAAAAGTGAACCCTGGAAGGAGCGGCTTGCACCCAGTCTTCCCACTCAAGCCTGTCTTGAAACCCCTGGCTTGACCTTCTCTCCCCTGGCCCACTTCAAACGTAAACGTCCACAGGCATAACCACATTCGTTTTTCGCCCTCCATAGCATCCGTGGCCCAGGAGGTCCTTCAGTCACATCGACTGTCATCCCACTTCTGGGCAGCAAGCCACCTCCTGCCCCCACCCCACCCCCATCGTTTTCCTACTTAGTTATGAGGAACATCTTCAAGGAGTTCAGAGCCCTGGGACCAGGAAAGGTGAGAATCAGCACTTAGACCAGAAAGAGATTTACGGTGCCGCGAACGACTGTGATTGCAAGCGCATCCCTCAGTTTCCCGGGAAAACCAACAGCCCGATCCCCATCTTCAGATCATCTCCTCTCTTCTAATCATCTATCTTATCTAGCCGCTCTAGCTCTATATATATCTATCTAACATCTATCTATCAGCTAGCTGTGTGTGGTGTGTAAGACTGGCACTGCCTCTCTGGCTCAGCAAAGCTAAGGACCCCAGAGAAAGCATCACACTCCACAAAGGAACTTGAGCTGGGACATTGCTCTGTCCACCTGTAGGGAGTCTTCAAATGGCCACTTCTGCTGTCTGTCCACACAGAGGCCACTTAACTAGGGCTCTTCCTTTACTTTCATATGGTGGCAAATTCATCCAGTTAATACTAGGTAGCTTTATGTCCAAAGACAAGTTTTCAAAGAAAACATAGCAACAACATAGGTAAGTTAGCTTGCTATCAAAGACACGTAGGCTAAACCTCTCACCAGAAAGCAAAGGAATGTCTGCATATAAAAAAACAACTAGTTTGCAGTGATTAGGAATACAGAGTCAGTGCAGTGAGCCCAGACATATAATCAAGATTCCAAATAGACATTTTTCTCTGGTATTATCCAGAGATGTCAAAAGCGATCAAATAGCAACCTGCCACACAGCACTCTCTCTTAGCAGACAGGACCACGCAGCTGATTCCTATTTGCCTTTCTCTGCTATGTCTCCAGAGAGAAAGAAGCAGCTTGCAAACTTTCATTTGGCTTCTTGCTTTATGAACATTTACGCCAGTGGAGGTTAGTGTATTCTTTTCCTCGCTGTGTAAAGTCAGCCCGAGGTTTCTGTCTGTGGACAGTCTCTGTTCAATTTCATGGGAGAAACAAAAAACTTTAGAAGTAATCATTGTCATTAAAAATATGGTCCTATAGCTGGGCTGTGGTGGTGATCGCCTTTAATCTAAGCACGGGGGAGGCAGAAGGCAGGCAGATCTTTTGAGCTTCAAGGCCAGCCTGTCTACAGAGGCAGAGTTCCAGGACAGCTGGGGCTACAGACCAGCTTCAAAAAGGACCCAAAAAAAAAAAAGGAAAAAAAAGAAAAAAAGCAAGGTCTCCTTACTTTCCAAAGGGCATTTGGGCCTCAAAAATCTTTGAAGAAATTAGAGATTGTGTTGCCATTATTGTTAAGATTATCTCATATGTGAACACGGCAAAAAAAAAAAAGATTTATTTTGGTTTTGCTTGTTTTCCTCTTCTCAATGTTTTCTATAAACTTAGCATGAAGAAGAGTAACTGCTTTTCAGACACTGGACACCAAGCTAAACAAGCAATCCATCTCAGGATTCTCACATGCACAGCACGGCCCAATGAGCAGAGACACAGCATACCTCAGGTTACCCCCTACTCAGAAGCTGCCCCTGGTTGCCCTCCTGGGACTGGACCTCACTGTCTTTACCTCCAGGACCCTCCATCATCTGAAGTTTAATTCACAGAACATTTTTTTTTCTCGAGGCAAAGGGAAATGGACCCCCCCAACACCCCCTGCTTCCCCATCCTTTCTCTTTTCCAATTTTACTCCTTTGGCCCTGGATCATCACCCCAGTTGTATCCAGCATGAGATCTTGCTGTAGAGGCTGAGGATGGGGCCCAGGTGGCAGAGTGCTTGCCTTGAATGCAATAAGCCTGGGGTTTGATTCTCAGCTGCACATAAACTAGTAGTGGTAGAGCACACTTGCAATCCCAGCACTTAGGAATTGGAGACAGGAGAATCAAAAGTTCTAGCTTCTGTGAGTTTGAGGCCCAGGCTGGATAAAGAAGGGGGAAAAAAAAAAGGCATAGTGGGGCACCCTTTAATCCCGACCACTTAGGAAACAGAGCAGGCCAGATCTGAGTTTGAGGCCTAGCCTGGTCTATAACGGGGAAGTTCCAGGCCAGCATGGGCTGCATAGTGTAACATTGTCTCAAAAATGAAAAGTAAACAGTTGAAATATTTCTGGACTCCTCTTTGTTTTGTCAAACTGCAGCTTCCGTCTAGGCTGAGTCTCCAGGTCTGAGTCTCCTTTCTGTGCTTCTCCCTGGCGGGAGTGTCTGCTCACTCCGAGTTCAGAGGAGGCTTCTAAGTGTTTGGGGAGCAGATTTCCTTCACCTCACATGACTCATTGCCTGGGCTGGGTGCTCAGGGAGTGGAGAGGGACAACCTTAACACCCAGTTCTAAACTGCAGTGAGTTGAAAATAATGGCTGGAGAGATGGCTCAGTGGTGAAGAGCACTGCTGCTCACTTGCAGAGGACCTGGGTTCAGTTCCCAGCAGCCCCAACTGTGGCTAGTAAACTGATCTTTAAACGCCAGTTTGTAGGGAGATCCGACACAAACGCTTTTCTAACCCATAGGGCACTGCATGACAGGGACACACTTATGTATACCAGGCAATACACCTCATACACATAAGGGTAAAATCAAATAAAAAAATAGTTCCCTTTTTTTTGGTCTTTTTGAGACATGGTCTCGCAAAGCTAGTCCCTGGAGCTGCAACCTATTAGAACATGCTGGCCTTGAATCTCACAGAATCCATTGCCTCTGCCTCCCAAGTGCTTAGGACTAAAAAGCGTGTACCACGCATGCATTGACTGAATACTTTTGACCCATCAGAGTCAGATGGAATCTTTTGGAAGTGATCATCTTTGGGAAAATCGCCCAATAACTTGGAAAGCAAACAAGAGTTTCTATACTTACTTTTAAATAAAATCATCTAATCCTTTCCTGGGTCCCCACCTAACTCAACTAAGTCTCTGGCATTCCTGAAGCAATATTGGGTTTGGCATGATAGATTCTCTATGAATTTTAACTTGAATTCTCTGTGTCTGTCTGTCTGTCTGTCGCCACACGGAGAACCGGTACTTTCCAAGAGTAGGCACTGAGCTCTGTCTTCAGTTTTCCCTTCTCTCCTTGTGGGTATTATGTACTACTCAGTGGGCGCTGCCTGGGATACACTCACAGGCAGACATGAATACCCCACCCAAATCCAGGCCAGCCAGCACTCAACAAAAAGCACATTCTGAAGCACAAGGTAAAGGGATATTTTCAAGTCGAGCCTCCCAACTAACTCCGGCGTCTCATTTCTCTCTAGTTTATTTTAAATTTTAAAAAACCACGAAAACAGTGTTGAGTGGAAAATTTAAAAGTCAAACCCTGCATGTCCCAACACAGTGTCTGTTAGTCTTTTTCTTTCCTATCGATGACATTCATCTACCTTTAGTGGGATGGCCAATTTCCAGTGCTAAGCACATTTTCTTATCTGGCTGAGAACCCTCTGCGTGCCTGGACATGGGAGATCAATGTCCAGGGAGAAAGTGAAGTGTTCATGTGAATCACAATGATCCCACAGAGACAGCTGAAGGTATCATGCCAATGAAACTACTATGCCAATCTGGCCATAACCAAAAGGACCTTTAAGACATGATAGGAAAGGATTAAAAAAGAACAAACATATTTGGCATCTATTTAGATCAAGCTTTGGCATATGCTTTCATCAACCTTAGAGAATAGAGCCTATGTGGTATCCACCAGCACATTTCTCAGAGTGCCTAGCACTGTCTGGGCATAGTGAAAGTTTGCTAAGTAACCGTCAGTGCGTTCCAGTTTTCTTGTGTAGGGAGGTTGACAGATAGCTTTGATAGGAATCACAGCCACTGTCGAAACCCACTTCTGGGCTGGAGAGATGGCTCAGTGGTTAAAGAATGAGTAGTTTGCTTTTTGCATGAGGAACCTGGTTCAATTTCCCAGCACCCATATGGCGAGCTAACAACTGTCTATAACGCTAGTTCCAGGGGAATCCGGTGCCCTCTTTTGACTCTGTGGCATTGCACAACTTGAGTGAATCTATCTATGTGCAAGTGATACACCCATACACAATAAAATAAAAATTATATATAATTTATATTTAAAAAGAAGACAGCATCCTGGGCATGTTGGTGCTGTATTAATTCCCCCCAGCACTGCGGAGGCAAGAGGCCTGGCGGATCTCTGTGAAAGTCAGGCCAGCCTGGTCTAAATATACTGAGTTCCAGGCCCAGCTGGGGCTACAGTTGGACCCCATCTCAAAAAGACCAAAAACAGGAAGCCAGCTTCCGCCAGGTGTGCTGGTGCATGGGCCGTTAAATTAATCCCAGCACTCAAGAGAGACAGAGGCAGGAGGAATCCTCGTCTGAAATCAAAAGGCCATCCTTGGGTCTACAGAGTAATTTCCAGGCAAGCTGGGGGCTCCAGGGAGACCCTGTCTCAAAAAAAACAAAAAGCCATTTTCTAGTACATTTCTGTCTGATGCTTTAAAGGAGACAGTGCTTCCTAAAATCACAGGACTGGTCACATCCTTCTTGCTGTCCCTCTTTGCTCTGTGGTCACCTCTACAGCTCTGGATAACAGAAGACAATTTGGTACCTGAGAATATCGATCACTCGTTCATGGGAAAGGTCTTCAGCAGGCTCGTTGTTTATTTGGAGAATCTGATCACCAGGGAAAAGCTTGCCATAAGCCGAGCCTCCTGTTGGACATAAAATAAGTAATCGTGCTCAAGAGAGGGGGGCCAAGACCCCACATGTCACAGTAGTAGTGGGGAATGACAGCCCAAGTCCCTGGGGCACTGGTTATGTGGATCTTAATTTTCCTCTTTATAAAATATACCTATTATCCATCCCTTTTAATAGATGTTAGGAGAAAGAAAATAAGCAGAAATCTTCCAGATCAAAAGAGTTGGCCAATGAATCTACTATATTCCTAAGGAACTCGTGTGTGTGTGTGGGTACTTAAAAACTGAAATTTAATATATTTTCACTGGCCTTAGTCTAACATCAATATGAAGCTCAGGTATGAAACAAAAAACACTCTTGGCTTTTGCCTCAGCCACCTCCTGCTTCACTTCAGGCACAGGCCTATTTTTCACAAAAGAATCAAGTGAAAACAAATCAATAGTTTCTATTACTGTCTGTCCAGAAACTTGCCAGCTAGGAGCATGCAGGGTTCAAAGGGGAGGCCCTAACACTGGCCTGGAAGCTGTGGGAGGGCAAAGCCCTCGGCCAAGGTTACAAGAGCTTTTGGCCCCTCCCTTCTGGCACCAAAAAAGTGAAAAGCCAGAGACAGAATGAGGTCAGAGTTTCCCAGCTTCCCGGGTAGCATTTTCTGCCTTTTGTTATATAGGACAGAGGGAGGTGAGGAAACCCTGGGCTATTTCCACTCTCCCCCCCCCCTGGGTCCGCTTCCCCCCCTGCCCCCCCCATATAAGCCAATTCCTTTCATATCTCCCCAGCAGCCCCTACCTGCTGTGACAGCTACCACTGTAAGGGGAAGACTCTCGGAAATGTGAAATCCATAGTTCTGGAGGAGGGCATCTTTGTCAACCTTCACCATGTGTCTCACAGGGGTGAGGGCCTGGGCTGGGCTCCCAGGTGGCCCATCAGCAGCAGCAACTTTAGCCCTGGAAGAGAAAGAGTCTGTAAAAAAAAGGGCAGAGTTCCAAATGGTGGCCACCAACTGGGTCAGTTCCGGGAGTGACAGAGAATGATTTGGGGCTGAAGAGACATCAACGTTCCCTTTTCAATACTGGGGGGGATTGAACCAGGGCATCACTCGTGCTAGGCAAGGGTTGTGTTCTATAACCATTTGCGACATTTCCCATCACCAGCCCTGGTTTTTGTTTTTTGGAGAGAAGGTCTCACTATGCAGCACAAACTGGTCCAAACAAACTTGAAGATCCTCCTCCTCCTCCTACTTCTTTTCTGTCTGCCTTCTAATGCTGGGATTATAGTGTACCACCACACCCAACACACCAAAGCGTCTCGTTTTATTTATTTAAATTTTTTTTTTTTGTTTTTTTTTTCAATTTTTTTTTCTTTTTTTGTTTTTTTTTTTTTTTTTTTTTTTTTTTTTTTTTTTTTTTGTTTTTTTTTTTTTTTTTTTTTTGTATTATGTGTATGAGTGTACTGTCCCCGTATGGAGTGTGACGGTCTGCACATAGGTCAGATGCAAACCCAGTGTCCTGTCATGCAATGCCCACGGAGGTCAGAAGATGGGAGGAGGGCGGCGGATTCCCTGGATTCCCTGGAACTTAGGAGCCAATACGGTTCTTAAGAGCCGCCATCTCGCCAGTCCCACAGTGAGTCTCTCTTTAATTAAAACTCTCCTCTTTAATCTCTCCTCTTTAAATATGTAAGCCCAGGACCTAAGCTGGGTGAGGTGTGCCCTAAAACAGCTCTCAAAGTAGAAACCCGAATAAAACAACCCAAATCTATCTCTTTCCAGGCAGGAGTTCCCCCCCCCCCCTGCCTCCAGTCCGCTGCCCTGTCAAAAAGGAAACGAACGCGATGTTCAACCTTCTGTAAGGTTGAAAATCACCTCATGATCCCCCCCCACGTCCCTGAATGAATTGAATAAACCTCATGATATCGATCCCCACTTCTCGAGCCATAGTGCTAAGTTCATACTCAGTGTCCGTACGCAGTAAGTGTTTGTTTTTTTTTTTTATTTTGTCTCTCGTCCTCTCTAGAAAGGTTGGGGGACTGGTGAGATGGCTCATCAGTGTAAGAGCAATTGGCTGCTCTTGCAGCAGGCCCAGGTNTTCTAAAAAAACAAAACAAAAACAAACAAACAAACAAAAACAAAACAAGGAGCACTAGCAGCAGCAACAAAAACAGGGCTAGGGGAGCTGAGCTGGCTCAGCTGTTAAGAGCTGTTTCCCAGCTCTTAACATGCTGCTAGTATAGGTTTTAATTTCCTGTTCCAGGGTCTCTGATGCCCTCTTCTGGCTTCCAGGGGTACTGTATGCACATGATGCCTGTTACATAAAATGCAGGCAAAACACTTTATGCGCCTTTAATCCCAGGACTCAGGTGGCAGAGGAGGCAGTCTCTTTGAGTTTAAGGCTAGCCTGGTCTACATCCTGAGTTCACGGCCAACTGGAGCTATAGGGAAACCCCATATTAAAAAAAAGATCAAACTAACTAACCTAAAACCAAAGAAAAATCACAAAAACCAATTTAAAAAGATTTAATGATTATTATTATTTTTTTGGTCTTTTTGAGGACAGGGTTCTCCCTGTAAGCCCTAGCTGTCCTGGAACACTCTGTAGACCAGGTGGACTTGAACCACCAACAGATCTGCCTGTCTCTGCCCCCCAAGTGCTAGGATTAAGGCGTGTGCCACCACACCGGCCCAATAATGATTATTTTAATATGTATTTTTGATTATACTTTCATACACATTTTTTTTTTTTTATGTTTTAAAAATTCTTTATTATTATTTGATTTTTTTTGAGACAGGATTTTCCTGTAGCCCCAGCTGTGCTGGAATTTTCTTGTAGATAGGCTGGCCTTGATCTCAGAGATCTGCCCGCCCCTGACTCCTGAGTGCAGGCGATTACAACGTGTGTGCCAGCATTGTCTGGCATTTTTACTCGGGTTCCGGGGATCAACTTGGGTTTTCTCATGCTTGTAAGCAAGCACTTTACCAGCGAGCCATCCTCCTAGTCCTTCCCAATTTTGGGGGAGTCTTTTTTTTTTTTTGGGGGGGTCTTTTTTGAGAAGGGTCTCCCTGAGCTCTAGCTGTCCTGGATCACCCTGTAGACCAGGCTGGCCTTGAACTCACAGAGATCCGGCTGCCTCTGCCTCCCAAGTGTAGGATTAAAGGCGTGTGCCACCACACCTGGCAAGATGAGGTTTTATGTAGTCCAGGCTGGCCTCCATGTGGATGACCTTGAACTTCTGATCCTCCTACCCGCTCCACTTCCCAATGCTGAGATTACAGTTCTAAACACTATGTCCGGTTTGATATGATGCTGGGGATCAAACCTAGGACTTTGTGCATGCTAGGCAAGCACTCAAGTGAGCTGTATGATCTGTATCTGTGGGTGCTGGTGTGTGTGTGTGCATGCATGTGTACACCAGAGGATAATGTTGGATGGCATCTTCAGGAATACCATCCATCTTTAAGACAGGGTCTCTTCCTGGCTTGGTAATTTGTTTTCATTTGTGTGTGTGTGTGTGTGTGTGTGTGTGTGTTGCTGGTTGTGTGTGTGTGTATGCAGGTGTCCACAGCGGCCAAGTGTGTCTGATCCCCTTGGAGTTGGAGAGTTAGTTACAAAGCTGTTTTGAGTGACCTACCCACGGATGCTCGGGACTGAACTTTGGGCCTCTGCTCTTACCCTCTGAGCTGTCTCTCTAGTCCTGTGATTTTTAGTTTTTAATAAACTTTGTAAAAATCATGATTGCAGTTGGGTGTATTGCACAGGTCTCTAATCCCAGCACTAGAGAGATGAGGCAGAAGAAAAGGACAGGGAGTTCAAGGTCATCCTCACCTATACATCAAGTTTGAAGCCAACCTGGATTACATGAGACTCTGTCTCAGAAAACAAACAAAGAGAGCCATGTGTGGTGGCACACGCTTCTAATTTTCCAGGCCACTTGGGAGGCAGAGGCACATGGGTCTCTGTGAGTTCAAGACCAGACTGGTCTAAGAAACCCAGCCTCCAGGGCAGCTGGGGCTTTAGGGAGACTCTGTCTCAAAGTTATTGATACTTTGTAGTCATTTTATCTGAATGTGTATTGAATTTATATAAATTCTCACTTATAACTTTGGTATTTCTTGCCTTTATTTTGTTATTTCAATTTGAAAATGATTTTGTGGGGGGCTGGAGAGCTAGCCTGGCAGTTAAGAGGAAGTAGGCTCTAAGCACGGACTGCTCTTGCAGGGACCTGGGTTCGGATCCCTAGCCCCCACATGGCGGCTGAGCTGAGACCATCTGTAACTCAGTCCAGGAGAAACTTCAGTTCCAGGGGAATCTGAGACCCTCTTCTGACCTCCCGCGGCATTGTAACAACACAAACACGGGTGCACAGACTTACATGCAGACAGTCCATCATAGACATACAAAAATAAATAAAAATAAAATTTTTTTTTTTTTTTTTTTTTTTTTTTTGTGTGTGTGTACATGAGTGAGGGCACCACATGTGCTATGGCATGCTATGGCATGTTGCGTGGATGCAACATTTGTGGCGCGTCAGATGGCCAACTTTCGTGTGTCAGTCACTTTGCACTTTGTTTTGGGACAGGGACCTCCTTTCATAGCATTCTGATAATTCCATCTCTGCCTCTAATCTTCTTTTTTTTCTTTTTCTTTTTTTTTTTTTTTTTCTTCCTTAATTGCTATGGGGATTACGGATTGCATAGCACTCTGTCTGGCTTTCCATGAGTCTAGGAATCCTAGCTGTTAAGCGCTTCCACTGAGCCACCTCCTCAGCTCTGTCTGGTTCACTTTATGTTTGCTTGCTGAGGATATAATGGGGAACATGATTGTTATGTGCTAGCATGTGTTTTCTTGCTGACTGCTCCCCTGACTGCTTCTTGTATGTAACTAGGCATGTGTTTCTTGTATTTTTATTTATTTATATTTTTCGTTTTTTTGTTGTTTTGTGCATGTATGTATGCATGGGTTTGTGCTGTGTTGTGCAATGCGCCAGGGCAGGTTAAAGCGGTTCAGATTCCCCCCTGCCAATCTAGAGTTCGTCCTGCCGAAATGGAGTTTCATGATCGGTTCTCGGCCGCATGTGAGGCTGCGGTGATCAGACCCGGTCCTCTGTGAAGGAGCGGTCGGCGCTCTTAACCACCTAGGCCACTCTCCAGCCGCCATAGCGCATGTGTGTTCTTTGCTGAGCTTCTCCCCTGACTGTTCTTGTTATTGTGACTAGGCATGTCTTCTTGCCTGAGCTTGTTCCTAACCATTGACGTGTATTTCTACCCTTATTGTAGTTATAGATTTCTCTTTTTCAAGTTCAAACACTCCAGTCTTTACAGTGAGTTATAAGAAAAAAATATGCCCCATCTGGCATTTACATTATAAATAAAAACAACAGACTCAACCGAGTAACTCGTTCTTCTGAACTTCTAGTTGAATCAGAACTGTCGTTGAAATATTTTCTCTACTTGATCTTAGCCAAAAAAGGCTGAAAAGCAATTTTTCGCACCGTTAGGGCATTTCTAAAACAGTTAATCCTCTTAAGCAAGACTGGAATTAAATATCATTTTGGAAACGAGAAAATTCAGACCGAAAGACATTGTCCAAGTCTCATAGCTAGTAAATAATAGAACCATAATTTCTACCCATATCTAGGTTGTTCTGCTTTTATTGATTTATTCCATTATTAGAAGACCTCATCATTAACCAGAAGAAATCACTGAATTTATAATCAGATACCTCTATTGTTGAGGTCAATATAGTATCTCCTAGTTTTATTTAAATGTTCTAAGTCCATCTGATAATGATTTTTGAGTGCTGGGATTACAATTGTGCGCCATTGTGTCCAGCTTGTGTTAGTTTAAAATTTTATTTATTTTGCGATAGAACTTGAACCCCAAAGGCCCAGTGTACACTGAAGCATGCACTCTTCTGACTGATGCACACTAAAGCATGCCTCTTCTTACTGATATACACTAAAGCAAGCACTCTTCTGATGCACACTAAAGCATGCACTCTTCTACTGATTCACATAAAGCATGCACTCTTCTACTGATTACCACACTAAAGCATGCACTCTTTTTTTTAATTTTTTATTTATTCTGTATGTGTATGAAGGGACGTCTGCATGCAGTTTGTGCACCCGTGTCGTGCAGATTGACCGCGGAGGTTCATGAAGCGGGGGGGCAGTTTCGGATTCCCTGAGAACGGAGTTTTTGGAATTGGAGTTTCAGACGGGTTCTCAAGCGCGCATGTGGGTGCTGGGGATCGAACCCGCGTCCTCTGCAAGATGCGGTCTGGCTCTCTAACCGCTAGTGCCCATCTCTCCAGCCCCAAGCAATGCCACTCTTTTACTTGATGCACACTAAGCATGTACTCTTCTTCTGATTTCACACTGCATCACCCTATGACATAAGGCACTCTTCTACTGATGCCTATTTCAGCTTTCCTTTTTTTTTTTTTTTTGTCTTCTTTGACGACAGGGTCTCCCTGTTAGCTCTCAGCTGGCCTGGAACTCAATTTTGTGTGTCCAGGTGGCTTGAACTCCCAGAGATCCTCCTGCCTCTGCCCACGCAGTAATAGATATTTAAAGGCATTGTACCACCACGCTCTGGCCCTTAGTTTCTGTTTAACAAGGAAGCTGTGGAGATGGGCTTCAAGCGGTTAAGAGTGCTGGCTGCTCTTGCACAGATGAGGCTTCAATTCCTAGACCCACATAGTAGCTAACGTCCAAGACTCCAGTTCCAGGGAATTTGAGCCTTCTTCTTACGCTCTGTAGGCATATTGCAGGACAGGAGTTTAGACGTTGTAGTAGCTGTAGGCAGCCACCCTCATCCATCTAAAAATATAATAAATAGTTTTTTTGAAAAAAAGACAAGTTGTTTTTAATTTTTTTTTTATTTTATCTTATTTCTGTATTGTGTAGCAATGTACCGCTGCTTAGTCCTGTTGTTACCACGTGTCGCTGCAAATGCCACGGAGAGTCAGAAGAGGGTGTCACATCCCCTGGAACTGGAGTAAAGACAGTTCTCCCTGCCCTGTGGGTGCTGGGGATCGAACCTGGGGGTCGCTTCCGTAAGAGCCGTGGTCGCGCTGCGCTCTTGAACTCGTTAATGCCAATCTCTTCCAGCCCCAAAAAGACAAGTTTTTTGAGACAAGATCTAGTACGTTATAGATCAGGCTGAGTCTATAGAACTTGCTATTTAGACCCGGACTGGCCCTCAAATCCCAGAGAGAGTCTAGTTCCTCCTCTGCCTCTTGAGTGCCTGAGGAGCTATAAAAGCATATGCCACGATGTCAAAGCCTGGGTTTTATGAATGCCAGAAAGTGGATACCTTGAATCTTTCTAGTATAGCTTTCAAAAACCAATTCCGTTCCATGCTATGGGCTCTTTCCCCTTTTTTTTGTTTCCTTCTCAAAATCATCCAACTTATACCCGGATTATGAAACATCTTTTTAAAATAAAATGAATTTTTTATATTATTTTCTTTTATGTACTACCGACCTCCGTCAAATAGTTCTTCACAAATGTAGTGGAAAGTAAGTACACCACTCTTCTGCTGTACCACTGCCCAAAGACCCCAAGGTCAGAAAGCAGAAAGAGGCATTGGAATGTTCCTTAGGGGAACTGGAGTTGACCGATGAATTTTTCCAAGAACCATGCCATGTAGGTGGTGGAATTTCAAACCCGGGTCTCTTAAGCACAAAGCAACCTAGGTGCTTAGAAACTGCTCATTGAAACAAAACAGTGCTCCTTAAGTATTTAAGTGTTATTTTGTCTTTTTTATGTGTATTAATATATTTTGCTTGCCTAGTTATGTAAGTAGCAGCGCAACTGCCCTCTTTGTTAGCCACCCAACCGTTGGCCAGAGGCCTAGAAAGTAATGAGATGTCAATCCCCTGGAAAACTGGAATTAAGGTTGGGTTGTTACGCTGGCTCTGTGGCGTGCTGGAAGAATCGTTGAACGTGGTGCCACATCCCTGCTGCAGAAGAGCTGTGTAAGCAGACCACTGAGCCATCTAGTCCAGCTCCCCTGTGGTGTTCATTAATGTTTATAATAGAATCTTTAAAGTTAAAAACTTAATTGCCTTGTAACAAGGACTGTCAAAGGATTTTTTGGCACTTTCCTCTAAGGGCAAGGATTGATCTATTGTGTTTTAGCCTGTCTAGGAACTTCCCTTCCCACAGTCTTACATGATCTATGCTAAATGTCATCTGTCCTTGGAAGGATCAAATGATTCATGATGTTAAACTGACACTTTCCTGATGAAGTGAAAGGAGAGGAAGGAAAGGTGAAACACTTCTCATTATTTTGTGTTACTATAATTTACTGAATTTTTAATTAGTAAGTAGGTAAGATGTCATTTGGGTATGAGAATTTCATTCTTAAAATTTTCGATGTGTGCTGATGCTTGGTGGTGCAACGACACTTGAAGTCCCGAGCGAGCTGTGGGAGGCAGAAGGTAGGGAAGGATACTCTGTGATTAATGAGGCCACCAGTACATCCTTACCACTGAGTCATCATTCTTCTCCAGCCCTGTTCAGAAATTCTTGTTGCTCTCTCTCAGCCCATGAGTACTGGTGGACCATTAGTGTTCTTTTTTGTTTTTTTATTTATTTATTTTACATTTGAGACAGGGCCTCACTATGTAGTACTTTTGGCTAGATGATGGAGAACTGGCGTTCACATAAGGTTCACCTGCCTCTGCTCTCCCATTGCTAGCATATTAGGTTCTTTGGCTGGGTGATAAGGGGCGAGGATGGCGTGCTATCGGAGCTAGGAAACTGTGGGAGACCATTTCCTTATAGGTCATTTATTCTGAATTCATTATCAATTAGGTCCCTGAAACTGTAAAACAATTGATGTCAACTAAAATAGACATATTGCTTGGCCAGGGCATAACTCAGGTCGGCGCAAACGCACTATATAAACTGACTTGGCAGTAAAGGCAAGGCAGGTGTTGCTGTGTGAGTTCAAAGTCCAGCCTAGTCTACAGAGTGAGTTCCAGGGACAGCCTGGGGCTACAGGGAGACCCCCTGTCTCATGAAGAACAACAACAAAACAACAACAACTTAATAGCCTGTTGGAGATGACTTTCGTCTTTCTCCTTTCTCCTCAATATATTTTTTTTCTATTTTTGTCTTTTTGAGACAGGGTCTCCTCCCTGTAGTGGACCACGTTGTGGCTGAGTAACTTGCCGGTCCCAATGTGATAGACCAGAAGCTGGCGCCTTGAACTCACCGCTATGCTCCCAGTAATCTGCCCATCCGCAAGTGCTGGGTATTTAAAGAGCTGTCAGCCACAGTCCCATTTGAGATAGAGTATGACTTTTTATTTCATTACCTTCTGTAAAAACGTTGCTGCTTTCATTAGGGGAAAGTCAGTTTCTTTAACAAATAAGTACTGGTTTTCCTTCTCACTCAAAGAAATAAGCAATTGCCCACTTAAAACAAGCACACCAGCTCTTTTTTATCCCATTTCATTTTATTCTGTTTGATTTTAAGAATGTTATTGCATGATTGTAGGTAAATAATGAGATATGCGTGTTGGCGATTTGTGTGGAGGTCAGGAGAAGCGAATTGGAGAGTCAGTTCTTCACACAGTATTAGCCGCTCAGTGACTTCCAAGTTGCCAGGAGGAGTTGGCAGCAGGTGCTCTTTAATTTACCTGATGGTCCATTTGATGGGCCCACTGCTTATTTCTTTGTGTAAGTGGATGCGTCATGAGGCTTCCGGGTGTTTATGTGTGTGCAATCGATTTGCGTGTATGTGGTTATGCACATATGTTTGGGTGAGTGCTGAAGTTAGAGGACAATTCTCAGAGGTATCAATCCACATCTTTTGAGACAGGCTCTTGACTGCCTGAGGATTACCCATATTATGCATAGACTAGCTGCCCAGGGAGCCCCACGGGATCCTGCCTGGCCAAGTAGATGTGAAGTTCCGGAAGGAACAAAAATAATACCACATTATCTGCAATGACAGGAGTCAAATATACAAAACCTATTGGTCTACTGAAATATCTCGTTGCAGTGCATTTTGGTTATATGATTTGATTGTGGTATATACTACCCATAGAATGTTGACTTTTGGCGGGGTAATGTGTGGACCTCATACCAATTCTAAAGGCCAGCCTGTGTATCCGTAGTAAGTTCCAGGTCAGTTCTGGGCAGAGAAAGGAATGAGATCATTATCTCAAAAAACAAAAGGCTGGACATGGTATCATGCCTTACCTCATCCCACAACACTGCGGCGAGCATGGCAGCAGATCTCTGTGAGATTGAGGCCAGCCTTGAGCGTAACTGCATAGCAAGTTTCAGGCAGTGAAGGGACTACAGGGAGACCCTGTCCCAAAAGGACCTCCCCCACCCCGGAAATAAAAGAAATCCAAAATTCATTTATATTTGAACAATTATAAGTAGAAATACAGGTTGACATCATTCGAGCTTGAGCATTCAAGTTCCTCATTGGCTAGTTGCCAAAGCTACTTATTTAGGGGTGAGTGGGAAACTATTCTTTTTTTTTTGGTCTTTTCGACAGGTCTCCTGTACGCCCCAGCTGTCCTGGAAACTCACTCTGTAGACAGGCTGGCCTTGAACTCACAAAGATCTGCCTGCATGTGCCTCCTGAGTGCTTAGAATTAAAGGCGTGCCGCCCCTCTGCAACCAGTGGCCTGGGGGAGCTATTCTTTTTTACTGATTGGTTGACTTAATTGATTAGGATAAGGTGGTCACTCTGTCTTTGTATCCAGGCTTGACCTCAAGTCATTGCTATGTTGCTGGAGAGAACATTGATATCATTTCTTTGAACTTTCTCTATAGGTCTGTGTGCTACCATGACTCCGTGCACGGGAACAGAATGTAAGCTCCCAATGATTTTTGCCTTTTCTCAGCCCATGTCTGTTCTGGTAACGTGGTTGACTGTTCGGGAAGGTGCCGAGAGATGGCTCGCTGTTAAAGTGGCACGACTGCTCTTGCAGAGCAGCCTGGTTCAATCTCCCAGCACCCACAATGGGGCAGCTTGAAGCACCGTCTTTTACCACTCCGAGCAAAGTTCCCGGGAGGGCCGAATCCCAGCGCAGCCTCCTCATGCCGTGACGATCCCGACGAAGCGCGACAGACGTAGCACCAAGGCCTCATACATTGCCGACGCTTAAACTCATGAACATAAAAAAAAAAAAAAAAAAAAGAGTTGGGGCTTGGAGGAGATGGCGCCTACGCGGTTAAAGAGCTTGCCAGCTGCTCTTGCAGAGGACACCAAAGAGTTCTACTTCCTCTTTAGCACCTACAAACGATCAACTAGAGAAACCATACTCTCTAACTCCAGTTCCAGGGCATCCAAACATCCCCCTCTACGTGACCTAAGTGGCTCGACATGTGCCAACCTACCGCGAGTTGTCTTCACTACGAATAAACAAAGTCTAAACTTAATAAGAATTAAAACGATGGACATTTCAAATATTACATCATGTTAAGAGACAGCAAAGTGATATAAGTAACTTCCGCAACTTGTTATAACTGGTTGCTCTGTTTTACCCTATTTCTGATGACTTGCTGTCGAGCTGATTTCTACTATATTATGCTTAGCTCCTGCCTTGTTTTCTATCATGTCAGCTAAGCTTACTGTAGCTCTTCTGAGTATAAAGTTGCTATCGGATTTATGCTACCTTGCGTTTCCCTCTGGAACCGCCCCAATCACTTCATGCCGCCTCTATTTCTCTTCTCTCTAATATAGAAACTATATCGGTTTTGCAGAGGTCTAACTTTCTATCCTATTCATCTAAAAAAAAACAGGATTATTTCCAACATTTACATGATTCTAATTTCTCGATACAAAAAAAAAGATTAGTGAAAGAAAGATCTGAAACCTTGAACGTAATACAAGACCAAAATAAAAGAGTTTATTTGGAAATGACCATTTGCTTCATAAGTCTAGCTCTTTTGTGCCTAGGGAATCCCAATGGTGAAGAGAGAATAATACTACTGGCTAGTTAGGGACTTGAAAGTGATGTCCTGAGAAAGATACAGGGCTTTCCAAAATACTTTTTGTTTTCAAAAAGAGACTTTCTAGATTAGGATTCTAAATGTTTACGAGAAAATCATTTTGTTGGGCTAGGAGAGATGGCCTAGCGGTTAAGAGCACGCACCAACCTGCTCTTGCAGAGGGACCTTGGGTTCGATCCCCAGCACCCACATGGCCGCCCTGAGAAAACCGTCTGTAACTCCAATTCCCGTAGAGAACTCCAGTTCCAGAGGGAATCGAGACCCTCTTCTGCCACCTCCGCGGCATTGCACGACATGGAGTGCAGAGGGACCTACGATGCAGACCAGTACATTCATACACATACAAGAATAAATAAAATTAAAAAAAAAAAAAAGAATTCATTTGTCATTTAAAAATATTTTATAGCTGGGCGTGGTGGCTATAGCCTTGGGAGGCAGAGGCAGCAGAGATGTCTGTGAGTTAGAAGCCAGCCTGGTCTGCATAGTGAGTTCCAGGCCAGCCAGGGCTACATAGTGAGATCCTACCTCAAAAAAATAGAAATAACAAAATAAACAAACAAAAACCATATAGGACTGGGTGTGGTGCTCACACTTGTAATTGCAGCATTCAGGAGGATGATGCAGGAGGATCAAATGTTTGCCGCCAACCTGGGCAAGCTCCAGTCCAGCCTAGGCTATATATGAGACCTAGCTTCCAAAAAATACACAAGTAAGACAAAACAAAAAATTTTTTAAATGTATAGGTCCCTTTCCCCAAAATTAATTTAAAATCGGAACTAATAGCCCTCAAAAACATTAATTAAAACTACCTAGCCCCTTTCAAATAAAAATGAAGTCAAATGAAAAGCAGAGTTGTTAGGAAATAGTTTAAGAAGATTTAGGAAATAATTAAAAATGAGAACAGTGCTTCTTTAAATTTATTATGTGGTTTTGAAGCTGTGCTCAAGATAAAATTCATAATCCAAAGTGTTTTTACTATTTAAAAAGGAAATCAATTAAATTTTCAGTGCAAAGAAGTTGGAAAATTAATAAAGTAAGGTATCCAGGTATGCCTTTAATCTCCAGCAATTGGCAGGCAGAGGCAAGAGGATCAGCAGTTCAATGCCAGCCTTAGCTACACAGCCAGGAGACTACGTGAGACCCTGTGTCAGTAAACCAAAACAAATAACTAATGGGATTAAAGAAAATAATCAAAATAAAAAATCTACATTTTTTTAAATTTTATTTATTTCCATATGTGTATGAATGTACTGTCTGCATGCAAGTCTGTGCACCTGTGTCGTGCAATGCAGCGGAGGTCAGAAGAGGGTGTCGGATTCCCCTGGAACTGGAGTTCTCCTGGAATTGGAGTTTCAGACGGTTTTCAGCCGCCATGTGGGTGCTGGGGATCGAACCCGGGTCAATCTACATCTTACAGTGATCCTCCTGCCTCAGCCGCCAAAATGATGGTGTTGCAGTATGTCACTGCACCCAACTTCATCAAGCACCTGGGAAACAGGCAGTCTCATCACACACCACATGGTGTCACAGAATCTAAATTTTAAAAATAAACAGGGCTTATGAGATGGCTTAGTAGGGTAAAGGAGCTTGCTGCCAAGCTTGACTACCTGAGTTCAGTCCCTAGGATCTAGATGATAGAGCCAACTCCTGTACATCCTTCATTGACCCCCAAATATCCACTGTGGCATGCAAATGCCCCCCCATACACACATGCATACACCATCACAAACACACACAGACTCACAAAAAGGTTTTAAAATAAATAGACTGTAAGTAATATGGATAGGTGACTATCAGGCCATAGGTTGTAGAATGTAGAAAGATTCCCTGTGTGTAGGAGAGAGGAAAAAGCAGAACAAATGAAGCAGCTTTTGTGAAAATACATTTCTGTAGGCCAAACATGGCAAAGAGAGATCTGGTCTCTTCTTGTTCAACAAGTGTTATCTTTTATTTTTATTTCTTGGGAAGGGGGGGGAGGTCACCTAATTAGGATTAAGATGTTTGCCATAAATATGACAGCCTAAGTGTTCTATGTACAATAAAGCCAGGCTTTTCTATTCTAACCAGAGCTTGACTATGAAATAATGTGAAACCAGTATAAAAACAAAGAAAGCGAATCGGTCTGAATAGTAGCGCAGGTGTTAAGCCATTCTTCTTATTTAGTTTATCATTCCAGTGGGAAGCATCTTAATCTTAATTAGGTGAGGATTGTTTTTTTTTCCTACAGCATTTTCATGAACTAAACAAAATAAAGCACTTGTTATGTAAGGCAGGAAAGCATGTAGCTGTCTCCTTTAAAAAATTGAAAAGTAGGGGCTGGAGAGATGGCTCAGTGGTTCAGAGCGCTGACTGCTCTTGAAGAGGACCTGGGTTCGATTCCCAGCACCCACAAGGTGGCTAAGAACCATCTTTAACTCTAGTTCCAGGGGAATCCGATGCCCTCTTCTGACCTCCTCGGCATTGCATGACACGGGCGCACCAACATACATGCAGACAGTATACTCATACACATAAAAAATAATAAATAAAAAAAATTTTTTAAATGAAAAGTAGCTGGGCGTGGTGGCGCATGCCTTTAATCCTAGCACTCGGGAGGCAGAGGCAGGTGGATCTCTGTGAGTTCAAGGCCAGCCTGGTCTACAGAGTAAGTTCCAGGCCTGCTGGGACTACAGGGAAACCCTGTCTTGAAAAGACAAAAAAAAAAAAAAAAGTAAATTTTGTATGAAATACACAAAGCTTCAGTAAAAACTGGCTTTAAAAAATTGAAAAGTAGGGCCAGGCCTGATGTTGCACGTCATCTTCCTAGCATGGGCAGGAAAGAGGCAGGCGTTATCTCTGTGAGTTCAAGTCCAGCCTGTTTACATAGTGAGTTCCAGTACCAGCCAAAGCTATGTAGGAGGCTCTGTCTCAACAAAGACCAAAAAAAATAAAAAAAAAAAAAAAAAAAAAACACAAAAAAAAAAAAAAAACAAAAAATAAAAAAAAAAAACAAAAAACCAAATTAAAAAAGTTGAAAAGTAGAGGCTGGAGAGATGACTTAACGGTTAAGAGCACTGGCTGCTCTTGCAGAGGACCCACGTTCAGTTCCCAACACTTAAATGATAGCTAATAACAGTAACTATGGTTCTAGGCAGATATGATGCCTTCTTCTGACTTCTTTGGGTATTGTATGCATGTGGTACATGCCTTTAACCCCAGCATTGGGGAGGCAAAGGCAGGTGGGTGTCTGGGAGCTCAAGGCCAGCTTGGTCTATATACTGAGTTCCAGGCCAGCTGGAGCTGCAGGGAGACCCTGTCTCAAAATAAATAAATAAATAAATAAATAAATAAATAAATAAATAAATAAATAAATAAATAAATAAAATAATTTTAAAAACTGAAAAGTAAGAGGAGATGAAAATTTCCATGTTCCCATATCAATTCCTGAGATTCCCACAAGATTCCAGGCAGAAATGTAAAGCCCTGGAGAAACTGCAGAAGAGCCCATTTCTGGCCACTGGAACCCCTGAGAAATGCCCTAAATGTTGACTGACTTAGCTCCTAGGGCTCCACCAGAAATGTCCTGAAGCATTTTACATTGTGACCTGGTCAGACATACTTTGTTTCACCAGGAAGGTATATCATGATTATAGTAGATTCTTGGGGTTCTCAAATGATTGAAACTGATTAGGAATTATAAATCTAAATTGTATGGGGAAAAAAATCTATTCTGGCCTAATTTTGCAAATCTGCATTTGTTTATATAAATTACCTGAATATCCAGGCATGGTAGTGCATGCCTTTAATCCCAGCACTCGGGAGGCAGGGGCAAGTGGATATCTGTGAGTTCAAGGCCAGCCTGGTCTACATAGTGAGTTCCTGTCTCAAAAAAAAGACAAAAAAATGCATGAATAATTTAATGTTGTTAATACTAATAGTTAGCATCTTATATTATTTTTGTCAGAAGAAAATCCTGGAAGGCAGGTATACTTGTTTTCTCCCTTTTGCTGTTGTGGAGGCTGCAGCCTCACACGTACATGGTGTCAGATGGAGTTCAATGGGGCTGTGTTGTTTTCTACGGAGTTAGACTCTAGAGCCCACGGTTACTAAAATCATGCTGTTTTACCTCCTTGAGCCCTGCTGTTTTGATTAAATGATACTGAGTGACCCTAGATAGGAGTACTGCAAAACAATGTAGAAATGTTTTTCAACCAGGCCTTTTCAAGGTCCTTAAAGCATTAACACTGCAGCAGAAACATACAGATTTTTATCAGTGAGCCCAGGAAGGGCTCAGAAGTCCTAGGAAAATGGTAGTTCATAGTCTCTAAATTGTTCCTTTAAAATAACAGATGGCCAAGTGCACTTGGGAAAGTGGTTCGCAGTATGCTGTTCATGCCAAGATACCCGATGTTGACGTTCAGGCAAAAAATGTAGGCACCCCCACGGGGCCACGGATTGGGCGTTTCCATGATCAGTGCTGCTGCATTCATTCCCAGTTTCATGGCTGGGTGGTTTCGTGTGTAACCTTCTTCCCTGTGATTCCCAGTAACTATGCTAATTCAGAATAAGTCTACCTTGTTTGAAATCACTCTTCTAACATTGGGCAGTGCTGTCTTCCCATCTTCAAGCTGAACACTTATGCCTTGTAGAGGCATTTTTGTGACTTTTCACTTCCCTGATGGTTTTCTCGATAGATTCTAATGTCATAGTGACCCCTCAAAATGGTGTCACCTAGATATAACGGAGTTCCATCAGCAGCCAGAAAGTACCACAGGGAGTGAAGGGTCGCATCTGATAACATGGTCGCATCTGATAACAAGTGGAACCAAGACCAGATTAACATTCGGCAAGGCCTAGTACACAACTCTTGGCTTGGGTGAAATCTGTGGTCAATGAAATACCAAGCTGATTTTCAAAGTTTCCAAACCAAGTCCCCCTAACACCCTGCTTATGTGATTGATTTTTTTAAAAAGCCTCAGAACTACTCTTGCCATTAATTCCTGTCAGGTCGTGGTGCCTTGGCCCAGTGCTTTGGCCTGCTATGGTTTTGTAGCCATGAGGTTAAGAGGCTTCTTTGTACAGTCTCCAGCTGTGATCATTGTCCCTTGCTGTCATGGAGCCGCCCAGGTCTGCCCCACTTCTATTCTTAGCTAGTTCATTTTCTTTAACATGACCCAGCTCTGGGCCTAACTCTTGCAAGACTGTCCTTCCTAGCATGAGAAACAACAATGGCAGCCCCCTGCAGACCCTGTTTTCTCTGCATCTCTCTTCAGCTCTGCCCCTGATTCACTGTTTCTTCAGAGTGGTGCCTGCTGTACCTGTTGCTTTGAACTCTGGCTCTGCCTGTTCCCTCCAGCTCTTGACAGCTGTCTCCCTACACCCTCTTACTTTTGTTCTGGGATTTCCCCGACTTTGGCTCAGACCCCCTCCTGGTCCTCGAGGCTTTCGTGCACCGCTGTTCTAGAATTCTGGATTCTTGGTTTTTTTTCCTTCAAGTTTCTGATGACTGAGATCTGATAACACCTTGTTATTCTGTATCATTCATAAATACTTTCTTTGCCTTCATCCAAGGCATTGCTGAGCATCATTGATAATGACTAAGCCAGGGGAAGCCTGAATTACTTAGATAAAAATTGGGACTATTAGACCAACATGCAGACAGTACAGTCATACACATAAAAAATAAATAAATAAAATTAAATTTTTTTTAAAAATCAGGACTATTGGGCTGGGAATGTAGCTCCATAGTAGATTCTTGGTCTAATATGAGCAAGGCCCTGGGTTTGATCCCCAGTACTAGAAAGGGAAAAGAGAGGAGAGGAGAAGGTGATGGGAAGGAAAGAAAGGAAAGGAAAGAAGAAAGGAAAAAGGAAAGGAAAGGAGGGAAAGGGGGAAGGGAGGAAGGGAAGGAAAAAGGAAAGGAGAGAGGAGGGGAGACGAGAGGGTAGTAGAGAGGAGAGGGGAGGGAAAAAAGAATAAGAACTCTTTTGAGTGAAAATCAGTCACTCTTGAATCCACCTAACGACTCTGCATCTGGCCTTCTCCACAGGGGGATTGTGGGAAAAATTATCAAATGCTTTGCAAGAATAAAGGAACACTACTATACCCACAGGACCCTGGCCCGCCAATCCAGAATGCTATCTTCAAAAGAAAAATGAACTTGATTGGCTGTGGCTTATTCTTGGTAACTCCGTATTAGTCATTAGTGGTCATGTCTAAAACTCTCTGGTCATTTCTCATCTTAGATTTTTACCAAGAATTAATAACAGGCTTGCCAGTGAGTGTTTTCCTGAATATTCTGTGTTTATGGTAGGAACTTGATATCTGACCATCTGTAGTCTTGTAAAGCTATCTTCCTTTCTCTGCTCTTGGGCAATGCTGACTGTTGTGTATTGTAGTTCCATGAGCCTCCTAGATTCAGCTGGATAGGAGTCTTGAACTCATTCAAAGTCCAGTAGTCTCACCAGGTCTTTTGGATTGTAACTTCCTTTATCCTCTTTCCTTTATTTCTTCCAATTGGAAAACCAAGACTTTGTACATTTCTTCCCTTGGAGCAGGGCTGCTCGTCCCTCTCCTGCCGTAACTGTTATGGTTTGAACGCAAGCCTCATCTTTGAGGTGGTGGATCACGGTTATGTATCCTGTCACGCCAAGCAAAATCAGTTCTCTTCTTGCATTAAAATTTCAGGGTCATTTGTTCATTTCATGTACTTCCTGGCATAGTGTGTTGATGTTTCAGTTGATGAGCATTGCTTCCAGCAAGTTCTCCCATTGCTGTTATGTATACCTTCCCTCCACCTCACGTAGCATGGCTCAGAGCTCCTTCTCAGGCCTCTTCTTCATATAGCTGTTCTAGAGGCTGGCCTTAAAGACTATCTGGAGTAACCAGAGGAACATGGGGGGCTAGCTGAGAAATGCTGTACCGAACCAGGAAGATCACATCCTGTTAGTCTGGTTCATATAAAAACTACTCAAGTGCTGTAATTTGGCCTGATATGATCTACTCCCAGGGTTTACCATATATTCATATCAACTAATGATAAATCTTTCTACTTCTGGAGAAAGTACCACAAGATAAGAGCCAGTGACCAGCCACAGTGGCCAGAGCTCCAGGGAGTTCTGTCTAACTCCCACAACGAAAGACTGAAGTTCAGAGAAGGGAAGGACAGCCCGAGTCACACAATTATGTTTTTAAGATTTATTTATGTGTGTGTGTGTGTGTGTGTGTGTGTGTTATACGCACTCGTATTAAATGCATAAAAGAGAGCATAAAATCAGGATACCTGGCTCGTTACCCAGTGCTGGGATCGAACCCTGGGCCCTGTGGTTTCATGATTACTCAGCAAGTACTCTTGACTGTTGACCCATTTCTCCAGGCCTTGCTTTAACTCTCTCTCTCTCTCCCTCTCTCTCTCTGTTTTCTTTCATAGGAATTTGTGTTCGAAGTAGTTCCCACAACTATCTAGGTGTTAGAACTTGGGATGTCATTCAGGTCTTCTCTCCTAGGCCTGTCTTCTTTAGCACACCACTGTTTTGAAATGTCCAGCTGTTCAGACATGTAAGAACATTATCTAGATTGGGATCCCTAGATTCTAGGAAAAGAAATCTTTGAATGGATGTCCTCATTTCATGTAGGTTTTAGTTGAATCCACATTAGCTGTCAGATTTTTTTTTTCTTTAAGAAATGAGAATCCTAGCCAGGCATGGTGGCGCACACCTTTAATCCTAGCAGTTGGAAGGCAGAGGCAGGTGGATCTCTGTGAGTTCAAGGCCAGCCTGGTCTACAAAGTGAGTTCCAGGACAGCTGGGACTACAGGGAGACCCTGTCTCAAAAAGACAAAAAATAAATAAATAAAAGAAATGAGAAGCTATGCATGGCTTTTAGGAATGTGCTGTACTAAAGTATGTCATGTTAATATTTTTCAGGGTGTCCCCAAATCATCCTTCTTGACTGAAGAGAAGAGGGCCCGCCTAAAAACCAACCCCGTGAAGGTGCACTTTGCTGAGGAGGTGCTCGTCAGTGGACATAGTCAGGTACATCACTAGTCAGGGATGGACTTTACTCTTTACTCTTGCTGAAGCTGGTGAATTCTCTTCTAACATGGTCATGCCTCCTTGAAACTCTGGAATCCTCAGAAAGGATGCAGAGGGAACACCATGTATTTGCTGGAGGCTTTGTGCATCTTCTTCTTAAAAGATGGCTGCAGACCCTGGACAAGGGAGGCTGGTGAGGCTCTGGGCTATGGGTGGGACAAGGGGAAAGCCCTGGGTGTAGCTGTTACTAAGCAACTGCACTTTCCTGCCCATGCAATTCCTACAAATACCAGTAGTTAACCTCTCATTATGGGTCTTCAAATGTATTTATTCCCTTGGAAGGTGAAATATTGCTCATAGTGATGGTAGTCATTGGGATGGCTTTGTTTTGTAAGAACTCAACATCTTATTGATTAGAGCCCAACATGTTTTTGTTTTGTTTTGTTTTGTCTTTTCGAGACAGGGTCTCCCTGTAGCCCCAGCTGTCCTGGAACTCAACTCTGTAGATCAGGCTGGCCTTGAACTCAACAAAGATCGGCCTGCCTCTGCCCCCAGAGTGCTAGGATTAAAGGCGCACGCCACCACGCCTGACTAGAGCCCAACATCTTACTGAATGTCTATTATGCACCCTAAATTTTTTCTGTGGCTAATCCTTAGCACAATATCCTGTAAGGATGTATTTTAGCAGAAGAACAGAGGCTTAGAGACGTTAAGAGAATTAACCACTTAGATCACACAGTTAGAAAGGTCAGGACCCCAGGCCCATGTGACTTCACTTCTTTTGTTTTTTCTGGACATACTCTCTAGCCCTTTTTGATATAGAAAGATCCAGGGTTGATGGTAGAAGATTGGGATATGGTGTTAGAAGACATATTTGTAGAGGGTAATGTTAAATGTTGCCCTAGAAATTGATGGGTTTTATTTGTTTGTTTGTTTGTTTGTTTATTTCGAGTATGTAAGTGCACCCATGTTGTGTATTGGATCCCCTCAAACTGGAATTACAGATGGTTAGACACCATGCAAATTCTGGGATTTGAACCTGGGTCTTCTACAAGAACAGCCAGTGCTCTTTAACCACTGAGTCGCTTCTCTAGCCTGCTACTGATTTTTTTTTTTTTTAATGAAGATTGCTGGATAAAAAGCACATTTATACAGTGGCATGTTACTATTGCCATTCTGAATTCAGCAATCAATGTTAGATTTTTAAACTTTTAAGTTTAAAATCTAACAAGGACAGCTGGGGCTACAGGGAGACCCTGTCTCAAAAAACTTCTTGTCATCCAGAGAAATAGGAGGGATGAGGTCCACAGAAAAGGATCCTAGTCCACAAATACAGAGCTCCTTGTTTTCTCTCTGCTCTGCTGTTTGACAGCACATAACTTTAGTTAGACCTGAAAGAGAAAGGTACATTTGTTCAGGATGGAGCCTAATATATATCCATCAGAATAAACCTGCTATGTTTCCAGTCAGCAGCAATTTGAATCTGTGTGCCTATGCTTGTGAAAATGGACTGAACATCTTTGCAGATTAAATTCAGACTCGACATGTGTGTTCACTTGGTCTTAGCCAAAAGGCCCAGGTAGACTTGTGTATCGAAGTGTAGTGCAGTGAAGAGCAGTGCAGGCCGAGAACCAGCCCAGAAAAGATAATGAAGGCACCCAGGTATGGACCAGGTCACCCAAGCAGTCATTTGTTAAAATGGCTACATTTCCTCATCCTCTGGTGTCTGTTATGAAAAGACCAAAGAAGGACAGATTTCGGGACCCAAACCGGCCACTGATCTGGTTCAGAGCTTTGATGAGGATAGGCAGAGTAGAAGAACGGGGTCAAAGACTTGCAAGTTTGGGCTCCGAGGGAAATTTACAGGCATCTTTGTACCAGTCACCCAAGGCAGTGAAGCCAGTGAGAGCTGGGGGCTTTGTATATGAGCCCATGAACTTCTGGGGGTGGGAAACTTAATGACTCATGAAATACAGCACTGTGAATCTAGAATATAAAACAGGGATGGAGAGATGGCCTAGCAGTTAAGAGCACTGACTGCTCTTGCAGAGGACCCGGGTTCGATCCCCAGCACCCACATGGTGGCTAAGAACCATCTGTAACTCCAATTCCAGGAGAACTCCAGTTCCAGGGGAATCCGACACCCTCTTCTGACCTCCGCGGCATTGCATGACATGGGTGCACAAACCTACATGCAGACAGTACATTCATACACATACAAAAATAAATTTAAAAAAATTTTAAAACATTAAAAAAATAGAATATAAAGCAATTTAAATGTAAGGAATCTGTTCTCGTTTCTCTTCAACTGCTGTAACAAAACACTCTGACCAATACCAACTTGGGGAGAAAAGGGTTTATTGATCTTACATCTCCCAGGTCTCATTCATCACTCAGGGAGCCCAAAATAGGATCTCAGGGTGGGAATCTGGAAGCAGGAGCTAAAGCACAGGTCATGGAGGAACGCTGCTTACTGGCTCACTCCCCTGGCCCATGCTCAGCCTGCTTTCCTATACAATACAGAATAACCTGCCCAGGGGTGGCACCATTCACAATGGGCTGAACCCTCCCACATCACTCAACAATCAAGGAAATACTCTACAGATCTGGCCAAAGACCAGTCCAATGGTGGCAAGTCCCCAATTGAGGCTCCTTTAACCCAGGTGTGTCAAGTTGACACTAAAGCTACCCAGCACAAAATCCGTTACTAAGTGATATCTATAGTATCAATATTTTAAATACCTAAAAAAAAAATAGAAAAATGCTAAATGCCTAGGATAGCAGAATGGTTATATTAGTTCTTATATTTCAATTCAATAGAATATTGTAAAGCTTTTGCAATTATAAATATTAAGCCTACATAAAAATTATGTATGAAATATGTATTGGGTTAAAAAAAGAACATCTGCCAGGCGTGGTGGCGCACGCCTTTAATCCTAGCACTTGGGAGGCAGAGGCAGGTGGATCTCTGTGAGTTCAAGGCCAGCCTGGTCTACATAGTGAGCTCCAGGCCAGTTGGGACTAAAGGGAGACCCTGTCTCAAAAATACAAATAATTAATCAATCAATCAATTAATTAATTAATTAATTAAAAAAGAACATCTATTTTTGCTGCTCTCCAAAATCTATGTACAAAGGTAGACAAAAATTGGAGGAAATCTTACAGGAAGTAAATAATGGCAGTTATGTGATGTTGTGATGGTTGTGGGGGGTTTTTAAAAAACTTTTTTGGGGGGCTGGAGAGATGGCCTAGCAGTTAAGAGCGCCGACTGCTCTTGCAGAGGACCCGGGTTCGATCCCCAGCACCCACATGGCGGCCGAGAACCGTCTGAAACACCAATTCCAGGAGAACTCCAGTTCCAGGGGAATCCGAGACCCTCTTCTGACCTCCAGGGCATTGCATGACACGGGTGCACAGACCTGCATGCAGACAGTACATTCATACACATACAGAAATAAATAAAATTTAAAAAAAAAACAACAAAAAAACTTTTTTGTTCCTAGCACTTGGGAGGCAGAAGCAGGCGGATCTTTGTGAGTTCAAGGCCAGCCTGGTCTACAAAGCGAGTTCCAGGACAGCTGGGGCTACAGGGAGACCCTGTCTCAAAAAGACCAAAAAAAAAAAGGAAAACTTTTTTGTTGTTGTTGTTGTTTTTGAGACAGCATCTCCCTATAGCCCCATCTGGCCTGGAACTCACTATGTAGACCAGATTGGCCTTACTCTCCACCTGCCTCTGCCTCCCAAGTGCTGGGATTAAAGGCATGTGCCACCATGCTCAGTTTTATAAGCCTTTTATTTATTTTTATTTTTTTAAATATTTTACTGTATTAGTGTTTTTCTTGCATGTCCTGCAGAGTTCAGAAGGTGTCAGATCTCCTAGAATTAGGGTTAGAAATACTGTTAGCCACCCTGTGGGTGCTGGGACTCAAACCCGGGTCCTCTGGAAGAACAGCAAGTGTTCTTAACCACTAAGCCATCTCTCCAGCCCCTTTATTAAACCTTTTAAATTACAAACTGTAACAGATCACGAAAAAGTTCCCACATGGGAAATCCAAAATAACATTTCTAAACACCCAAAGTCAGAGAAACTGAGAGGACAGAAGACAAAGCCATTTGAAATCTCTCCTACTTGAGTATGAATTGGTATTGGACTGTGACTGTGTCTCCTTTCCTACAAAAATAAAAACACTGTGTTTAAAACAAAAAAACAGAGCCATGATATTGAATTACTTAGNTGTTATGTAACTTGGGGATGTCATTCAGGTCTTCTCTCCTAGGCCTGTCTTCTTTAGCACACCACTGTTTTGAAATGTCCAGCTGTTCAGACATGTAAGAACATTATCTAGATTGGGATCCCTAGATTCTAGGAAAAGAAATCTTTGAATGGATGTCCTCATTTCGATTTGATAGTGTTGTAGGTGAATCCACAGTGTTAGCTGTCAGAGTTTTTTTCTAGAAATAGAGAAATCCTAGCCAGGCAGTAGGTGGCGCACACCTTTAATACTAGCGCACTTGGAAGGCAGAGGCAGAGTGGAATTCTCTGTGGAGGTTCAAGGGCCAGCCTGATGTCTACAAAGTGAGCTCCTGGACAGCTGGGACTCAGGGAGAACTGTCTCAAAAAGACAAAAATATAATATAATAAAGATGTAGGAATCGATGACTGGGCTTTTAGAATCGTGCTGTACTAAATATGATGCATGTTATATTTCAGGTGTCCATCCAAATAGCATCCGCCTTGGACTGAAAGAGAAGAGGGCCCGCGCTATACACCAACCCCGGAAGGCGTGCACTATGCTAGGTAGGTGCTCGAGCAGATGGACATAGTCAGGTAATGACACTAAGTCAGGATGACTGTAACTCATGTACTCTGCTGAAGACTGGTTGAAGTTAACTGCTTGCTAAACATGGAACAGTGCCGGAGTCCTGATAGAGCGTGCTCAAGAATACACTCGAGTAAAGAGAGGGCAGAGGGAAAACACCATGCCATAAGTTTGCTTGGAGCTTTGCGGTGCATCTTCTTCTACTAAAAGATGGGTGCACGATCCCTGGACAGGGAGGCGGTGAGGCCTGTGGCTATGAGCGTGGAGACCAAAGGGAGAAAGCTCTGGTGTAGCCTGTACAAGACAATCTGCACCTCTTCCAGCCTCTATGCAAATCCTAACAAATTTCACCAGTAGCTCTACCTCTCATTAGGGTCTTCTAAATGTTTATTCCCATTGAAGGCTGAAAATTGCCATCATGTGAGATGAGTCATCTGTTCTATTGGGATGTGACTTATAGTTTTGGTAAGGAACCTTAACAACATTCTTATTCGATCAGAGCCCAACATGTTTTGTATGTGTTTTGTCTTTTGTGTCACTTATTCGCAGGGACCAGGGTTCATCCGGATAGCCTCCATGCTGTGCACAGTGGAACCTCTAATCGGTCTGTGGATCAGGCTGTGCCACGAACTAAAAGATCGCGCCTCTCTGCCCCAGAGTGCTAGGATTAAAGCGCACGCCACACACGCCTGCTAGAGCCCAAACATCTACGAAGTCTATTTATGCCCCTAAATTTTTTACTAGTTGGCTATATCCTTACACAATATCCTGTAAGGATGTATTTTAGCAGAAGAACAGGAGGCTGTAGAGACTTAAGAGAATTAACCAGCTTAGATCGACATCAGTTAGAAAGGTCAGGACCGCCAGGTGGCCCCATGGACTGCACCTTGAGAAGTTGTGTTTTCATGACATACTCTCTAGCCTTTTTGATATAGAAAGATCCAGGTTGATGGTAGAAGATGGGATATGGTGTTTAGACAGACATATTTGTAGAGGGTAATGTTAAATGTTGCCCTACCAGAATATGACTTTGGGTTTTATTGTGGTTTTGTTGTGATGTTGTGTTGTTATTCATGAGTAGTAAGTAAGTTTTGCACCCATGTTTGTTAATTGAATTCCCCTCAATAACTGAATTTACAGATCGGTTAGACACCATGCACACCTGGGATGTTGGAGACCTGGGTCTTCTCTACAAAAAAGCATTGTCTCCCACTGTGTATCACCACTCGACAATCGCTTACCTCTAGTCCTTGCTACTACAGATTTTTTTTTTTTAATGAAGATTGCATGGCATAAACAAGCACATTGTTATACACGTGGCATGTTACGTATTGCCTTTTCTGAATTTCAGCAATCCAAATGTTAGATTTTTAAACTTCTTAATAGTTAAATTGTCTAACAAGGACAGCTGGGGCTACAGGGAGACCCTGCTCCTCAAAAAACTCTTTGTCATCCAGTAGAAATAGGAGGGAATGAGGTCCACAGAAAAGGATCCTAGTCCACAAATACAGAGACTCCTTGTTTTCTCTCTGCTCTGCTGTTTGACAGCACATAACTTTAGTTAGACCTGAAAGAGAAAGGTACATTTGTTCAGGATGGAGCCTAATATATATCCATCAGAATAAACCTGCTATGTTTCCAGTCAGCAGCAATTTGAATCTGTGTGCCTATGCTTGTGAAAATGGACTGAACATCTTTGCAGATTAAATTCAGACTCGACATGTGTGTTCACTTGGTCTTAGCCAAAAGGCCCAGGTAGACTTGTGTATCGAAGTGTAGTGCAGTGAAGAGCAGTGCAGGCCGAGAACCAGCCCAGAAAAGATAATGAAGGCACCCAGGTATGGACCAGGTCACCCAAGCAGTCATTTGTTAAAATGGCTACATTTCCTCATCCTCTGGTGTCTGTTATGAAAAGACCAAAGAAGGACAGATTTCGGGACCCAAACCGGCCACTGATCTGGTTCAGAGCTTTGATGAGGATAGGCAGAGTAGAAGAACGGGGTCAAAGACTTGCAAGTTTGGGCTCCGAGGGAAATTTACAGGCATCTTTGTACCAGTCACCCAAGGCAGTGAAGCCAGTGAGAGCTGGGGGCTTTGTATATGAGCCCATGAACTTCTGGGGGTGGGAAACTTAATGACTCATGAAATACAGCACTGTGAATCTAGAATATAAAACAGGGATGGAGAGACTGGTGCCTAGCAGTTAAGAGCACTGACTGCGTTGCAGAGACCCGAGGTCGTATTCCCCAGACCCACATGGTGGCTAAGAACCATCTGTAACTCCAATTCCAGGAGATAACTCCAGTTTCCAGGGGAATCCGACACCTCTTCTGACCTCCGCCGGCATGCATGACATGGTGCACAAACTTCCTACATGCAGACAGTATCATTAAACAGCATCAAAATAATTTTAAAAAAAATTTTAAAACATTCTAAAATTAGAATATAAAGCAATTTTAAATGTAAGGAAATTTGTTCTCGTTTCTCTTAACAACTGCTGTTAATAAATAACTCTGACCAATACAACTTGGGGAGAAAAGGTTTATTCTCTACATCTCCCAATCATCATCATGAGCGAGCCCAATAGGAATCAACAGCAGGACGGGAGAACAGAGGCAGACCTGAGCAAACAGCGCAGATGGAGAACGCTGCTTACTGGCTCACTCCCTGGCCCATGCTCACTGCTTTTCCTATACAATACAGAATAAACCTGCCCAGGGGTGGCACCATTCACATGGGCATGAACCCTCCCACATCACTCAACAATCAAGGAGAAACTCTACAGATCTGGCCAAAGACCAGTCCAATGGTGGCAAGTCCCCATTGAGGCTCCTTTAACCCAGGTTGTCAAGTAGTTGACACTTAAAGCTACCTCAGCACAAAAATCCGTTACTAAGTGATATCTATAGTATCAATATTTTAAATACTAAAAAAAATAGAAAAATGTATAATGCCTAGGATAGCAGAAGGTTATATTAGTTCTTATATTTCAATTCAATGAGATATTGTAAAGCTTTTGCAATTATAAATATTAAGACCTACATAAAAATTATGTATTAATATAATTATGGGTTATAAAAAAGAACATCTGCCAGCTGGTATGGTATCGATGGGGTGGCGCACGCCTTTAATCCTAGCACTTTGGAGGCAGAGGGCAGGTGGAGCCTGGGAGAGTCAAGGCCAGGCCTGGTCTACGATAGTGGAGCTCCAGGCCAGTTTGGGACTAAAGGAGACCCTGTCTCAAAAATACGAAATTAATTAATCAATCAACAGGATTAATTAATGAATTAATTAAAAAGAACATCTATTTTGCTGCTCTCCAAAAAATCTATGTACAAAATGGTAGACAAAGAATTGGAGGAAAATCTTACAGGAAGTAAATAATGGCGTTATGTGATGTGTTTGATGGTTGTGGGGGGTTTTTAAAAAACTTTTTGGGGGCTGGAGAGATGGCCTACAGTTAAGAGCGCCGACTCTCTTGCAGAGGACCCGGGTTCGATCCCCAGCACTCCACATGGCGGCCGAGAACCGTCTGAAACACCAATTCCAGGAGAACTCCAGTTCCAGGGGAATCCGAGACCCTCTTCTGAACCTCCAGGGCATTGCATGACCACGGTGCACAGACCTGCACATGCAGACAGTACATTCATACACATACAGAAATAAATAAATTTTAAAAAAAACAACAAAAAAAACTTTTTTGTTCCTACGCACTGTGAGGCAGAAGCAGGCGGATCTTTGTGAGTTTAAGGACCAGCCTGGTCTACAAAGCGAGTTCCAGGACACTGGGGCTACAGGGAGACCCTGTCTCAAAAGACCAAAAAAAAAAAGGAAAACTTTTTGTTGTTGTTGTTGTTTTTGTGACATGCATCTCCCTATAGCCCATCTGGCCTGGAACTCACTATGTAGACCGAGTTGGCCTTACTCTCCACACCTGCCTCTGCCTCCACCAGTGCTGGATTAAAGGCATGATACCATGTCATTTTAATAAAATTTTATTTTATATTTTATTTTTTTAAATATTTTAAACTGTATTAGTGTTTTTCTTGCTAGTCCTGCAGAGTTCAGAAGTGTGTCAGATCTCCTAGAATTAGGGTTAGATATACTGTTAGCCACCCTGTGTGCTGGGACTCAAACCGGGTCCTCTGGAAAGAACAGGCAAGTGTTCTTAACCACTAAGCCATCTCTCCAGCCCCTATAATTTAATTTTAAATTACAAAACTGTAACAGATCACGAAAAAGTTCCCACATGGGAAATCCAAAATAAATTTCTAAACACCCAAAGTCAGAGAAACTGAGAGGACAGAAGACAAAGCCATTTGAAATCTCTCCTACTTGAGTATGAATTGGTATTGACTGTGACTGTGTCTCCTTCCTACCACATAAATAAAAAACACTGTGTTTAAAACAAAAAAACAGAGCCATGATATTGAATTACTTAGAAGACTGTAGATTCTCATCTGGAAAAATGCTTCAGGTATATTGAAAAAAAGGGATGCGCCAGGTGTGGTGGTGCACACCTTTAATCCTAGCACTGGGGAGGCAGAGGCAGGCGGATCTTTGTGAGTTCAAGGCCAGCCTAGTCTACAGAGCAAGTTTCAGGGCAGCTGGGGCTACAGAGAGACCCTTTCTCAAAAACTTACCAAAAAAAAAAAAAAAAAAAAAAAAAAAAAAAGGGGGATGAGAAACTTTTTTACCTAGCTGAGCCTTCTGCCAGGAACAGGAAGAGCAGCATCTGTGTCAGGGACACAACACCATTCTTGTGTTTTCCAGGGGAACTCGCTGCTGTGTATGCCAAACGTGCTCAAGGTATACTTGGAGAATGGACAGACCAAAGCTTTCAAGTTCGAGGCAAACACAACTGTGAAGGTACTAAGTATAAACTTGAACATTTCTTTCTCAGAAGTTTAGGACCCCCAGACTCCTTATCTTCTATTGCCTTTGGTGACGTACCTGCTTCATGGCAATCTGAGAACGTGACAGATAAGCATTGTACTATCTCATTTGGTTCATGGCCTCCCAGTAAGATGCTGTTTTTATCACTTCCTGCAGGCGAGAGAATCAGGGCTCAGAGTGGCTTGTCTAAGGTCATTTTGTACCCCCTAAACCTTAACTTGTCTAAGGTCATTTTGTACCCTCTAAACCTTAACTCTTAACCTTAAGGCTTCCCTGTCCTTTGACTATGCTTCGTCCTACTAACTAACTGTGCTCCCTAACGATGGCTGTTTTAGTTATTACAGTGAGTTTTATTTTATTTATTTATTTATTTATTTATTTATTTATTTATTTATTGACAGGGTCTCCCTGGAGCTCTAGGCTGTCCTAGAGCTCGCTATGTAGACCAAGCTGGCCTTGAACTCACAGAGATCCGCCTCCCTCTGCCTCCCAAGTGCTAGGTATACCACCACACCCGGCAATTTTTTTTATTTAGTTCGTTTTTGTCTTTTTGACACAGGGTCTCCCTGTAGCCCCAGCTGTCCTGGAACTCTCTATGTAGACCAGGCTGGCCTTGAACTCAGGGATCCACTTGCCTCTGCTTCCAAAGGGCTGGAGTTTAAAGGCATGTGCCACTATGCCCAGACAATTTTTAATATATTATTTTAATTTTATGTGTATGAGTATTTTGTCTGAGTGGATATAAGTGCACCCTTGTCATGCAGTGCCTACAGAGGTCAGAAGACCATGTTGGGTCCCATGGAACTGGAGTTAACAGACAGTTGTAAGCCTTCATGTGAGTGCTGGGATCTGAACCTGGTCCCTCTGTAAGAGCAGCCAGGGCTCTTAACCACTGAGCCATCTCTCCAGCCCACATGTGGTATTTTAAATCTTAAGCCAGGGAAGTTGTGGTATTTCCCTTCCTAATGTTACCAGAGCAACAGGAAATGGTGTCCAAAACTGACCATAGAGAAAGGTCCATCCTCAGTCGCCTCCAAGGCTACTTACTAATCCCCATCTAGTTACCCAGCATTTCCCCAACAGAGTTAAGACCCCAAAATAATTTTAGGAGATGGTCAGTGAGTTGATCTAGCTACTCATGGCTAAAAATTGGGCATGGGAGAGATTAGGGTCTCCACTCTTGGTGACTTTCAGGCCTTGGAGAGTGAGGAAGGGAGCCCAGGTAGGAGGAGTTATGTCGCAGCAGGACCACCTGAGTACAGAGTAAATGAGGAGAGATGGAATTAAGGCACAGTTGAGTACAGAAGATCCAGAGATTAGTAGCATCACTCCTAAGGTCATAAAAGATGTAAGCCATTTCCATCAGGAAAACCTGGAGATCCAATTCCAAAGTTGTTCACCCAAAAGGACGGGTGTTTGGACATCCCACCTTATACATTGCTTCCAGGCAGTTGTGTAAAAGAAGAATGAGCCTGAGAAACAAGGCTAGAGACAAGAGCTCCCCAATACTTACTGAATTCTTGGCTTCTGACTCAGGGAAAAGAATGGAGGTTTCCACCCCCCTAACCGCCTGACTGGGATCGTCTGTCTCTTGTCCTCATCAGTTTGAGGCCAGACTGATCTATGCTGCCTACCGTGAGTTTTAAAATGTGAGGACAGGCCTGGGCCTTACATATTTTAATACTTAATAAACTCCTCGCTTGAGGTGCTCTGAGGGGTGACTAAGCCTAGCACAGGACTGCAGGGCCATACAGTTGAGTTAAGGAGGGGTGTGCATTCTAGAAACTCTATGGGCGGGATGAATGGAGCTATAAGACTGGGTAAAGAAGCTGTGCGTGCTCCACACAGCACATGCCTCCTCCATGCCACCACCACATCTGCCAGGGCAAGGGAGAGATACTGCACCTGAGCCCAGCTGTGAAGGGCACCTTTGACAAGGGCCGACAAGGGATGGGGCAGTTGGAGGATGAGTGTGCAGTGGTCCTCTGG
The DNA here is from genome assembly GCA_009823505.1 of Rhizomys pruinosus. Lineage (NCBI taxonomy): Eukaryota > Metazoa > Chordata > Mammalia > Rodentia > Spalacidae > Rhizomys > Rhizomys pruinosus. The sequence goes on along the minus strand of VZQC01006044.1, from coordinate 3,650,472 downwards.
TGTCACGTGAACCAGTGCAGAGAAGAAGACTTTTTCTTAGGGTAGGGAGAGGGAGTGGCCATAGAGGGCCTTTAATGGCAGACAGTGCTATCTATAGATAGAGTTCTTAAAAAGGGGAGGGAAAGGTATCAGAGCGAGGTTGCAGTAAGGAAGCAAACCATTCAATTTGTTAAAACATTAAAAAATACGGAAGGAGCTGGTGAGATTGGTCAGTGGTTAGAGCAGTGGCTGTTCTTACAGAAGACATTGAATGCCTTTATATATATGCAGACAAAACACTCAGACACATAATATAAATAAATCCAAGCCAGGCATGTTGCCACATGCCTTTAGTCCTAGCACTTGGGAGGCAGAGGCAGGCAGATCTCTGTGAGTTCAAGGCCAGCCTGGTCTACAGAGTGAGTTCTAGGACAGCCAGAGCTACAGGGAGACCCTGTCTCAAAAAGACCTAAAAAAAACTAGAGATGGCCTAGCGGTTAAGAGCGCCGACCGCTCTTACAGAGGACCCGGGTTCGATCCCCAGCACCCACATGGCGGCCGAGAACCGTCTGAAACTCCAGTTCCAGGAGAACTCCAGTTCCAGGGGAATCCGACACCCTCTTCTGACCTCCGCGGCATTGCACGACACGGGTGCACAGACTTGCTTGCAGACAGTACATTCATACACATACAGAAATAAATAAAAAAAATTAATAAAAAAAATTTAAAAAACAAACAAACAAACAAAAAAACCAAAAATCCAAACAAAATTTTTTTAAACCATAGAGGATTAAATATGGAGTCTTTAGGGTCTGGAGACAGAGCAGGTGCAGGTGGGGTGATGTAATTATAGGTTATAGGCAGTAGTCAAGACACATACACATGGACACATGCATGCAGACATACACATTGCCACATTGCACAGGCACATATTCATGCACACATGCATATCCATACACATGCACACAAGGCCCACAGCTTGCCTGCTTGCTTCCTTTTTTTTTTTTTGTCTTTGTTTGAATTTTTATTTCCTAGCAGTTAAGAGTGCCGACTGCTCTTGCAGAGGACCTGGGTTTGATCCCCAGCACCCACATGGCGGCTGAGAACCATCTTTAACTCAGTTTTTTTTGCTGTCGTTGTTTGTTTTTTGTTTTCTTTTAAAGACAGGGTCTCCCTGCAGCCCTTGATGGCCTAGAACTTAGTATGTAGACCAGCTGGGCTTGAGTTCACAGAGATCCACCTGCCTCTGCCTCCTGAGTGCTGGGATCAAAGGCATGCACCACCATGCCCCGCTACACCTAATATTTCTATCTGGCAACTTCTTTTGGCAATTCCTGAAACTGTTCGAAATGCCCTGCCCTGTTCCTTCCTTAGCGTATCTTAGGAAAAGCCAGAGAAAGCCCCAAGTCCCGAGAAACGGGAGAGAAATCAGATGTGTTTCGTTCACTCCGGCCACTCTGCTGGGCTCTTCCTGGTATACTGTCTGACTTAATGCTCTATAATGTTGTGAGATGATTGACCAGTGTGAGCCCCACTTTGCCAGCAGGAAAATGGGCCCAAGAGGTCTCCAACTTTCTACAACCTGCTGGCTCATAACTGACTTCAGGTGTGCACTGATTCTAAACTCTGAGCTGGGGTTTGCCTCTTTGTAATTCTGCTTTGAAGGGAAGTTTTGCAAAGTGAGTCAGGCAGAGTTCTGCCACGGTCATTGTTGATCAAAGTGGAGTGGAATGGAGGGGTAGATCAAGTTCAAGTGAGTCATTGGCAGTCAAGTACCTTGAGGTGATTTACAATAAAAGTTCATATCACAGAAGAATTAAGAAAATAGGGTTAGGAGAGCAAAAAAAAAAAAAAACTTAGCCAGTATAATACTGGCTAATCTTACCTGTAGTGGCCAAATTTTATAAAGCAAATCTTTTAGCTCTTTTAAACAGGGAAAGCAGTGTATATAAATAAATCCTGTTACCAAAAAGGAAAAGCCACTTAAACCCACCAAGGACTTCTCTTTCCCTCTCCCTTAACAAAGGAAGAAAGTTCTAGAATCAAAAAAAAAAAAAAAATCCCCTGATTGGGCCAAGATGAAGCTCACTTGGTAGAGTTCTTGCCTAGCGTGCATGAAGCCCTGACTTCAGTCTTCGGCACCAAGCCTGTAACCCCAGCACTCAAGGGGCAGAGGTGGAGGTACAGGCAGGAGCATCAGAGGTTGACAGCATGTTTGAGGCCAGTCTGGAATATGTGAGACCCTAATTCCCACTCCAAGAAGCCCCAAACAAAACAACCTTTCTCTAGATTTGTATTAGTCAGTTTTCTGTTGCTGTGATAAAACACCAGACCAAGGAACTTATAAAAGGAAGAGTTTATTTGAGCTTACGATTGGCGGTTCCAGGGAATTAGTCCATTGTGGCGGGAGGCGTGGCGGCTGGATCTGGAGCAGCAAACCGAGGGTCACATCTCGCAAAGAGCACAGGAAGCAGAGAGGAAGCAACTGTATACCACCAGGCTTGTTAAACTCACTAAGCCTGCCCCTAGCAACGCACTTCCTCTAGCATGGCCACACCCTCCAAGACCTCCAAAAACAGCGCCACCAACTGGAGGCAAATGTCTGAATACCTAGAGCCTATGGGGGACACTCATCCAAACCACCACATTCCACTCCCTGGCCCCCATAGGCTCCTGACCATATAAAATGCAAAATGCATTTAGTCCAACCTTAAAAGTCCCCATAGTCTTTACCAGTTTCAATGCCATTCAAAAGTCCACAGTCCAAGGTCTCTTCTGAGACTCAGGCCAATCTCTTAACTGTAAGCTCCTGTAAAATCAAAAGGCAAATTACATACTCCCAATATACAGTGGAACCGAATACACATTCCCATTCCAAAAGGGAGGAATAGAGGCATAGTGAGGAAATACTGGACCAAAACAAGACCGAAAACCAGCAGGGCAAACGCCAAGTCCAGTAGCTCCACATGCAACCTCTGGGACTTGACTTCCAAAGGGCTTAGATGGCTCAGCTCTTCCAGCTTTGCTTGCAACATACATCTCTTTCTTAGGCCGGTACCACTCCCCGTATGCAGCTCTCCTTGGCAAATATCTCACAGGTCTGGCATCTCGAAAGTCTTCTTGGGGTCTCCGATGCCCACCAGGCTTCACATTCACAGCTTCACGCAATGGCCTATCAGGGCCTTCTTTATTCAGGGACACCCCTGCTGTACTCTGCCTGGCCTCTTTGGCTCTCTGAAACCGTGGAGGAAGAACTGATGACCCCTTCACTCTTGCGAACTTCATGCCTCTAAAGCCAGCACCACGTGAATGAAATTGCCGAATCTGGCTGCAAGTTCGGGACGGACCCTGGCCCATTTCAACCACATTTGTAACTTTTCTTTGCCCTGGGCTTGCTGGAGGATTAGCTGGGTGTGGTCTTGCCCTGAAGGTACTGATTCTTTTGTTTACTTGTAAATCTCGAGGCCCTTCCTTAATCACTTCAATCTCCTTATCAAAAGGAAACTCTCCTTCACAAGCCTTGGCCCCACCTTTAATCTTCCTAGTGCAGTTTTCAGATCCAACCTCTCCTTTACATGCCTTGGCCCCACCTTTAATCTTCCTAGTGCAGTTATCAGATCCAAACTGTACATTTTGCATTTCTTTCTGCCCCATCTGCTCTTTTTCACTGTAGATCTGTATAATATTCACCATTAAAAGCCACGCCACCATTTCTACATTAGGCTGTCTTGAAATATCCTCCGCCAAAGACATCAGTCCACCTCTTTTCAACTTAGCATCAGGCAAGCAACTGGGCTGTGGGCAAACTGCTGCCAGACTCTTTATCAAAATATCCTGGTTGCTGCCTAAGACTTTATTTTCCCCTGGAACCACATCTTTTGCAGCCATGCTTTCTTCCAGGCCTCCACTAGAATGGCCCTTTAAGCTCTGCTTACAATAGTCAACAGCCTTTCCAACCCAAAGTTCCAAAGTCTTCCACACTTCTCCAAACATACACATGGTCAGGTTCTTCACAGCCAACAGCCCACTCTCTGGTACCAATAACTGTTAGTCAGTTTTCTGTTGCTGTGATAAAACACCAGACCAAGGAACTTATAAAAGGAAGAGTTTATTTGAGCTTACGATTGGCGGTTCCAGGGAATTAGTCCATTGTGGCGGGAGGCGTGGCGGCTGGATTTGGAGCAGCAAATCGAGGGTCACATCTCGCAAAGAGCACAGGAAGCAGAGAGGAAGCAACTGTATACCACGAGGCTTGTTAAACTCACTAAGCCTGCCCCTAGCAACGCACTTCCTCTAGCATGGCCACACCCTCCAAGACCTCCAAAAACAGTGCCACCAACTGGAGGCATATGTCTGAATACCTAGAACCTATGGGGGACACTCATCCAAACCACCACAAGATTGAAGAAAATGTCACTTAAAACATTGAATGTTTACTGACACCTTAGGGTAGACATTTCTGTGTCACTTGGCTTGTACTGACACAGAAATCATCTGCCCAGGGTCACCCTTCTTAGCTGGGGTAAGGACAAGGTACCATGTGCTTAGGACCATGAAATGTAGACAGAAGTGATGTGGTGCGGGGTGAGGGGCAGGGAGCTTCCAGGTGGGTAGAAAGGAAGGGCTGCCAGGAAGTAATGGGCTGTGGAGAGATGGACAGGCTTTTGACAGCAGCAGGTTGGGAATGTCAGGGAAGGCCTGCAGGCCTGGGAAGAACAGCAACAGACACCCAGAGGGGCAAGTGTATTAGTCACTTTTCTGTTGCTGTGATAAAGCACCATGACCAAGGAACTTATAAAAGGAAGAGTCCATTGTGGCGGGAGGCATGGCGGCTGGATCTGGAGCAGGAAGCTGAGGGTCACATCTCACAAAGAGCACAGGAAGCAGAGAGAGCAACTGTAGACCACGAGGCTTGTTAAAGCTCACTAAGCCTGCCCCCAACAACACACTTCCTCCAGCACGGCCACACCTTCTAAGACCTCCAAAAACAGTGCCACCAACTGGAGACAAATGTCTGAATACTTACAGCCTATGGGGGACACTCATTCAAACCACCACAGCAAGTTTGCCAAAGGTTTGAGGTTTGAGAGCAGGGTGAGTTAGGAAGAGTACCAGAAAATAAAGTGGGACTCGGGGTGTGGTGGTGAACAACTGCAGTCCTCAGAAGGCAGAGGCAGGATGACTTGAATTTGAGGTCACCCTGGGCTACAGAGACCTTGTTTCTTTCCTTCCTCTTTGTTTCTTTGTTTCTTTGTTTTGATGCAGGGCCTCCCTGAAGCCTCAGCTAGCCTGGAACTCCTTATATAGACCAGGCTGATCTCGATCTCACACTGATCTCTATCTCACAGAAGTCTAGCCTCTTGAGTGCTGGGATTAAAGGCATGTACCAGCACACCCAGCTTCTTTCTTTTTTAAAGAAGATTTTATTCTTATTACTTTAAATTATGGATATGTATTTATATCTATGTGTGGAGATACATATGTGAGTGCAGGTACCCCTGGGGACAGAGCAGGAGCTAGAGTTATAGGCAGTTGTGAACTACCCAGTGGGGTACTGGGAACTCAGGTCCACTGGAAAAATAGAATGTGCTCTTAGCTGCTGAACCATCTCTCTATCCTGAGTCATTTCTTCATCCCAGACACTCAGTTTCTAAAAGAAAAAGAAAAAAAAAAAAAAAAGCCGGGCGTGGTGGCACAGGCCTTTAATCCTAGCACTTGGGAGGCAGAGGCAGGTGGATCTTTGTGAGTTCAAGGCCAGCCTGGTTTACATAGTCAGTTCCAGGGGCTGCAGGGAGACCCTGTCTCAAAAAGACAAAAGAAAAAAAAAAAAAGATACTAATACTAGATAGTGATGAAGGAACTAACCATGGCCCTGCGAGCTGTGAATTTAGCTTAGTGAGAGAGACTTGCCTCGCATATTTGAGGCCCTAGGTTCAGTCTCTGGAACTGCAAAGAGATGCCCTGGAACTAAGAATAATAGACACAATCACATTTAGATATAGTGACCATGCAAGGCTTCTTCGAAGAGATGAGCTGAAACTTGAAGGGAGAGAAACAGCCTTATGAAAAGTAGTGGGAAAAGTGTGAGTCAGAGGGAACAGCATGTGCGAGTGCCTGAGGCATTCATGACAGCAGAGGGGCCAGTGGAGGGAAAGAGGAGAGCAGCCTGGCAGCCGCGGTGCCTGGGCGGGCGTTAACTGTCATTCCATCCTGTCAGCTGCCCTGACGGTCTGTAAGCATCCTTATCCTCCATTTCACAGAAACTGACGTCAGTTTCTTCTGGTCACATGTGGGATATCTGGCAGGAGTCTATCTAGAAAACAGCCTGGCAAATCTGGAGAGAGAGTGGCTCTTCCGACACTTGAAAGGGTCAAGAGTCTCCCCAGGGTGGCTTCAACCTTCCGAGAAAAGCAAGAGGGATTGGTGCTGTGAGTAGTGCAGGAGCCTGGAGAGGAGGTGCAGTGCAGGCTATGAGGGTCCACCATGGGCTGACATCCTGCTTGCATTAGCAGTGGACCTAGAAGTTCTGGCTTCTCCTTCCCCAGTGTTCTGGGGGAGCTCTGAGCAGGCCAGGGAAGTCCTTCTACTCATCAGGTTACCCTGTGCCTCTGCTACCAGGACATCATCCTCACCGTGAAGGAGAAGCTGTCCATCCGAAGTATTGAGTACTTTGCACTGGCCCTGGAAGAGCAGTACAGCATCTCTCGCCTGCACCTGCTGCACGAGGAGGAGCTCATCCAGCAGGTAGGAGGATCCACCCCTGCTCCAGGAAGGCCCAGACAGCAGGCCAGCACCTCGGCCACCTCTGGAGCCAGAGCTGGGGCTCAGTGCACACACGGGTTGCTGCTCTTGCTCTCTCTCAGCCTGGGAATACCAGAGCAAGATTCAGGTCTGCTCTGCATCTGATCCTATGGGGGAGGCCATGGCTCTAAGATGCTCATCTTGCAGATCTGGAGATAGAGACTCAGTCCGGGGATTTCCCCTGGCCACAGGGCTGGTAAGAGTCCCAGTCTTCTGCTTCTACCTCTGAGGAGCTTTCCTGGCACTCTGCCTCACAGATGCTAGGTTAGGGACATGGATTGCTGTGTCTAAGACCCTTTTCTACTCCTTGCCCTACTGAAATCCCAGATGATAGGACAGGACAAACCGCTGATCCACCTGTGCCACCCACTCATTCAGACATTCAGGAAGTTGTACTGACGTTTAAAGTCAAGCACAGGTCAGTTCAACAAATCATTGCAAAGTGTGATTGGAAAAGGGACAGGCAGGAAAGCCACTTGGCCTTCCTCATCTCAAATGAGTTCTGACCCCATCACTCACTTAACAAAAGGTTTGCTTCTTGCAAACTCTCTTTATAATCATTTGTGCTTGCATTGGGAAATACAAATCAAATTAATCCCCCAAAATGGTTAAGAAGTGAGGTGGTGGTGGGGGGGCTGGAGAGATGGCTCAGTGGTTAAGAGCATTGACTGCTCTTGCAGAGAACCAGGTTCAATTCCCAGTGCCAACAGCCAGGGGGATCTGATGCCTTCTTTTGACCTCTTTGGGCATTGCATGACACACAAATACAGGCAATACATTCATACACATAAAAAATAAAATAAATAAAATATTAAAAAAAAAAAAAAAGAAGTGAGGTGGGTCAGGCAGGGTGGTGCACGCTTTTAATCCCAGCACTTGGGAAGCAGAAGCAAGTGGATCACTGTGAGATCAAGGCTAGCCTGGTCTACATAGTGGGTTCCAGGCAAGCTGGAGCTACAGAGAAGCCTTGTCTCAGAAACAAAAGACAAACGAGAGAGTAAGGTACAGAATGGTACATAGACTGCATTTTTATATGCAGAAATCTAAACTTTTGTTTATTACTTGCTTTTCTTATGGCTGTGTTAAAATGCACAGTACAGCCTCAGGGACTGTTACCTCTGTCCCAAAGACCCATTCTTTACAGCCAGGTCCCACCTCCTAAAAGCTCCACACAGTCTCCCAAGAAAGCCTTGCCAGGCCAGGATCAGGAATTTAATCAGGACCTGTGGAGGAAACTTCACATTCAAGACATAAAGTGTGTATTCCTAGGCTCTCTGGAAGGGTGTGTAAGAAACTGAAAAGGGATTTTCTCTGACCAGGGGAATTGGGAGATGGGTCTGTGGGAACCATCACCCCTTTGAATTTTGCACATTTCAGACCCATGGGAAAGAAAGTCAGGCAGGGAAAGTCCGTTGTCTAGGGAAAGACTAAAATAGAACTGGGGCCTCTCCTGTTCCCTGTGAAGCCGTTTTGTGGAGAACTTCGAGGTCAAGGTATCTTCTTTACCCCTGGCAGGTGGTGGAAAGGGAAGACTCACATGACTCCCGCTGCCTCTTCAGGGTGTGTTTTGTTCCCAAGGACCCCCTGGACCTCCTGAAAGAAGACCCAGTGGCCTTTGAATACCTCTACCTGCAGGTGACTGGGCTGTGCTTACTGAAATGACAGTTGTCCTCAGAAATTCCCACTGGGTTATTTGGGGGAGTTAAGCATCTATCTGGGAGGGATTATCTTTTCCTGGAGGCCATTGTATCTGATTATCCCTCCCAGTTTCCTTTGCAGCTACCCAGTTGATGAAATAGGAGCTTTGCATGCTGCAATCAAATGCAGGCTTAGTCTTCAATGTAGATGATATGTTTTTCTAATGCCGTTAAGAACTGCTACAGTTTCAGTTTTATTGCAGGAAGGGGCTTCAGTGCTGCGAGCCTCATGTTAGAGATGACGTTACTAAGTGGTAGAACCAAAACCTGATTTCTTGACTCCTAGCCTGGTCTTCCCCTCTACCTCCTGGGGTGAGATTAATTTTGCCGTTTTTATTTAGATGCAAAGAATCATTTGGAAGTTGAGACCCTTTTACAGAATAGACAACTTGGATTTGGGGGGCTGACTAGCCCAAGTCTTACAGAAATAGTACTAGGATATAATAACAATACCCATAATATCATCAGTGCATTGTATTTACATTTCTATTTGTATGATACCATAAGCCTTATACCTACATTCTTTTTTTTTAAGCCCTAGCTGTCCTGGAACTTGCTATGTAGACCACCAGACTGGCCTTGAACTCACAGAGATCTGCCTGCCCCTGCCTTCTAAGCTGGTATTAAAGGCATGCACCACCAGACCCAGCTATACCTACATTCTTATGTGTTATCTTTTTTTTTCTCTTTTATTTATTTTTTTTTAATTTTTTTTTATTATTTATTAATTTTATTTATTTCTGTATGTGTACGAATGTACTGTCTGCGTGCAAGTCTGTGCACCGTGTCGTGCAATGCCGCGGAGGTCAGAAGAGGGTGTCGGATTCCCCTGGAACTGGAGTTCTGGAATTGGAGTTTCAGACGGCTCTCGGCCGCCATGTGGGCGCTGGGGATCGAACCCGGGTCCTCTGCAAGAGCGGTCGGCGCTCTTAACCGCTAGGCCATCTCTCCAGCCCCTCTTTTATTTATTTTTTAAGGGATATGTTATCTTTTTAAATTTTATTTATTTATTTTTTATGTGTATGAATGTACTGTCTGCATGTAGGTTTGTGCACCCGTGTTGTGCAATGCCGCGGAGGTCAGAAGAGGGTGTCAGATTCCCCTGGAACTGGAGTTCTCCTGGAATTGGAGTTACAGATGGTTCTCAGCCGCCATGTGGGTGCTGGGGATCGAACCCGGGTCCTCTGCAAGAGTGGTCGGCGCTCTTAACTGCTAGACCATCTCTCCAGCCCCCAGGATGTGTTATCTTTTTAAGCCTCACAGGAATCAGTATAGATCAAATCATATGCATTTAGTAATGGAAGGCATCAGTGCACAGAGAGTCTTAGTAATTTAACCAAGGTCACACAGCTGAGAACTATCAGAGCCAGGCCTTCTGGGAGAATTGGGGGTACAGTGTGTGCTCTCTTGTTGCCCACTTGCTCTGTCTAATCTCTTCTAGAGCTGCAGCGACGTGCTCCAGGAGCGCTTTGCTTTGGAGATGAAGTGTAGCTCTGCCCTGCGCCTCGCAGCCCTGCACATCCAGGAGCGGATCTATGCCTGTGCCCAGCCACAGAAGATCTCTTTGAAGTACATAGAGTGAGTGGCAGGTGACAGCAGCTGTGACTGCTGGCCTCTGGCCAGGAGGGCCAGGCTCCACGGAAAGCTGATACTCATTCTCCCACCCATCTGTCCTTGTCTTTCTATCCACTTCCCTCACTCCACCCAGCCTGCTTCCCCCAGATGTCAGAGCTGGCTGCTCCCTCTGGGCAGATGCCAATTCCATATGCAGTGACACATGGTTCCCCCCTTGGAAATTTCCAAGCTTTGGGAGTTTATCTTAGGCAGTCTGTTGACAGCTTCTAAGAGCAGGATGTCTTAGAAAGTAATTCTTTCTAGAGGTGTGAATGAATTCTATAGCATTATCTGCCCCCCCCCCCATTACTGGGAGGTTTCAAAGCCTAAGAGCTCTGTATCTCCTGATTCTTAGTTTAGAATCACTGAGTGATAACAAACACTAAGATATTCTAAGCTCTTCTCTTGGCTGGGCATCAAAATCCTATGAGGATATCAGACCCTTTGTCCAGCCCCTGGGGTACTGAGTCAAATTCTAGGGAGGAGAATCAGAGCCGATATAGTTTTAGCAAGTTCTGAGGCTCCTTGGGTAACAACATTCTAAAGCTTAACCTGGGGGCTTCCCGGGTGTTCTTCATTGCCCTGAAAGAATGTTTGGGCTGTGAATATAGCTCAGTGGTAGAGCACTTGCACAAAGTCCTGAGTTTGTTCTCTAGCACAGAGGGAGGGAGGGGGGAGGAGAGAGTGAAGAAAGGAGAGAAAGGGAAGAGAAGAGAGAGAGATTGGTCTCATATATATATATGATCATGCCAAAGGTCTTTTTTTTAACCTGTTACATTTATTCTGCCTGAAATGAACACTTAAATGTCAATTACCACTGAGATTTATGAGGGAACTTTTTATTTACATTTAAATTTGTCTTCCTCTTTATGTTCCAGTCTGTAAATGGCTTATGCTTGAACTTCATGTAAGTTCCCAGTACAAGGAGGTGGGAGTAGGAGGTGGGGAAGATCCTCATCACATATGAAAACATAACCCAAATCTCTCCACATTTGATACTTCTGCTCTTCTAGGAGGTAGTCCACTTTAATGGGGTGTTAGATGCTTATATCCTGATATTTTCCACTTGCTGTTTGGTGTGAGGGGAGAAACGCAGCATTTAGCACTGCTAAGGAAGACAGTGGAAGACAGCAGAAGCACTTTGCAGTGATGCTGTCCCAATTCCCAAGAGTCTCCAGAATGCATTCAAGACTCCTCAGAACATGGTTCTGTTGCAGACAAGATATGAAGAAAGCCCATTCTGCCCTGGGTCCTCAGGACAGCCCTGTGTTCTAAAGGCAAAGGGCATGTGGTTAGGGGGCAGGCTAGGCCCCTGTGTGGTGCTACGGTGAGTGGTAGCACCATTTGAGGACAAATCCGGGAGGCATGCATAGCTTGGTTTCCCAGAGACAAGCAGATGAGGTGGGGCAGATAGACCGATTCTAGTGTGACCAGGAAGGTTGCAGATCATGATGCTGGTTGCTGATTTGGCATCAAGGTGTAAAACTGTCAAAGCCACAATGGCTGAGAGGGGCACCAACATGCAGCCAGGGAGAATGAATGGCCAACCGATGGGTGGATAACAGAGGACGTTCTGTGACTGCCTCGGCCAGCAGCTCAGAGCTTCACAAGACCTCTCTGCCTGGCCAGCTGCTCTTGGACAACGTCTCCCATGGAACCTTCGAGGCACTTACATAGCATATTTCTGTGTCCACTCTCTTTCTAGTCTGTTGTACTTTTCTCTGTCAGCCTTGTAGGTGTGGGCTATTTCTGGCACCAGTGGGTCATCGGGGTTGGGGTCACAGAGCAGAGAGCAGATGGACAGAAGAACTTTGGACACAGTCAGTGCTGGAGACCACTGTGACCACAGGATGTCTAGGCAGATGCTGCCATTGCTGTTGATATGAGGCTGATAGATTTTGGTAGTGAAAGAAACTTCTCACCCAGTACAAAAGTGAACTCCAGATGGGTCAAAGACCTCAACGTGAAACCCCAAACTCTGAAGGTGATAAAAGAAAAAGTTGGCAGCAGACTACAAGACATAGGCGTAGGAGTGCCAAAGGTCTTATATATGTATGATCATATCACATATTTTGTCACTAAAGTTATTGACAACTTCTGGTCCAATTAGTGAAACAATATAGGACACCAAGAGTAATTTGTTTGCAGTGGGGTGCTAAATGACTGCGGTGATGTTTGTGGAATGTGTGTGATATGTGTCTATGGCAGAAACATACTATTAGCTGGGCATGGTGGTGCATGCCTTTAATCCAGAGACAGGCTGATTTTTGTGAGTTTGAGGCCAGCCTGGTTTACAGAGTGAGTTCCAGGACAGCTGGGATTATAGGGAGACCCTGCCTCGAAAAGACAAAAAAAAAAAAAAAAAAAAAAAAGAAACATACTATTATCTATCTATTGTCCATCTAACTGTCTATCACCTATCTGTCCATCATCTATATATTGTCTATTGTCTGTCATATATCATCTTTCTATGTATTATCTCTCTATATATCATCTATCTCTCTATCATCTATGTATCTTCCTAGCTGTCTGCATCACTACCTCTTTCTCTGTGTCTATCTTTCTTTCTTCCTCCTACTAGAGAAAGGCAGTCATGACTGCTGCATTGTGGGAACACTAGATGAATTCAATGTCATTTTGTGGGGCCAGAGAGATGACTCAGTGGTTAAGAGTGTGGACTGCTCTTGCAGAAGACCCGGGTTCGATTCCCAGCACCCACATGGCGCATAAAAACCACCTAAGGCTGGGTGTGGTGGTGCATGACTTTAATTCCAGCACTTGGGAGGCAGAGGCAGGTGGATCTCTGTGAGTTCAAGCCAGCCTGGTCTACATAGTGAGCTCCAGGCCAGCTAGGACTAAAGGGAGACCCTGTGTCAAAAAAGACAAAAAAAAAAAATGTCATTTTGCTCTTCATTAGCATCAAGTACACTGTAAACCTGTGCCTCCCTCTCTCCACCATCTCACTGCAGGAAAGACTGGGGAATAGAGAACTTTATATCTCCAACTTTACTCCGAAACATGAAAGGCAAAGATATCAAGAAAGCCATAAGTTTCCACATGAAGAGGAACCAGAATTTGCTGGAACCCCGACAGAAGGTAAAGTAGCTGAAGTCTCTGCCGACCCACCCAGCTGTCTTTTGTGAAGCCTTGAAGAAAAAAATTTTGAACATTGCATGGATTTTAGGCAAGTAAATAACCCTGATTTCAACAATTTTTTTTCTATTTAAGCAACTTATTTCTGCTGCTCAGCTACGCTTAAATTATCTACAGATCCTTGGGGAACTCAAAACTTATGGCGGAAAAATCTTTAACGCTACTCTAATGGTATGTATCAGAAAGTCATGCCTGTGTGGGTCCTTGGAAGTCCTCCGTAGAGCCAAGCGCCTGTCAGCATAGACACCTGAGGACTTTGCCATGTCCTCAAATTTGTTTTCCAAAAGTAAATATTCTACCATTGGCAAGTATTTATGAGGGCCCAGCTTGGGGTTAGCCCTGTGGAAGTTGGGGAGGCAGAGCTGAATTAGCTGTGACTTTTGTCCTCAGGGATAAAACAAGCTACCCCACAAGACAAAGCCAAGCCAGGAGACACACCATGAGCCACTGCAGGGGGGTTGGAGGGACAGATGGCACCGTTATTAACTTAGGTGTGCAGGAAGGAGAAGGCCTTCAGAAGGTCTGGAGGAACTTGGCTGCAGGTGCGGTGTAATGTAAGCAATGTGCTTGGGAGCTCCAGGTACATGGGGTGAGAGGGAGGCCGAGAGTGATAAGAGGAAGAGGAATGTTACACTGGTGCCAGGCCGAGCCCTGATGGTTCAGAAAGAAGAGCTAAGGCACAGGCCTAAGACAAGAGAAGCAGAGAGCCCTCTGCACTGGCCCCTCTTCTTCCTACTTACTTCATGGAGCCTTGGCCTAGCCTATGCTTCTCAGCAGTCAGCGTCCATGGATACCAGTCAAGGGGCCTTTTCCCACCACATAGCCAGCCCCAGGACTTCCCAGCACAGAGCCAATTAACTAGTAGATTTATTTTTTTAATCTTTTTGGGACAGGGTCTCCCTGTAACCCCAGCTGGCCTTGAGTTCCACCTGCCTCTGCATGTGTGCCACCACACCCAGCCAAGATTTATTTATTTATTTATTTATTTATTTATTTATTTATTTATTTATCTATTTTGTGTCTAAGTGTACTGTCTGCATGTAGATTGGTGCACCCGTGTCATACAATGCTGAGGAGGTCAGAGGAAGGTGTTGGATTCCCCTGGAACTAGAGTTAAAGATGGTTCTTAGCCGCCATATGGGTGCTGGGAATTGAACCCAGGTCCTCTTCAAGAGCAGTCGGAGCTCTTAACTGCTGAGCCATCTCTCCAGCCCCCCAAGATTTTTTTTTTTAATATTAAGGAAACTGCTTTTGGAGAATCGATATACCCTCAGTTATTTTCAGTGATGGGTCTATTTAATCAGACTGCTGACCTCACAGCATATGTAGAAAAAAAGTATGGGGTAGTTAGAGGAATGGGAAAAGTGGACCGAATCTTTGTGTAAGGATGAGACTCCAAAGTGGGAAAGAGACCAGCTCACAGAACTGAAGGGTTTGAAGGGGCCTGGAAAACTTGAGTGTTTGCAAGGACTATTCCCCCCACCCCGCCCCCCACCCTCCCAGGCTAGCTTTACCTTTTGTTCCTCTCTCAGGAAAGAACTAGGGCTGGGAAAGGCAGCCAGCTATACAGGGATGACTCAGAGTGTTGGCTTGGTTACAAATATAGATTAATACAGGCTCTACTGTCAGATACCTTAACATGTAGATGAAATTTGAATAGAAATAATTAAAATAAGATATTCCCAGTGTTCTGAGAGTCCTACAGCATAAGTGGTGTGGGACCAGGTGGAAAAAAGGAGCTGTTCTGGTTTGAGGAGGCTGAGCCTTTCCCTATCAGTAGGATTTTGTTGTTGTTGTTGTTGTTGTTGTTGTTGTAAGTAAGTAGGTTTTGTAGGAATATTTAAGGGGGGGGTCAGGATTCCAATAGATAAGGATGGCAGGGGAATGATTCCAAGAGGGGCCATAGCATGAACTCAGGAACATAGGAAGAAAAGCACGGATTATGGTTAGGGAACAGGTAACCACAAGAAAGGGTTGATAGGAGATATGCTTATTTTTTTATTTATTTTTGGTCTTTTTGAGACATGGTCTCCCTATAGCCTTAGCTGGCCTGGAACTCACTCTATAGACCAGGCTAGCCTGGAACTCACAGAGATCCGCCTGCCTCTGCCTCCCGAGTGCTAGGATTAAAGCCCAGCCAGGAGATACCTTTTGTTTTAAGTAACTAGTCATAGACGGGTCCCATTTTGAGCAGGAGTTTCAGGGAATGGTGAGGAGGAACTAAAGAAGGAAACAAGACTTTGTAGAGTAAGAAACCAGTCATGGCACATTCCAGTACTCAGGAGGCTGAGGCAGGAGGATCACAAGTTTGAGGCCATCTTGGGTACACAGCAAGACCAAAGAGTTTGTATCATGTGCAGTGTACTTTCAGTGTCTTCCAAATAGAGACTAATTTTCTCTTCCACTCTGCTACAGTTACAGGATAGAGAATCCTACATTGCCCTTTTAATTGGAGCCAAGTATGGGATTAGCCAGATTATCAATAGCAAACTCAACATCATGTCCACATTGGCAGAGTTTGCCAATATCAGCCGGGTCGAGCTGACAGAAGAGTCTGAGAAAGTGAGCGTGGTCAAAGTGTATCTACAGGACATTAAGGTAACACAGGGGAACCGATTCCAAATTCGGCTTCTGGGGTTTGGGGCTAATTTATTCTGTGGGTTTTGTTTGTTTGTTTGTTTGTTTGTTTTTGGTCTTTTCGAGACAGGGTCTCCCTGTAGCCCCAGCTAGCCTGGAACTCTCTCTGTGGATCAGGCTGGCCTTGAACTCACATAGATCCGCCTGCCTCTGCCTCCCAAGTGCTAGGATTAAAGGTGTGTGCCACCACGCCCGGCTTATTCTGTGGTTTTTGTATGAGCTTTGAATGATAATAAAGTCCATTGTTCAATATCTGCTTATACGGATATGCTTCAAATGGAAAGTGATAAACAAGATGCATTATCCTGAGAGAGTCCTGCAAAGGTTTTGTTCTGTTTGTTGGACCATGTACTTTCTTATGTAAAGTTCTGGATCTAAAGTTTGCTGGGTTCAGAATGGTAGACGAGACCACCAGAGAGTCTCACCAAGTACATGTGCCCAGAATGGCTGCTCAAGAGTTCTGAGTGTAGTTTGGGGCACCTCCTGAGCCTCTCCGGAAGGCCCTATGGTTATTGTTCCCTCCTGTGATTCCATCCAATACGCTCAAGAATGGTGCCTTCCTTTTGTCATCCTTTCCTTCATCTTCTACTTGTTCTTGCTTCTTTTCCTTCTATTGTCTAAATGAACAATGAACAGGGTGGGTAGGCTGTAGGGTGTAGGGCTGGGGCAGAGGATAGAGAGGAAGGAGATATTGCATGGATTTGATGGAAGGGAAGCACTGTCCATGTTGAGGATGTGTATATGTGTATGCATATTTGGTCACTTAGTGCCTTATAAGTAAGACTCTGGGGCCCCTTGAGGCCAGCCTGTGGACCATGGCTGAATTTACTTGGACTCTCTCTTTGGACCTACAAGGCCTTGTTGTATCTCGACCCTCTAGAAACAGAAATGTTCTATTTGCCTCCATAGGTTCTAACGTTGTTGCTGGAGTCCAGCAGTGCAAAAGACCTGGCCTGTTTGATCGCTGGGTACTACAGACTGTTTGTGGACCCAGTTAACTCCATTTTCCTCTGGTCTGGGAGCAGACAGCAGATTCACCGAGTGTCTGCTGAAGAAGGTGAGGTGCTAAGTCTTTCTCCAGTAAGGACAGGCCCATTTCCCTGACCTCATAAAGGGCACTTCAACTCGGATGAGAGGTATTTCTCTAATTATTTCCAGTCAGTGGGGTTGGAGAGATGGATCAGCAGTTAAGAGGACCTGGGTTCGATTCCCAGCACCCACATGGCGGCTGAGAACCATCTTTAAGCCAGGCGTGGTGGCGCACGCCTTTAATCCCAGCACTCGGGAGGCAGAGGCAGGCGGATCTCTGAGAGTTCAAGGCCAGCCTGGTCTACAGAGTGAGTTCCAGGACAGCTGGGCCTATAGGGAGACCCTGTCCCAAAAAGACAAAAAAAAGATTCCAGTCAAACAGTGAACTTTCCTAAATATCAGAGAAGCTTTCTTCGTAGGTGGAATTCTCCTAACAGCAAGGAATACTCTTGAAAGTCTCTGATTCCCTGAAGCATTTCCTAAAATCATTTCTAAGGTCTACTGCATCTTATTTCCTAGCAAAAGGAAATGTCACTTGCTTTTTTAAAGAAAGCAGATGACCTGGATCCCTTCCATGCCTTTGCCCTTTTGTTACTTTCCTGTTGCTGTGCCAAGACACCATGATCCAGGAAACTTAGAGAAATAAGAGTTCATTTGTTTCATGATCTAGAGGGATAAGAGTCTGTTGGGGCAGGGAGACATGGTGGCAGAGATGGCTAGAGCAGAAAGCTGAGTGCTCACATCTTCAAGCACACACAGAAAGCAAAGAGGGCAAGCTGGAAGGAGGGCAAGGCTCGGGACTCTCGAAGCTCACCTCCAAAAACATGCTTCCTCCAGGAAGGACATACTTCCTAAACTTCCCAAACAGTGCCACCAACTGGAGCCAAGTATTGGAGGACATTGTCATTCAAATCACCACAGAACTTTCACATTCTGTTGAATTATGAGCCTTACATGTTTAGAAGTAAAAGGTACCTGGAGACAAAAGAGACCTGAAATCATACCATGCTAAGAATGAATAAATAGAGACCAACAGGTTCCCATGCAACTTCCAACTGCCACGAGGCCTTTGCTTCAGCTGCTTTGTTGATGTGGCATTTTGCCTGGTATGTGCTGATAAATGTTTAATAACTGTCTCCACAAGGAAAAAACCCTGACTTGAAACAATGACCTGATTCTGTTGGATAAACACTCCTACCATCACTAGCAGTCCAAGCTGTCAACATAATGTCCCTGAATATGGAGGTGGAAAGAGGTGCTCAATAGCTTACCATTAGATAATGTTTCCTCCACAGGAATGGAATAGATGGTGATCATCTCAAGAGAATGGATGACAGTAAAGTAAAATGCAGCATTCTGTTACACGTGTACCCAAAGGGGGTTGGTTCCAAAACCCACACATCCCTTCTATAAAATAGTATACAAGGGAAATATCACAACAGACAAGGAAAAGATCCAGAAAATCATATGGGAATATTTCAAGAACCTATACTCTACCAAGTTTGAAAACCTAGAAGAAATGGATGAATATCTGAAATCCTGGGAATCACCAAAGTTCGACCAAGAAGAGATCAGCAGCTTAAACAGACCCATAATACATGAAGAAATTGAGGAAGTAGTAAGAAGCCTCCCAACTAAAAAAAGCTCAGGACCAGACGGTTTCACGGCAGAATTCTATAAAACATTTCAAAAAGACCTACAACCATTATTACTGAAACTGTTTAGAAGGATACAATCAGAGGGAATTCTCCCAAATTCTTTCTATGAAGCCAGCATCACTCTATTACCAAAACCAGGCAAAGATACAACTAAAAAGGAGAATTATAGACCCATCTCCCTAATGATCACAGATGCCAAAATTCTAAACAGGATACTGGNGGGAGCAGACAGCAGATTCACCGAGTGTCTGCTGAAGAAGGTGAGGTGCTAAGTCTTTCTCCAGTAAGGACAGGCCCATTTCCCTGACCTCATAAAGGGCACTTCAACTCGGATGAGAGGTATTTCTCTAATTATTTCCAGTCAGTGGGGTTGGAGAGATGGATCATGCAGTCTTTTTAGAGGACCTGGGTTCCGATTCCCAGGCACCCACATGGGGTGCGGCTGGACCTCATATTTAAGCCGGTCGTGGTGGCGCAGCCTTTACTCCCAGCACTTCGGAGGAGGCAGAGCAGGCGGATCTCTGAGAGTCAAAGGCAGCCTGGTCTACAGAGTGAGTTCCAGGCAAGTGGGCCTCTAGGGAGACCCTGTCCCAAAAGACCCAAAAAAGATTCCAGTCAAAAACCAGGAACTTTCCAAATATAGAGAAGCTTTCTTCGTAGGTGGAATTCTCCTAACAGCAAGGAATACTCTTGAAAGTCTCTGATTCCCTGAAGCATTTCCTAAAATCATTTCTAAGGTCTACTGCATCTTATTTCCTAGCAAAAGGAAATGTCATTGCTTTTTAAAGAAACAGATGACCTGGATCCCTTTCCCTGCCTTTGCCCTTTTGTACTTTCCGTTGCTGTGCCAAGACCACCATGACCAGGAAACTTATGTAGACAATACGAGTCATTGTTCATGATCTAGAGGGATACGGTCTGTTGGGGCAGGAGACATGGTGTGGCAGAGATAGCGGATGGCTAGCGCTAGCAAAGCTGCGTTGCTCACATCTTCAAGTGCATGCAGGAAGCAAAGAGGGCAAGCTGGAAGGAGGGCAAGGCTCGGGACTCTCGAAGCTCACCTCCAAAAACATGCTTCCTCCAGGACGAAACATATTCCTAAAACTTCTCCAAACATTGCCACCAACTGGAGCCAAGTATTGGAGGACATTGTCATTCACATAACCACAAAACTTCACCTTCTGTTGGATTAGAGCCTTACATGTTTAGAAGTAAAAGGTACCTGGAGACAAAAGAGACCTGAAATCATACCATGCTAAGAATGAATAAATAGAGACCAACAGGTTCCCATGCAACTTCCAACGGCACGCTGGGCCTTTGCTTCAGCTGCTTTGTTGATGTGGCATTTTGCCTGGTATGTGCTGATAAATGTTTAATAACTGTCTCCACAAGGAAAAAACCCTGACTTGAAACAATGACCTGATTCTGTTGGATAAACACTCCTACCATCACTAGCAGTCCAAGCTGTCAACATAATGTCCCTGAATATGGAGGTGGAAAGAGGTGCTCAATAGCTTACCATTAGATAATGTTTCCTCCACAGGAATGGAATAGATGGTGATCATCTCAAGAGAATGGATGACAGTAAAGTAAAATGCAGCATTCTGTTACACGTGTACCCAAAGGGGTTTGGTTCCAAACCCACACATTCCCTTCTATCAAATAGTATACAAGGGGAAATATAAAAACAGACAAGGAAAAGATCCAGAAATACATAGGGGCCTACATTTCAAGAACCTATACTCTACCAAGTTTGAACCCTAGAAGAAATGGATGAATATCTGAATCATGGAATTCACCAAAACCAAGAAGAAGAGATTGGCAGCTTAAATAGACCATAATACATGAAGAAATTGAGGAAGTAGTAAGAAGCCTCCCAACTAAAAAAAAGCTCATGGACCAGACGGTTCAGGCCCAGACAGCAGAATTCTATAAAAAACATTTCAAAAAGAACCTACAACCATTATTAATCAAAAAAACTGTTTAGAAGGTACCCAATCACGAGGGGGAATTTCTCCCAATTTTTTTATGAAGCCAGCATCACTTTTTTACCAAAACCAGGCAAAGACCAACTAAAAAGGAGAATTAAAAACCCATCTCCTTAAGGAACACAGATTTCAAAATTCTAAACAGGATACGAGTGGCACAGTAATGTTGTGTGAGAGCGATCGCGAGCATCGACTACCGACATGCATCGGGCGCTTTCAATCGCATAGCTGTTATACGATTCCGTCAACTTGTCCTTACCCCACCTATTCCTCCGCCCCAACACATACTTTATCTTGTGTGTATTCTTCCAGTATATCTCCTAGTATGATGCAGTGTGATTTGTGTTAACTAAACTACGACCCCAACACTCATATTACAACATCATCAAACACATTAGGTAATCGAAAGACAAAAAAACCAAACCATCATCTCAATTGATGCGAAAAAGCCTTTGACAAAATCCACACGCATCCCTTCATGCTTAAGTCCTAGAAGGATTGGATTGGAGGGATTGATTCCCCATGTAATCAAAGCCATATAGGAAATCACCCACAGCCAATGTCATCCTAAATAGGGAAATGCCAGAAACATTCCTATTATCTAAGTTGAGAACGTTGGCAATAGCTGGCACCGTCACAACTCCTCTTCAATATAGGTCCTGTGAACACTTGCTAGAGCAATAAGGCTAGAGAGAAGGAAATTTTAAAGGAGTACTAATTGAAAAAAAAAACCCAAAAAAAAAAAAAAAACAAGGTGGGGGGGCTGGAGAGATAGCCTAGCAGTTAGAGCCCCGACTGCGCTTGCAGAGGACAACAACCCGGGTCTCGATCCCCAGCACCCCCATGGAGGCTGAGAACCCCACCTGAAACTACAATTCCAGGAGAAACTCCATTCCGGGGAATCTGAGACCCTCTTCTGACATCCTGCGTCCATTGAACAACACGGGCGCACAAAGGCCTGTCCAGACCGTACATTCCATACACATACAGAATTAAAATAAATAATAAATGAATTAAAAAAAAAAGTACACTAGATCCCTATTTACAGTATGAATGTGATTTTTTACTTAAGGATGCAAAAAAAGCCACCAGAAAATCCTCAAACGATTAACAGCTTCGAAGTGGGAGGATACAAATTAACCATAAAACAACTACATGAACTTTCTTTACCACCAAGACACAACAACTGACGGAGAAAGAATTCAAAGAGACCTTCATCAACAACTCACAATACCTCAAAAACAAAATAAAATAATCTAGGACAACCTAAACCAAAGACACCAAAGAAAGATTTTAAAACTAAAAAAACAATTTATAAAGCTAAAATAGAAATGAGAAGACAATCAGAAAGATGGAAAAACTCCCATGCTCATGATGATTGGGGAAAATTAACATGTAAATAATAAGGTCATTTCTAGGGGCTGGAGAGACTGCGCCTAGCGTATAAGAGCACCGCTCTGTGCTTAAAGAGGACCCGGGTTTGATCCCCACCACCCATGGCGGCCGACACAACCATCTGAGAACTCCAATTCCGGAGAACTCACGTGTCCAGGGGAATCCGAGAACCCTTCGAACTCCGCCGCATGCACGACATGGGTCGCGACGAACTTGCTAATGCAGCCAGTAACCAGTACATTCTAACACATACTAAAACAATAAATAAAATTAATTATAAAAGGTCCAATTCTACCAAAACTCATGTAATAGATGTTAATGCAATCCCCAATCCCAAAAATCCCCAGAGTTTCTTCACAGGCTTGCAACCAAAAGTCCTTTAAATTTCATTTTGGAAAAAACAAAAGACCCCAAATACAGCCAAAACAACCCTGGAGCAAAAAGAGAACACAGGAGTCTCTAGACCAGATTTCAACACTACACAGGCTATAGTCATAAAACACGCCTGGTAGATAGCACAAAAAAAACAGACGACTGTTGACCAAATGAACAACATGCAAAAGTAATCCCAAATCTGAGCAACATACAATTTCAGCCATACTATATATATTTGACAAGTGGGGCCAAGAAGACACAACGGAGAAAAGAACAGCATCTTCAAGCAGGGGGTGGCGCAATACTGGATACCTCAACTTGTAGAAGAATGAAATAAACCCTACCGTGCCCGGTACAAAAAGTCAACTCCATGGATCCAAGACCTCAATGTTGAAACCCCAAAACTCTGAGGCGATAGAAAGAAAAAGTATAAATGGCAGACAAGAACTACAAAGACATTGGCTGTAGGAAAGAGACTTCCTAACATCAGACAGCGGCTGTCAAGAAATAAGAACCAATTGACAAGAAGACTCATTATCAAATGAAATCGGAATACGACAATGAAGAGACTAGAGAAGGCATAACAAAAGAAATAATGAAGAAATTCCCACTGAGTGGCGAGGAAATCTTCACCCAGAAACATTGACAAAGCATTGATTTCCAGAATAGATAAACTACTCAAGAACAAAGAAATAAAGAAACAAAGCCCACTGCAATATGATTGTGGGCAAAGAGATGACATAGAGATTCACAAGTAGGCAAATTAGAGATGGCCGAAAAGAAGAACAACCACACGAAAATGCTCAAAACATCACTAACGTAAAGGAATACTCAAAACCACTTTAAAGATATCATCTTACTCCAAATAAGACTGGCTAGGATCAAGAAAACAAATGATACCAAGCTGCTGGAGACGATTGTGGGGAACAAGGGATACACGTCATCCACTGCTGGTGGGAATGTAAAACACTCGTACAGACCACGGAATGAGCAGCAGTGTGGAGAACCCTGGAAGACTTGGAATCGACTTACCACCGGCACAAAACATACTGCTCCTGGGCATGTACCCGCAAGATACTCACTCCACCATAAAAACAGAGATACATGCACGCCATGTTTATTTGCAGCACTCGTCACCCATAGGCAAGGAGTGGAACCCAACCCAAATACCCCCTCAACTGATGAGTGGATAAGACAGGTGGTACATGTACACAATGCGAGTTCTACGCAGCAGTATAAGAAAGATGCACATACACGAGCTTTGCATGAAATGGCTGAAGACTAGAGGACATCATGTATGAGGAAGTAACACAGTCCCCGGAAAAACAAACGACGAATGGTTATCCCTCATCTGTGGACGCAGTGCAATTACATAATTTGTAAGTTTCTGTGTATGGCCCCCTAGGGTTTGTCCATAGCAGTTGGGAGTGGTGCATATTGGAAATAACAACAACAACAACAGAAAGGACTGCATCAAAGAACTGACTGAAACAGTGAACTTCTGCTCAAAACAGTCAACTTCCTCATGGAGAATATTGAGAAAGACTGAGAAAGAGATGAAAAGCATGTTTGGCAGAATGCATGAGCTCTGGTGGGGTGGGGGAATGGGTGGGAACACGGGTCTAGATTTGTTAAAAAAATGAAAATAAATTTCTACATAACCTCCTTGCATATAGTTGATTGACTGATGATCGATTAATTCATCTTTTGAGTCAGGGTTTTCCTGTGGCCCCAGCTGGCTTGGAACTCCCTATGTAGAGCAGGCTGGCCTTAATCTCACAGAGATCTGATTGCTTCTGCCTCCCGAGTGCTGAGATTAAAAGGGTACATCACCATGCTTGGTCTAAGTAATCTCTAGATTGCCTAAGCCCATGTCAATGCCATGTATGTGTTCTGTACAGAGATAGTCCATGAGAGATGTGCTTCCAGTTTCGAGTGAGTTTATTAAGGATATAACAAGCAAAAGTAAAAGAACAAAATAGCAAGCAGCAGAATGTTAGATCAAGCGCTTACATCATCACGCAGAATAATAAAGTGGTAACAACAGTCAGCTGGAGTCCGTGGTTGACAAAGAGGGTCTCAGGCAGAATGTCTTCTCTACAGATGAGCTAAAGGCTTGTCTTTCCCACTGCAGCATTTTTGTACCATGGGATAAACAATAATCTCATTTGAAAGTGGTTTCCCTTCTAGCTATTCTCAGATACAATGTTGTTAATAGTCTTAGTGGCTAGTCTCCTTTCTCCCTATAACCTATTCAGGGGGTCAGCCTGTCCCAGCACAGGTAGTATTAGAGGACACTTCAAATAAGCATGCTTGAGTCTGAGGCAGGGGACCCTGTCTCTTATTCTCAGAGCAGCTCTCAAGAAGCACAAACAGCACAGGACAAATAACCAATATAATTCATAGTATAGTCAAATGCTCCACTACTGAGCTGTACCCTCACAACTTATATTACGGTATATCATTGTCATACTGTGTTGTTTAAGGAAGAAAATCCCATGCATGTTCGGCACAGATGCATTTTCCCCTAAATATTTTCAATCTGAGGCTTCTCGAATCCATAGATATACTCTTACAGATATGGAAAGCCAGGAAATAATAGCTTAGGGTAGATTGCCTTTGCCTTTGCCAAGTGTTTCTGAATGAGGAATAGCTCAGAGTCTGCTCAGGGAGTGAGAGGGACTGCTACAGGATAGGTGACAGTGTTCAGGGACAGTACTCTGGAGTTGGTCCCCAAAGAGCATCCTAGAACTATGCAGGTAAAAAAGGAGGAGGAGGAACTCAGAGGCATGACTCATGAGCAGGGTTGGGGAGGGCTGCAGAGGGCAGCCAGGCTGCTGAGGTGGGGACTGTGAGGGGTGTGGCAAAGGTGCTTGAGGATGAATCAGAGCCAGTGTGAGAAGATCCGACTATGGAAGAGGGGGCAGGGCCTTTCTGTAAGAGGAACAGCAAGGCCTCGCTGAGAGTCTTTGCCCCTCATAAGGGAGCTTGAGTTCTTCCCTGATTGAAAATGAAGCCAGGGAGGGATCAAGCAGTATATTGAGACAAGAGTTAGAAAAATCACCCTAGAGGCTAATGGGAAAAGAACAGGAAGCCCAGCCCCGTGTCACCTGCCTCTGCCATGAAATCAGCCCTGAGCCCTGCAGCTAGATGAGTCTCTACTCTTCTGAAGCCCATACCAGCAGTGTTCTCCAAGGGCAGGGTTCAGAATGCTGCTACCCAGCAGCCTCAGGCCCTGCTCCCCAGAGATTGGGCTGAGTACATCAGGGGTAGGCAAAAGATCTATTTTGCATTTTACATTTGATTTCCCCATATTGATTTTGATGTTCAGACAGGATGGGGGTTGATATTTGAGGAAAGGTGTTACTCACAAGAAAGACCTAACTGAATGCTCAGCACTTTTCTGTGGACAGACAAGTCTCCTTACTCTACCAAGAAAGTGGACTAATCCCTTCTCTTTAGTGGCTCAGACAGACGGGGAACAGGCAGCCTAATGCTGTGATGGCTTTGAGTCCTGCATCAGGTGATCCAGAATGCCAGGAAGCAGGAGGACACACGTGTCAGCCATGGATGCCGGTTTGTAACCCTCATTATCCCGTGTGTTACAGGCTATGAGTCTAGGGCCTGCAGTGACTCGGAGGGGTCCTCAGAAGTAGACTGTGTGCTGGAGCCCCTCTCCAACCGACACCTGGTGAAGCTGGGTCTCTGCAGACCGATTGTTAGAGAGGAGCAACCTCCCGAAGTGACTTGGAGGGGTCCGAGCACTTGTGGAGCCAGCAGCACTACGGACAGTGCTGAGTCTGAGGCGTCTGACTCGGCCAATACTGAGAGCCGGGGCTGCAGGACCAGTGACTCCAGTGAGTCTGTGGACGCCCTGGAAGACGACGACTTAGATGCCTGCTCCTCCAGCAGATCCTTAGATGCCTGCTCCTCCAGCAGCTCTAGTTTCTTCCACTTTGGCTTGCCAGGCTTCTCAGAAGGTCTTGATTCCAACACTCAAGAGGAAAAGAACAAAGTTGAGACTAGCAGTTTCTTGCGTCTGCTAGACCTGGCCCAGGACGCCAGCCCTCAGTGCCAGAAGACAGAGTGTCCCCAGGGTCTAGCTCCCGAGGCCTGCAGCTGGGGACCAGAACTGAGCGTGGGCAGGCTGGACCCCAGATTGTATGAGAACAGCGGGACTGACTACTATAGCCTATGCTCCAGGGTCTCCCCAGCCAGCCACCGGAGCGACAGCTCAGAAAGCACAGCTTCCCGCCAGGGACCAGCACCTCCACCGTGGGGCCAGCAGGGCTGGACGGAGGCTCAGCCCAGCTCTACACTGGAAGCTCTGCACCCAATGTTACCACTGACCTTTGAAGATGGCAGCTCAGACGAAGAATACTATGATGCAGCTGACAAACTAACACCCCCAGACACCCTCTCAGGTAAGCTCCACCCCATCCCTGTAGGTCTATATCCTGGGCAGGTCCTAGTTCTTCAGGATCCAGGCCTGGCTTGAGTGGGCCGACGTAAGTAAAACAGGGGGTCTTTCTCCACAGTTGAAGCTGACCCAGGTTCCATGAACCAAGTTACAAGG
This sequence comes from Rhizomys pruinosus, assembly GCA_009823505.1. Classification (NCBI taxonomy): domain Eukaryota; kingdom Metazoa; phylum Chordata; class Mammalia; order Rodentia; family Spalacidae; genus Rhizomys; species Rhizomys pruinosus. Next base: position 3,623,570 of record VZQC01006044.1, on the reverse strand, counting down.
ATCTGGCCTCAAGTCAGGGCTTCAAGGGCGGTTTGGAGAATTGTGGTTAAGGGGAGATGAGGGGGATTCATCTCACTGTGGGAACAAGGAAGGCTTCCTAACAGAGGTGCCAAATGGGCTGGGCCCTGATGGCTGGGCAGAACTCAGAAAAAAGAAAAGAACATCACAGGAGTGCCCAGCAGAGGGAAGGCTAAGGCATTGCAGAGCCTGAGGGAACTTGAAATCAGGCCTCAAGGCGACAAGAACCTATCTGACAGGCCTTTGATGGTGTTGATGGCCTTTTGGGATTCAAGGGACCCTGACATCAGAAGGCAAGGGATCTGTTGGCTGCATTTCTTTCTGTCAGGTTCCTTATATATTCCCCCAACAAAGAGTATAAAGTCTTTAAAATGTAATATGTAATACTCTGTCTCAAAACAAAACAGACAAGAAGGCAATGTAACGTCTTTCCGTACAGACTGACTTCCCAAGCCAGCCAGAAAGCTTTGCAAGGCTGTGTGTCTTGCTCACACACAGGCTCTCTGACACGCTCTCAACACATTCTGAAGTAAAATCACTGGGAAGCAGCGTGTGGTCATTGAGGGACACCTCTGAGGAGCTGGGGGGAAGGAACTGCCCTTTCCTGTTTGTTTTAGCCTCTCGCGTGCCTCTCTGACCCTACCTCCTGCCTCCTGTGCTTTCCACTGCTCTCGGGAGAAGAGCCAGCTCCTGTGTGGGCCCAGCGAGGCTCTCAGTGCCCTGGCCGTGCCTCCCTCTCTCTTCCCTTCCTTTGCCCTTCTCCCTGCGTCTCAGCAGGCCTTTGTTCCTGCTGCCCTTCTGCCCTGACCCTCAGCTGCCAGTGCTCATTGTCAGCTCTCAGTGAAGGTTCACTTCCTGTGAGCATTTCCCAGGTTTCCCAGACTAGCACAGGCCGCCCATCTCCGTCACAGGTTCTTTGACATCCCTCAGCTGTTCCCAGTTGTCCTTTAGTACTGCCTACAGATTACTTGTATGGTTGTTTGGGGGCTCCTTGAATGCAGCAGGGACTGTATTTCTTGCTCATCTGTGTCCCCAACACACAACCTCGTCCATTGTTTGTTTGTTTGTTTGTTTGTTGTTGTTGTTTTTTTTGGTCTTTTTGAGATGGGGTCTCCCTTTAGTCCCAGCTGGCCTGGAGTTCACTGTGTAGACCAGGCTGGCCTTGAACTCACAGAGCTCTGCCTCCCTCTTGCCTCCCAAGTGCTGGGATTAAAGGCCTGCGCCATCACGCCCGGCCTAAGACAGTTCGTAGTTCCCATGTGGGTGTTGGGAATCGAACCTGGATCCTCTGCAAGAGCAGTCAGTGCTCTTGACTGCTGAGCCATCTCTCCAGCCCCAACTCCTGTCCATTGTTACTAAATGAGTCAACCTGCCACCGTCTACCTTGACTTCATTTTTTTGTTTGTTTGGGGTTGTTTGTTTGTTCATTTGTTTGTTTGTTTTTGAGACATAGTCTCCCTGTAGTCCCAGCTGTCCTGGAACTCTGTAGACCACGCTGGCCTTGAACTCACAGAGATCCACCTGCTTCTGCTTCCTGAATGCTGGGATTAAAGGTATGTTCCGGGCTGGAGAGATAGCCTAGCGGTTAAGTGCACCGACTGCTCTTGCAGAGGACCCAGGTTCGATCCCCAGCACTCACGTGGCGGCTGAGAACCATCTGTAACACCAATTCCAGGAGAACTCTAGTTCCAGGGGAATCCAAGACCCTCTTCTGACCTCCACGGCATTGCACGACATTGGTACACAAACCTACATGCAGACAGTACATTCATACACATAAAAAATAAATAAATAAAATTTAAAAAATAAAGGTGTGTTCCACCACAGCCCAGTTGTTTGGTGTTTTTTGTTTTTTGTTTTTGTTTTTTATAGTGTGTGAATTTATCTTTTAATTTTTATTTATTCTTGTATGTGTATGAATGTACTGTCTGCATGCAGGTTTGTGCACCCGTGTCATGCAATGCCATGGAGGTCAGAAGAAGGCATCAGATTCCCCTGGAGTTAAAGACGGTTCTCAGCCGCTATGCAGGTGCTGGGGATCAAACCCGGGTCCTCTGCAAGAGCAGTCGGCGCTCTTAACGGCTAGGCCAACTCTCTAGCCCCATGTTTGCTGTTTTTTGAGACAGCATCTCAGGTAGTCCTGGCTGTCCTCAAACTCACTGTGTAGGCAAAGATGGCTTTCAACTTCAGGTCCTCCTGCCCCCAACCCCTGGATGCCAGGATGACAGTGTACACCACCATCCCCAGTTTTATCCTGTGTTTAGTAACTGTATCTGTAACAGAAAGACTGCTTTATACCCCCAAGAACCCTGCCGATGTCCTCCTGGCTATGAACTCACCATTGAGCCCAGGCTGGCCTTGAACTTCCAGGGCTTTCTCAGTGCTAGGAGTCTGGCCATGCTGAGCTTTGGTTTATTTTTTTTTAGTTTATTTATTTTATGTGTATGAATATTCACCTACATGTGTGTATGGTACCATGTGCGTGCCCTCAGAGGTCAGAAGAAAGTCAGATTTGCCGGAACTGGAGTTATTACTGCTGGTCGTAAGCAGTTGTATAGGTGCTGGTAACCAAACCCATGTTCTCCTTTTTTACTCAATCTGTTTGAGTCTAAAGTTCTAAAGAATTTATAGCTGATTGTCTGGGTTGTGAATCTGATCACTTCAGATCAGATAATGCAGCACCTTCATTAAAGAGTGTAGCATGCTTGCCCAGCATGCAGTGTCCTGGGTTTGATCTCCACCAGAATGTAGCCACTGGGGAGATGTCACCCCCTGAAATGAAGTTTGAGGTGCTGTGACAATAAATGGATCATGGACTATCAATATGAGAAATGTCCACTATAGGGGCTGGAGAGATGGCTCAGCAGATACGAGCACTGGCTGTTTTTGCAGAAGACTCAGGTTCAGTTCCCCGTACCCACATGGTGTCTAAGAGCTATAACTCCAGTTCTAGGAGATCTGGTACTTTCTTCTGACCTCTGTGGGCATTACATGACATGGATACACTAACACACATGCATGCATGTCTACCATGAGTATTACCCCATCTTTCAGATGAGGAGACTGGGGAACTGAAAAGTTAACTCCTTTAGGTTCTAAAGCCCAGCCAGGACATAATCCAGGCAAACCCACGTGCTGGGCCCAAGCTCCAGACAGCTCTTCTCTTATCTGGGGTTCATGTGCTTTCTCCTTTCTTCATTTGCAGGACCCAGAGCTGCAGATCCCAGTGCCGTGCGGTTGCCAAGTCAGGCAAGCGCCTGTGACTCCAAGCAAAGCCTGCATGGGCCAGAAAGAAGAGAGTCAAACAGGAGGGGAGGTGTGAAGAAGTTTGCCAAGACCCTGAGGAAACGAAGGTCCTTCCTGCAGACAGACTACACCTCCCAGGTCTCCTTCCCAGTGGAGCCATCAGCCTCTGGGGAGAGCGTGGACGACGTGAGCTACTATGACAGAGAGCCCTACCTGACTTTCACCGCCCCCTCTCCAACTGTGTCCTCCCTGCAGGACATGCAGGGTGAGCCAGGCCTCCTGGAGACCAAGGCTCTGGGGTTGCTGGCTTCTCTGAGGGAGACAAAGAGCAAAAACCCAGCCTCCAGGATTATGGAGATGGAGCCCGAGACCATGGAAACCAAGTCAGTCATTGACTCTCGAGTATCTTCCATCTCTGCCATTCGCCTCCGGATTGACCCAAACAATACAGAGAATCCTGAGGCCACCCCTTTGGCTGTCACCGTTGACAGTCCCTCGGCAAGTACCCTTTACAACCCTCACCGTTCCAACCCAGGTTCCTCTAACCCAGAGCCTGCTCAGACAAAGCCTGTCCAACTCTTATGTCCATTTCAAGACCCAGATGGTACCACCCTCAAAGAACTCACCCTAGAGCCTGGAGACGGTACTTTCCCCCTCTCCTTTGCTGATCCTAACCCAGACAGCCCCGGGCCACATCGTGTCTCTCCAGGTGACACATCGGAGCTGGAAGGGGGCCAATCAGAAATAGGATTGCCATCTTTTCTTACAAATCATATGCAAGAAGTTGCCCCCAAATGTACAGGGCCCTTGTCTCCTGGAGATGAGCCTACAAGTGGTGACTGTGTATTAAATTCAGGAGAGAAGGCCTCTGTTGCTGTGGAAGAGGCACAACAACCACAGCTATCTTTAGAAAATGATGGTGAAGCTACAAACGAAAATGGTCCCAGCTTATTGCAGGAGGACTCTGAGAAGGACTCAGGTGACTTCAAGGACGATGTATCAAATATTACTCAAGCTCTTTATGTTAGTACTCCAGCTGGTGAAATAGCTACTGCTTTCTCTTTGGAAATACCTGAAACAGGAACTGAAGAGACTGCATCCTGTTCCCTCAAGGACTCCCAAGGAAAAAGCAGAGAAGGCCTAAGCCAGGCCTGCCAGGACCGAGAACAAGAATTGTTGACAGAACTGGACTTGGACCCTGATTTCTTACTGGGGGAACAGGGAATTCCATCAGCCTTCCCTCCAGACAGGGCCAAGGAAGAGCCACTTAACCACGGGGCAGGGGACGATCCGGCCCCCACACACACTCCCCCGCACATCTGTGTCCATCCAGCACTTTCACTGCCAAAGCCACCACTGTGTCAAGAGGAGCCCCCCTCGGCAGCTTCAAGCCATGGCTCACCATTGGAAAGCCAAGGTGAGCACTCTAGCACCTGCCTTCCATACAAGAAGTCTTTCCCTTGCTTTGCCCCGGAGAGCCATCCCGAAGTCTCCGCCAGGCTCAGCAGGGCCACAGCCCTGGGCTTTGTGAGCATGAGTGAAGTGGTGGCCACTGGGATGGGCATAGAGCATTGCAGCTGCCAGTTCTCCTATGCCACGTGCTTCCGTGGCCTGCAGCCTGAAACAGAGGAGGAAGACAGGGACCCACAGAAGCATCCCACTGCCCCCCTAACCTCAGCACCCTCTGCAGGAAGCAGGGCGGCTCTGCCCTGGAGGGCAGCCCGTGCCTACAGCTGCAGTACCACACCCCTGTCTAGGAAAAACCACATCTGGCCAGAGTACTGCTCCAGAGCACTGAGACAGCTGAAAGCCGCTCCTGTCAGCACCCCTGAGGGCTTCATCCTGCTCATGGAGAGCTTGCTCGAGCTCCAAGACATCTTAGAAGCTTCCTGGGGGGGTGGGAACAAACACCCCCCAGAGAAGTGTACCTGGCACTTTTCAGAAAGCCGGAGCCGCCTGTGCATGGGCTCCCAGAAGCTCCTGTCCAGCTGCCAGCATGTGATCAGAATGGACCAGTCCCCCGAGGAGATGCAGGGGGCCGTGCGCGACACCTTCCAGCACCTGGTCCAGCTGGCTAGCCTGTGCTTCCAGTTCACGGACTGCAGCCGCTGCTCTGCCCGGCACAGGGAAGCAGCTGGGAACCTGCGGGACGTGGTGTACACCTACCACCAGTTCGTAGAGGCTGCGAAACTGACCTGTGAGAGAGGTTACCACGACCTCAGTGTGAAACTCTTGGCTCGCCAGTGCACAGCCCTCACAGCTGCTGTGTTCTGTTTGACCCAAAAGTTCCGGGCGTCCACTGCTTTGTGAACAGGTCAACTACCCAGGGCCACCTTACCCTGCCCTGGACACTTCTCCAAGATGTCTCTTCCTCTACCCACCCCTTCAGATGTTTACTACATAGAGTATTCAAATAAACCGCTGCTTAATCTTGGCCTGCCTCATTCAGATTTGCATTTTAAAATGTTCACTCATAGTCATTCAGCAGTCACTTCCTTTGTATCAGGCTTGTGCTAGGAATTTGAGAAATAACAGTCAATGCAACACAGCCCCGTTCACTGACTACAATGCTGCGGGGTGCAGATGAGTAGATGTTCATCTCTAAAGTAGTACGCTTTTACCGACAGTGATGCATAGCCAGGGGTATTGGGCAAGAGGAAGGCACAGATTTTGTCCCAAGAAGACCAGGAATAAGACAGGAAGGCCAATATCGCTGAAAAACAGTCTTAATTTCTCTTGCCGCATTGATTCAGTACTAACCTTTGCAAACAAGTGAACATATGTGCTTTGATAGATTCTACTGTGGCACTGGCACCCAGATGCTTGTTCGGGGCTGCCTCTCTGCTGCACGTATAGGTTACCGCCACTAGGTGGCAGTAAATTCTTATCTACACTGCCGCCCTCCTGCAAGTGTGTTCTGTGCTTTATCTGAAGTTGCACCCTTGACTCTTGTACACTGTTTAAAACAGTGTAAGGTAGACATTAAAGCCCTGAATCCTATATACCTTATTTGGAATAATATTAGAGCAAAAGAAGTGTAGTATATACTAGCCCCAGCTGAAATCCAGCTAAATCCCAGTTACCCACGGAGTTGGACAAGCTACTTTACCTCTTTATCTTTTGTTGTTTCTCTTTCTCCCATGAAAATAATCATATTATCCACTTGACAGGACATAAATCTAGGGAAATATAGAGAATTGTCAGTAAGTATTGGCAAAGCCCTCATGCGTTACTGGGGTATCTCTTAGTCTAAAGCCCCCCGCCCTACATTTTGTTTTTCCACTCCAGAGAAACCTACTGCAAGATTCTTGCCTTCTGTTCTGGCTCCTTGGTCTAGTGATTTTTTTTTTTTTTTTTTTTTTTGTCTTTGCGAGACAGGGTCTCCCTGTAGCCCCAGCTGTCCTGGAACTCACTCTGTAGACCAGGCTGGCTTTGAACTCACAAAGATCCGCCTGCCTCTGCCTCCTGAGTGCTGGGATTAAAGGCATGTGCCACCATGCCCGGCTGGTCTAGTGCTTTTAATTCCTTACTTTGGCCCATCAGACGTCATCGAAGGGATCCCTTTGTCCTTCTGTTCCTGAGAAGTTGTAGTAAGGCAATGCTTTTCTCTGGTAGGTCTCCCTGATTCCTCCGTCTGCCCACCAAAAGCAGGATCAGGGATGAGTTAGTAGTCACATTCTAAGCTGTCTCCAGGCAGAAGGAAACCACACTTGGGCAGAGAGAGGAATAGATCCATCCCATTACCAGCCTCTTGTCACCTAGTAAGTCGTTAATCAGTACTTATGTCAGGAAAAGTTATTTTCTTAGAGGGATGTTTCTTTTCACAGTGTTTCAAATAAACTAAAGACTCCTGAGCACAACTTTAATTCCATGACTGAAAAAAATAACAGTAAAGTACCAAAAATGGAAAACAAAGGGGTGATATGAAACGTTGCCAAGAGAAGGCTGGGAAGAGTGAAATAGCCGATTTCTTTTTTTTTTTTAATTATTATTTATTTATTTGTATGAATGTACTGTCTGCATGTAGGTCCATGCACCCATGTCGTGCAACGCCGCAGAGGTCAGAAGAGGGTGTCGGGATTCCCCTGGAACTGGAGTTCTCCTGGAATTGGAGTTACAGACGGTTCTCAGCCGCCATGTGGGTGCTGGGGATCGAACCCGGGTCCTCTGCAAGAGCAGTCGGTGCTAGGCCATCTCTCCAGCCCCAAAATAGCCTATTTCTGTGAACACAATATACCTGTTCACCATTGGGGACTTCCCTCGGTCAGGGATGGAAACCCTGGCTGTGACTTGAGTCATGCTCATCTCCATTAAGTTACTCAAACATATAAAAATAATTATTCAAAAAAAATTATTCCAGGTGTAGTGATGCATGCCTTTAATCCCAGCACTCGGGAGGCAGAGTGTGAGTTCAAGGCCAGCCTGGTCTATGTAGAGAGCTCTAGGCCAGATGGGACTAAAGGGAGATCCTGTCTCAAAAATACAAAATAATACTAATACCTTTTTAGTTGGTATTTTTGAGACAGGGCCTCCCTATAGCTCCAGCTGTCCTGGAACTCGCTCTGTAGACCAGGCTGGCCTTGAACTCACAGAGATCCGCCTGGTTCTGCCTCCCAAGTGCTGGGATTAAAGGTGTGCGCCACTACACCTGGCTAATAAAACTTTTTATTTTTATTTACTTTTCTTATACCACTCAGACTCCACTCCCTCCCTCTATCTCTCCGAAATGAAGAGTAGAACAATCATCAATAGCAATAGCAATTGCAAAAAGCAATACCAAGAGCCAGCTTCACGCTCAGGAGGAAGCACTGCGTCTCGTCCTCATGGTTTCTGGTACTCTATACAGTCAGAGAAACTTCTCTAGTTACAAACTATAGAAATGATCCCTAGGGGGCTGGAGAGATGGCCTGTCGGTTAAGAGCACCGACCGCTCTTGCAGGGGACCCGGGTTCGATCCCCAGCACCCACATGGTGGCCAAGAACCGTCTGAAACTCCAATTCCAGGAGAACTCCAGTTCCAGGGGAGTCCAACACCCTCTTCTGACCTCCGCGGCATTGCACGACATGGGTGCACAAACTTGCATGCAAACAGTACATTCATACACATACAGAAATAAATAAAATTAATTTTTAAAAAATTAAAAAAAAAAGATCCCTGAAGAGGGGGCTGGAGAGATAGCCTAGTGGTTAAGAGGTTGCTCTTACAGAGGACCCGGGTTCAATCCCCAGTACCCACATGGTGGCTGAGAACCGTCTGTAACTCCAATTCCAGGAGAACTCCAGTTCCAGGGGAATCCAAGACCCTCTTCTGACCTCCGTGGCATTGCACGATATGGATGCACAAACCTACATGCAAACAGTACATTCATACACATAGAAAATAAATTAAAAATTTTTTTAAATGATCCCTGAAGAAAAAAGGAAAAATGATCCCTGAAAGTATAGTCTTATAAAACATTTTTTAAAAAGGTTAAGGCCTACAGTCTACCATTTACTTTATTTAAATAGTTTGAATATTTTTAATATTTTTTATGTGTATGAGTGTACTGTCTGCATGTAGGTTGGTGCACCCATGTTGTGCAGTGCCACAGAGGTGAGAAGAGGGCGTCAGATTCCCCTGGAACTGGAGTTAAGGATGGTTCTTAGCCACCATGTGGGTGCTGGGAATCAAACCTGGGTCCTCTGCAAGAGCAGTCGGTGCTCTTAACCGCTGAGCCATCTCTCCAGCCCCTGAATATTTTTTTTTTTTTTGGTCTTTTTTGAGACAGGGTCTCCCTGTAGCTCCGGCTGTCCTGGAACCGTTATGTAGACCAGGCTGGCCTTGAACTCACAAAGATCTGCCTGCCTCTGCCTCCCAAGTGCTAGGATTAAAGGTATATGCCACCACGCCCAGCTGCCCCTGAATATATATATATATATATA